>QMIH01000527.1:19701-78820 GCA_003987875.1 Clarias batrachus
ATTATTATCATTATTATTATTATTTTTTAAATATGCCTAAATTAAATTGAAGTTAAAATAAGTGTATATATCATAATAATCATTGTACAAATTGTAATTGTACAAAAATAATCATTGTACAAATGTACACATTAGAATACAAATTTAAATATACGGTATTCTCAGTATATTTTCAGTAAAATTTAAATTTACTTAATCATATGTACGTATTTGTGCTTATATTTAGTGCACTAGCCTCTCAAACTCGTTTTTGAGCGCTGAAAATCACTTTTGCGTGTTAAAGATAATTTATGTGTTTGAACTCTGTTTCTTCTGTGCGCTCACTATCATAAAGCTACACTTGCATAAACTGCAGCAGCGTTAGAACTCAACTATTCCAGCCAACCGGAGACTGGAGGCGGGAACATTCGCACTGTCTGTTTTCTGATTGGCTCCACAGTTCTTACCCTCTTAATTTTAATTCATGATTGGAAGCTGCATCATTGTGTGTGTTAGTTTGTATCGTTATTATTTTATTTTCATTGGCACAAGTTACATTTCATGGTTTTTATTAGGTAGTTTGTAAATAAGTATATACATGTACTGTTGATTTTGGAGCGTGCTCAATTATAAGACAAAGATACTGCTTAATATACATAGTGAAAAATATAAGACTTGGACTTGTTGTGGCTTGTTTTGCCATACACGTATAGATTAATTGTTGAAACCAGTAAAGGTTATTACAGAGCTAAAATTAGTGACACTTTATGCAGTACATGGTTGGTGCTATGGCATCATCCACATGAAATAGCTTCTTTGCATAATGCTACGTTAATTTATATGTATTAAGAGAGTAAAATATTTAGTTAATTAATACATATAATTCTTAATGATTTAATATAAATTATTATTATTATTATTATTATTATTATTATTATTATTATTATTATTGGTAGCATACTCAGATAATTGGACTCTTCTGTAGGTTTGCACCAAGCAGAGATTCATATCAAAAAGTGTTGGTCTGTTGTTCCTGCAGGGGGTGCTGTCGAGTGCAAGAAAAGAGGAGAGTGTCGCCTTCTCACCATACTGTCACCATACTACTCCTACTGAGAACAAACTACCTCACACTGTGTACAATCTGCCAGAGCAACCTGCCAGCTGTACTGACAATCTCTCTCTCTCTCTCTCTCTCTTTCTCTCTCACACACACAGACACACACACACACACACACACACACACAAAATGCAAACTGCTTACACACTGCTTATTATGCATGCATTGCTAATTGATATTTATGATAATTATCTTCATTAATTCCAAATGCTTGCATGAAATATTTACTGTCCATAGACAATATTTACAATTTAATATTTCTATATAAAATTTCAGTACACGGTTTATGCTTTCAGCAGTGTTCAACACAACCAATAGACTAGCATGTCCATCCCTCTGAGTCTTCAGAATCATACTGTAGCACAGACTGCCAGTGGCTTCCTTCCTGGAAGTTCGGGTATATATCCACATCTGCTCCAGGCAGGCTCTCCACTGGTATCCCACAAGGCTCAGTACTTGGTCCTCTTCTGTTCTCTCTCTGTAATTGATCTCCTGGTGCGGTCAGATCCTTACTTGTCTTCTCATACTATTGTCAATCAATCAACCATCCGATCTGAGTCAGACACTCAGATCTCGATTCTGCTCAGATCTCAGCGTGTCTGGCAGACATCTCATCATAGACGGCAGCTCCTCAGCTGAAATGTTATTCCAGCTGAACTGAACTGTTGTTCATGCCAGGTGATTCATCCCCATGTCTTGTGATCTGCATGCATCATGGTGGAAATAATCTACAATCAGTTGTCCATTTTTCTCACATTGTTTTTATGAAACGCTCATTTTGATTTCTCTAGTAGAACATTATAAGGATCTGTCTATTTCTACCCACACAGGCAACTCAGGTGTTTGTTTAGTCCCATACTATTTCGATACTGGACTACCACAACTTATTCCTCGCATGTTTGCTTATTTTGCATAATTCGACCTCTGTAACTGATTCATAATGCAGCTGCTTGACATTTTCAATCTTCCTAAATTCTCCCACACCACTCCATTGCTTTACTCCCTCCACTGCTGATTTAAAACGCTGACACTTGCCTACAATGACAAAAACGAAGCAGAACACACTTACCTCAAAGCACTTATCACACCATAAACTGTATTATGCTCCCTCCGATCCTCTAGCACTGCTCAAATGGCCCGGGCATCACTCAGGGCACAAGGAAGGCATGCATCAAGACTTTTTTCTTTTCTGTTTCCTACAGTAGGTGGAAGATTGAACGGTCTCTATACGTCTGAACATCTGGGTCCCTCGCAAAGACCTACGTCTTCCTAAGATACTTAAATTAGTGCTTTAATTAAAACGTCTTTGTGTTTTCTTTACTGTATTTCTTTTCCAAAAGAGGTTTTGAACTGATACTATTCATGATCCGTAACCAAGCGCACCAGCACCAGGATGAATTTATTGATAGAGACTTCAAAGCACTTCTGTAAGTCACTCTGAATAAATGCGCCTGCCAAATACCATAAAAGTAAATGTAATATAGCGCGGTCAGAATCGTACTCTGCTAACTGCATGGCTCGGTTTTCATTAAAATATAAATGACTTTTCAAATATTTACGAGTCATTCACATTCAATGCAGAAAAGTGACACACAAGGCAAAACATCATTTAATTTTTATAGATGAATGTTATGAGCACTATAATCAGTGATTTAGATTTTAGAGCAGGGGTTTATTCATTGTTAAGAAATACAGATGAGGACATTCGAATCATCAATTCGCCGTAGACTCTGAAACACCACATGACTGGAAGAAGTGTGCATGCTCCTGAGCATTGCCATTCAAAGCCAGTATATTCTACTTTTTCTGTAATGAGTTAACATAGGTGTCCAGCTCCACCAGAGTGTATGCTAATGATGGCATACCTCAAACCACCTGTATATCACTCTTCCTCCAAACATGCCATTTCAATGTTTATGCCATGATGATAGACTGTATAAAAATAAAAAGAACTGGACTGAAGAGCGATTTGAAAGCTCTGGTGGTCGCCATCTTGGCAGGAGCTGACCCCTGACATCTAAACTGCAGTTAAACCATAAGTGGGAAAATGGATGGACCAAATGGAGCCTGGATGTTATTTGGAACGCTCCCACCACCTTAGGTTTAGCTTATCTACTGTAAAATGCTAAAGCAGAAAATTTATATGCTAATGCATTTGATTGAACTTCATCATCCACACCCAACACATAGTCTCGTATCTACTACTACATTCTTTGTGGTAAGTTAAAGTACAACTATTCCAGTTAGCTTGTTAGCTAACTAATTAGGTATGTAGGTTAGCTAGGATAATTTTTCAGAACCAGATGTTGGCCATTTGACATGTACCTTCAGAGAACCCCAGAGCTGAGAAACAAGACACCTCATATGAGGTCACAATAGGGGCCCTCATCAATACAAAAAAAGGGAGAGTAAAAAGAATAAAAAGCAGGGAATGCATTTTCTGTCTCTTTTAGTGGAAACCCATCTACTGTAAATGTCTAAATATGACAAAGTAATTTTAGCTAAGCAAATGTTCAAGAAAACAAAAATACATAAAATGTGAAGATTTCTACTGAAAATTATGCAGTGCAAAAGGACATTTATTGACCAAAAGGAAAAAAAAAACAATTATACCAAATGATACTTTATTTTTTTTTTCAGTTTAAAATATTCTTTCTTTAAACTTGTTTCAATCTCTGTTTCTTTTTTATTATCATGAAATTTATCTTGTCCTGGTTATACACTCTTGCACTTTAAAGCGTTTTACACCACCTCCATAACAATCCATCTTTGTCACCCCTGGCCTTTACATAACGGCTGTTGGCACAGTTTGTACATAACACACTACTTTTAGACTAATGATCATGAAGTGATTGATCCAAAGCTATTTAAATGAACTTAAAATGAAACCACACAGCATCCTGTGCCAGTTGAATTACAAATTTGGAGTGTGGATTTAATACTGAAATTGTGCACTTTGTTATTTAAACCACAGGGGTTTGTATAGATTTAAGTGCTATTCAGAAGTTTCACTAGAGTGACACATACATTGTAATGTGTGTCTCTTACACACAGGGCTATTATTGGACCCAAATCCATGTTCCATGGGTGACATGACCTCAAGCAAAAATGAGTCTGATAAGTTAGTTGTTGAAATTCATGAAATTGTTAAAATTCATGTTAAAAAAACATACAAATCGCCATTCAAGGACAAAATAGCCAAAAGCTTGTGAACATCTGACCAACACAGTCATACAGTATGTACTGTAGGTCTTCCTTAAAAGTTTTGCCATTAAGTTTCAATGTTCTTTTGTATGTTCCAGCTACAAAATTGACCTTCACTGGAATAAAGTTTCATATATATTCAAAGTGTAACATAGCTTTCTTACAGCTCCAGGGTCACTGGTTCAATCTTAATCTTACACTACTGTCTGTGTTGAGGTCACCTGTGTCCATCTGAGTTTTCTTTGGTTCTCCAGGTTCCTCCAAAAGAAAAAGAAAAAGAAACAAACAAAAAAAAAAACATCAAGTTAATTGATGACCTAAAAGAGACTGGTGATTGGACTCCCATCCAGGGTTCCCGGGTCTGGGTCTATAGACTTGGAGCTGTGAGGCAGCAACACTGTATGTCCATTGTGACACTTGTTGTTTATGGCAGTCATTCATATTTTATATAATTAATTGGTTATTTTATGGCATAAATCAGGTATCACAATAATAAAAACCAGCTTCCCGGCAAGAATTTTTGGCTACCAACACGATGTGGTGGCGATAATTAGGCAACATTATGGATGCTGGGACAAAGTTGGTCTTAGATTATTTTTTAAAAATTAGAATGACTTTGCTTGAATGACATTGGAGCGCTATTGATTACATGCTGATAGGATAATGTTGAATGAATGCCACTAACACAATGCTGCAAAAACAACTTTAAAACAATATTAAAACCTACTGCTATGCTGTGGCATAATCGTATACCTTGTACCAAAGTCCGCCTGACTGTGTGTGGATATATAAAAATTTCCTTGTTGTATTTGCAACATTGTGTTTTGGTTGTTCACGCAACGTTATCTTAATGAAAGTCATTCTAACTTTCAAAAACAAAGTTGCCCTGATTGTGGACATCATTGCAATGTTGTTACTATGTTATAACTATATTATAACATGTGTTATAACAATATTAGGCTTCCTGCTGTGTTACATCCAGTCTTGTGTCGTACTGTATACAGTCTGTTACTTATTTGATTAGATTATGAAGGCCAATTTATTCAATCTAATCCATTTCCTAAGAGAAAGCAAAAGAAAGGTAAAAGTTCCTCATTATTACACTGCAACATCGCTCAGTGTTATGATGGGATTTATTATTATTATTATTATTATTATTATTATTATTATTATTATTATTATTATTATTATTATTATTATTATTATTATTCAACCAGCTATTTGAAAATCAAAAAGTCTGGAATGATAGGTTTGTGTACAGTACAGATTGCATCACTAAGGATGTAAGAACTGTCAACCTTGTTCTCGCTTCTACATCATTCTATGAGTTTTTTTTTTTTTTTTAAGCACAATATATAATTTGGGTAAATTAGATGCTTCAAGCTACAATGCAGTTATCTCCGTCTGCTAAAGAAGCTGTCACTGGGATGTTTTTCCAGTGATGAATAAAGAAGCATTGCACTCTACTGTACCTCCTATCTGTAGTTGATACAATGAATTGCTTCTCATTTATTTAAAAAAATAATAGATAAAATCTAACTGCTGCAAGAAAAAGCAGTTATCCATTATACATTTATTTAAAAAAAAACAAAAAAAACAATAGAAATCAGAGAAAGGGCAAACTTCACATTCTTCTGTGTACTGTATACTAAATAGCAAGTCACAGCTTGGCATTTACTTCATAGTGCTACAGAACCATCAGAGATAATCAATACTAATGACTCACTGACTCAAAGCCACGGTGTTTCTATTGTATGTGTCGCAACATTGGCATTATGTTCTTTATACGCTTTATCAGTGTCTAATAACAGATTCATGCTGTCACAATGTCACGCACACAGACATGAACCTATACACACACACACACACACACACATGCAGTGTTACTTGTTAAATTTAAGAGTGTCTGACATGAAGGCACCTGTTCTGTTCATTTCACTCAAACACTTCCAGGCTTTAATCAGAGTCTGCTGAATCTATTATTCAAGACCATTAGCAGCTTGCGAACTCAGCTCTGTGGCCGCCAGGCACACACACACACACACACACACACACACACACACACACACACACACACACACACACACACACAGACACTCGACACACTCCAGCACACTCAAACAGTGATGCTGGCAGGATTGTACACAAGCTCTTAGCTGTCTCTGCCTTCTTGACATAATCACAACAGGGAGGGAAAAGTGAGTGTGTGCTATTAGTGTGTGTATAAGAGAGAAAGCGAGAGAAAGAATAACACAATGTCTGTTTCTTTTCTGTTTTTAAACAGATGCCTCAGTGCTACAGTCTGATTGGTTGAGAACCAACCTGCGTTTTAACCAACAGCGTGATATCTAATGTTATATGTTTGTCATTTATCTGTTGGCTAACAAGTGATATGGAGTCACACCAATCACATACCACTGGACAGTCAGGTCTTTATGAATGAGTGCGTTCGAGTCAAACCAGGACTTTTGATTGACTGCTTTCATCTTAAGATCCGCCACGCCTACTTAGCGTTATGGAATAGGCTTCCTATTAATGTTTGGGACTGGGAGTGTTTAAGTCTAGGCTAAAAATCTATTTATTTAACCAAGCATTTTGTGCATAGATCTGTCTTACGTAAAGGAGCAGATCTGGGGCACTCATGAACATAGAGTATTATGGTGACCAGTAGACAGCATGTTTAATGCACTGTCATTAATCACTCAGGTTTGTTAACAGTCAAGTGATTGGTTGCTTTACATCCCAGGGAGCCAACAAGTCTGTTTTTCCTTCTGGCTCTCCCTTTTAGTTATGCTGTCATAGTTAGTCCTGCCGGAGTCCCTGTTTGCACTCAACACTAAATATACTGTACATTCACCTTAAACATTATGTGACTGTGATTATACCTAACTATTATACCTACTTTTCTCTCTCTCTCTGTCGAGCTATACATGTGATTCAGATCCCGAGAACCTGTCTGACTCGTTCTGGTGTCCCCCTTCTGGTTGTAGATCTCGTCGCATGGATGCCCCATGTGGTCTGCCTGGGATGCGTGTGGTGACTGGGGACGGTCCACTTTAACATGAAGAAAGGCCTGGCCTCAGCTGATGCTGACAGTTGTTTTCTGCGGACGTGTGACTGCAGTCACTCAATAGTTCAGGACTGAAATTCAGGACAGTCTACCTCAGCCTCCAATAACAAACTGGACTCCAATTTAACTTAAATACATCAACTGTAATATTGAACATCCAGGACCCTAACACACAGTGTGATTCAGATCAACACCTGCTATCTGTTATCACCCAAATGAGGATGGGTTCCCTGTTGAGTCTGGTTCCTCTCCAGGTTTCTTCCTACTGTCACCGTCATTCTTGTCTTGCTCATCAGGGACTGTCAATCTGATCATTTTGATTCATACACATTAACATTTCACACTAACTGTCAGGGATAACCCCTAGAGGGCGCCAAARCGCCCAAAGAACCCTTTTTGTGTTTGTGTTGAATAAGACTTCAGTTCCCAGTTTGCACCTCGGGTCAGGTGACGTGGGCGCCCACCTGATCCGAGTGAGTGATTAGTTTTCTTATAAATAGCTTGCTTTGAGTTCTTTCCCTTGTCTTGCATTTGTTACATTTATTTGAGTATGCGGTTGTTGTATGATACGTGTTTTGGTTTCTTTTCAATAGTACGTCTTTGAGTTGTTTTGTTTCCCTGACCCCTTTTTGTTTAAATAAAAAGAGAACATTTGCTGAACGTCCGCCTCTGCATTTTATGCCTCGCCTCCGTTCACCCGCAAACTTGTGTGACACTAACTTCCATAATATCAATTGTGTAAAGCTGCTTTGCAACAATGACAATTGTTAAAAGCGCTATACAAATGAAATTGAATTGTACAAAATAATAGAACACAGTTTTGAGAGTAAAACTCTCTTTATTTCTCTATATAATTCTCTGCTGCACTAATGCACTTATCCCAGTGTTTCACTAGTGCTCAGAGACCATGAAGGTAAAAGGTTTTCTTCCTTGTACTTCCTATTTCACATCTAAAATGATGGCCTCCCAGGAACTCCTTTAGTAATACAAACCTGTGGAAATGGCCATAGCAATAGCAAGACAATAACTCCCAGACAAGTGGTCATGAATTACCTATTAGGAATTAAAGCCATTGTTTTTTTTTTCTTTCTTTCTTTCTATATATATATATATACACTTTTTTTCCTCCATCAAATAGCAAATTAAGGAGCTGTCTGACATTGTTTCTACGGTAAATGTTATGTTTGCATTTGGTAGCTGCTCATGGAAACTCTCAATTTCTTGTTCAAAGAGATATAATTGCAAGTGAAGGAGGCCATCATTAGGCTAAAAAAACAACAACAACAACAACAACAAAAAAAGCCTATCAGAGAGATGAAACATTTCCTAGTCACCCAATCACCATTTGAACCATTTTTCAAAAATGGGAATGCTAACGCCAAACTCATGAACGACCATAGAAGGCAACGTAATTCCAAAATCTCTTTCATTGGTGAAGAATGTAGAAAGCCTCTTTATAACATCCAGCCAAGTCAAGAATCACATCTGAATTGCTTTCATTCTATCTATTGTGGTGTTATACCCAGAAAAAGTACAACATATTTGCAAATATTTATGGATGGGGCTACTTTTAATTTCAAAGGCCTTAGAGGTTTTGAACTCCATAAAAATTGCAGCACACACAATACAGCTTTATTGCACCACATAAACCCTGAACACCTTCCATTTTACCATCATCTCTCTCTCTCTCTCTCTCTCTCTCTCTCTCTCTCCACATTTTTCAGCTTATGTTTCTTCAGGCCTTTACATCTAAAGACCATGAACTAAAGTCATTGGGTTTTCTATGAATAAGACAACTTTTAGTGGCCATTTTCTTTTCTAGTGATGTGCTGCTTTGAGTGGGAAAAAAAAGGTTTTACAACCACTAAAACAGGAAATCACTCAGCCAGTTAGATTTGACATTGGAGTCATTACAAAAAAACAAACAAACAAAAAAAACACACTAACAATTTTTCCAGCAATACATAAAACATGGAATTAGGACTAAGGATTATAGATGGGGTGAAATCTATGATGCTACACCCATTGCTGGGTACATTCCAATGATTATTATTTTTTTAAAATATTTTTTTATTTATATCTGTTTGAACTTTAGGTGGTAAAATGTAGCAGTTCCTCTAGAATCCTACAGGGGGTGCACTCTAAACTATTCACACATTGGCAAGCAGGACAGCATTCTGTATGTTACAAGCAGAATATTTGCAAAATTTGTTTAAAATTATAACAAATCTTAAAAAATCAACAAATTAAATTGTGATATAGAGAAACCTCGGATTGCGAGTAACATGGTTTTATGAGCAAAGATTTTTAATAAATTTCGACGTTAAAAATGAGCAAGTCTTGGTTTATTTTTCTCATGCACTTCTTGTTTTGACGTCGAGCGTCACATGATCACAACTGAGCCAATGGTTTTTCTCTCTCTTGCGCTGCGAAATTGTGGGTAATTGTCTCCCCTGCTCTGTCTTAGTGCTCGTCTCTTACTGGTATCAACATCCGTCCACATGTGTACAATAACACTGTGACCACGTGTGTGTGTGTGTAAATGATATTTAATTTTGTGTTTGTATCTGTTTGTGGACAGCACACGGTTCACCCACACACTTTCCCCTTCTTTTTGCTTTGGTTTATGTATACGGTATGATATTATGTTTTGATATACAAACGCGCTTCCGGAAAAAATGATGCTTGCAATCCAAGGTTACACTGTATATAAAAGAAGAGTTCCAGGATACAGAGTAACTCACTCACTCACTCATCGTCTATACCTCTTTATCCTGTATTCAGGGTCACGGGGGGCCTGGAGCCTATCCCAGGAGAACAAGGCGAGGTACACCCTGGACAGGGTGTCAATCCATCGCAGGGCACACACATACAAACACTCACACACTCATTCACACACTACAGACAATTTGGGACCATCAATTAGCCTAATCTGCAGGTCTTTGGACTGCGGGAGGAAACCAGAGGACCCAGAGGAAACCCACCGTGCGCCTACAGAGAAACTATAAGTTGAATTTTTTTTTATTTACTCATTTTCATTCACATTCATCAGTAAGGGTCATGGTGGAGAGATAGCCAATCAAGGAATATTTTGAATATACTAATTTAATGGCATGGAATTGGTGAGGAAGACCCATCAACAAAAATGTATTTCCCTGCATTATTTTTCTACCACACCAGTCAGTCCCTCTCTGCTTTCAAACTCTTGGCTCTTGTCTATGCAATCACAATGATTACTAACTTTGCCCTTTTATTTATGACCTAATTATGTTACTAACCAGATGCCAGTGCAAAACAAATATGTCTGCAAATTCCCCGTGGTCATTGGGCAGTGTGGTGTACCAAGAGGCAGGGCATGTTATAAAATTTCCTGCTCTGCACACCAACCATGGTCTCCCACATGGCATTTAATTACAATGTGAGTAATCGGGTTTAAATTCCACAACCCTCGTTCAGTGTCAAAATGTATTCTTACACTCCTTACACATATGCACACACTCGCATGTTTATTCACACACTATGGGGAATTTGGGAATGCCAGTTAACTTAATACTGTATGTAAATCATTGGGCTGTGGGAGAAACCTACCAAGCATGATGAGAACATGCAAACTCCATGCACACAGACCCCAAGGTGAGAATCAAGCCCTGGAGGTGCAAAATGACTCATTTCAAATATCAGCAATGCAGTATTCAATTCAATTCAATTCAATTTTATTTCTATAGCGCTTTTAACAATGGTCATTGTCTCAAAGCAGGTTCACAGAAATGAAAAGAAAATGAAAAGAAGACTAGTAGCTCAACTGCAAGGATTGATTTACCTATCACAGACAGTAAACCCAGCAACTCAGCAGAGAAGTCTTATTTCCTCCTTCCAGACATTGACAAACCTTCCAGACAAAGACAAATCTCACAATCATAGATGAGGACCAGGATGCAGTCTAACCTGTAAACAGAGAGCTTAACTCACAAATGGATGAAAAGGGAAAAAATATTGATGAAGCTTAGCTTAAGACTAAATCTAATTTACCTTCTGATGAATCCTGAATTAAAAGTCATTACAAGGCCCATTAAGGCTCCTCTAAGGGCTGTACTCACCTCTCGAGTGTGCAAATGTTTCTCAAAAATGCTGGAAAACCCATGCAGAAACAAATCTGTAGCATTTTTTTGTGATTAGACAAGAAGATTTGGATACTAAAGAGGGCTCATTTACTGTACATCCTGCAGCCTTGTGCATTATGAAGGCTGACAACTATTCAGCTATATTTTATTCAACGCTAGTTCTGAGGTTCTCCTGAGGTGTAGGGACATGCGCGTGTCCTTAGACGGTTGAGCTATAACTCATCCACATCCACTCAGGCATGAAGGACTGCAGTTCTGTTTTCCATCGTGGCATCCATCTTTCCCTCATCTCCTGATTTTTCAGCTTTTATACTGTACCTTGTTCTGGCCTTGTCTGAGTGAACTATTTTCTCAGAAGTGCTCTTCTGTGTAAAGCCTTATAGATGTCTTGAAAAATATCACTCAGCTAATAATGTATTGTCTTCAGTGGACGCCATATGGCTGAATGGCTAATCATGTTTCTTTAAATGCGGTAGAACAAAGCGCACTCATGGACATGGTGTTAATTTTGAACACCCATCTAGGGAACAACAGCTAGTAATTGTGGGGTGGTAGGTGGTGCTAATCACGTATGAAAAGAGCTCTTTTGTGAAACGCTTTTAAACTCTCCTGAACACAAGTAATGGATCACTGTCTCTGAAAACGTCTTGGTTCTGGTACGTTTTCCTGCCCTGCACATCGATTGTTACATTTGTGATTGTTACTTTCTGGATTTTCTTGGCTTTGAAGAACACTGATATCAGGTAACAGTAATTCCATTGTTCTGATTGATGTCATGGTAATCCTTTGACCCCTAAAGGTCTATAAGCATTTCTAATACTAGTGTAAAAGTAATAACATGCCTGTAAATCTTCTAAGTTTCTCCTTGCGTTTCCACTTATACCACTTTAGAATATCTGCTCTGTTAACTTCCAGGTTCTGGGGTTGAAACCAGTGGTGGCCGGTCAATACGGGGTGCAGGGGCGTCGCCCACCTTAAAGTCAGGCAGAGAAAAATGCTACTTTAACATGTAATTATTTATTTTAATAATGAAATAAAGTCATTAAGTCACAATATTCTGCTATATTTCTTAATATAATTTATTTGCTATTAAAAAAATCTAAACTGTGTTACGTTCATTTGTTTTCGTGTACGCAGGGCGCCGGACAAACGAGTGTCTAAGTAGGCAAGTACGTTTTTGAAAAGCATGTGATTTGAGGCTGAGCTCTGATTGGATCTTTTCAAATCAGCCTTGTGGTGCAGCACTGTGCATCCCGAACCCTCCCACTTTTGTTCTTAGCGAATCAATATCGTTTTTAAATATTTGGGCTCATGTGATTGGACCATTCTCAACGAGTCTTCCAGCACTTCTTATGGAAAGTGGAGCTCCTGACTGGATGCGATGTGAGTAATTTATAAGCCTTTATTTTATACTAGTAATAATGATCACCACATAGTCACCTGATAAATGGCTATTTACAGGCGAGTATTAAAAGTTTAATTTTAATTTTGTTTGCCCCCTCCCCCCCCCCATTTTTTTTCACCAGCTGCCACTGGTTGAAACAGAAAATCGTTACATGGAAAGCTTGCGCTCTATGTAGATAATAGGTAATGTGATGAGTACAATCCCTTGATCCGCTCACCCTTGATCAGGGCTTGGAGAGCGATTTGGAATCCAGCCTTGTGTTAACAGCTAGTTAGCTTTGTACCTGTAAATAAAAGAACACTGATAGTTCAGATGAGTTTAAAAGCATTTATTAAGGAGACAAAGTGTTTTTTTTATTTTTTTTTATATGACATAATATCTGATACAGTCATTTTTTTGTTTTTGCTGAATGTTTTTCTTTGACTGGATTTGAACAGTTTTCTTTGCAGGCAGTTGTCTCGCGTCAGTACTGCGGACCGTTCTGACCTACTTTCACCCATGCTGCGTCCGAGAGTTAGTGTAATGAGCGATTATTAGAACACCTGTGATGCAGAGTGATACATATAGTTAAACATCCTAATGGGGTTACTGTCCATTTTCACCACTTGTCGAAAGCCTCTCGTCCAATCAGATTGCTGGATCGGACCTAAATTTTGTGTAACATCAATGTAATTAAAAACCCTTTCACAAAAATACTGAGGACCAGCAAATAAAGAAAGGAAGGTCAGAAATCAGGAAGTCATCTCCTCCTTAAACATACTGTAATGCTCACTTTCTTCCTAACATTCATCAATCCTGCATAGTAATGCCAGAGGTGTTATGAATGCATAAATAAATGTCTGACTTTAATGTAGTGTTGAGCTACAAATTAAATATGCAGTTTTAGTCTAAATGGGTATAGTATGACACCCCATTAAGTCTGTGAAATAGTTTTCATAATATTAACCTTGGTCCTACTTTTAGAAGAAAATCACACTGATTTCTTTTCTTCTGCACATTTTAATATGGTTGCTGTTTTAACACACCTAAACAGCTCATTATAAATCTCTTCAGGAAAGTTAAATAGCTGATACAGCACGGAAAATGGCAAATATTTTATTCAGATATTTCAGGTCCTGCTTGAGAGTGCCATGATTAATTACTGTAGTTCTGGGCTTAGTGCTTTGTTTTCTTTGTACAGTAGTACCAAACCATACCAGCCTACTTTCACCCATGCTTACTATTTTAATTACATGAAATCAAGTCCAAGTGATATGATTTGGTTAAAAAAAATATCGTTTTATTTTTAGGGTCAGCTCAATGCTATGCTGATTTTCAGTACAACAGCACACTTGCTTGGGTGCTCATGCATTTTTTAAAGACGCAGGGGGTTAGCTCCTGTTATTACTTATGACTCTTATGAGCATTGTGGTTATAACAAAACCTTAAATGTGTACTTTCTGGAAAAGCTGAACTAATGAAAACTAATACTGAATTAAAGCTCAACTAATACTTCTAAAATCTTAAAAATAACATCCGACACACTGTCGAGCACAAAACAGGCACCGCAGTATTTGGAAAGCTTTGTTTTTTTCTTGTATTTTTTAATGTTAGACTGTTGGCGAAATCAGTGTTTCTCAGAACAGTCCTAAGAGCCTTTTGCGAGACAGTCAACATTTTTGCTCCATAGAGCAGACAGTCCACAGGGACACCCCTGAGCACTTGTTTGAGAAGCGCTTGTCTAAATAAATGCGTATGCAGATCTATCAAACTGTGTGTTCTGTATGATTCTGCACAGAGACAAAAAAAAAAAATACTCTGAGAGAACTTTAATCCCACAGCTTCCACAAACGTAAACCAGTTAAAGGCTTTTCAAACCATTGAGATGTTTACGGGGCCTTCACACATTTATAATTCACACACAGCACACACCCACACACATACACACCATTAACATTGCTTAAAGGCACAAAATGGAAAAACATTCTCATAAAGCCTTTATAAGCACATCAAACCGCAGAGAGTTGCATGTGTTCTCTTAAACCAAGGCAAGCTAATCATATATAAGGGCGTGTACAGTAGAGTGCGCATAGCAAGAGAAAACTAAGCCCAAGTATTTTAATCATTATTTATGCTTGTGGTTAAGTTAAAAGCTGATCTACTCATTACAGTGGAACCTTGGATTACGAGCATAATTCGTTCCGGAAGTGGGCCCGTGTTCCAAAATACTCATAAACCAAATCATCATTTCCCATAAGAAATAATGAAAACTCAAATTATTCGTTCCACAGCCCCAAAAAATAAATACATAAAAATATTTAATACAATCTATAAAATGAAAATAAAACAAATTAATCTGCACTTTACTTTTAAAAAAGTACAAATAAATCCAGACAGATAAGTGTTTCTGTTGGTGTGTGTATGTGTGTGTACGTGTGTGTGTGTGTGTGGGGGGGGGGCGGAATTATCCCCTTCCCTCGCCTCGTTTTACACAGTAACACTCCTCCTCCCTCTCCCCACCTCGCTTTTTAGGTTTCACAACAAACACACAAACACACACACACACACACACACACGCACACACACGCACACACACGCACACACACACACACACACACACACACACACACACACACACACACACACACACACACACACACACACACACACACACACACACACACACACAACGGAAACACCCTCTCTCTGAGACTGGCATGAGCGCATACTAATGGGATAATTTTTAAGTTTCACAACAAACGGACACACACGTATACACAACGGAAACACTGTTTTAACGAGAAAAAAAAGAAATCTCTCTGAGACTGGCATGAGCGCATACTAAAGGAATCACTGTGGTAAAATAAAAAAAATATTTAAAAAATGAACCAGCACCTTACCTCTGAAAAGAATCGCGACAGAGCAGAGTTTCTGTGTGTTTGTGAAGCCGGTGAGGGGGTGAAAAGGTGAGAGAGCGTCTGTGCATGTGTTAGAGTGTTTGTGTGTTTGTGTGTGTGTGTGTGTGTGTGTGTGTTGGTGTCAAATTACGCACACACACACACTCACACACATAAGAGACGCTGAAACAGAGAGGGAAATGTTGATTATGCAAGTAAGAGACGAGCACTAACACCTAGTAGGGGAGACGCTCGGTGTCAAAATAAGAGTCGCATGCGTGATACATGATACTCGGTACTCGTAAACTAATACTTGCTCGGTTTCCAATTAAAAATTTATTTAAAAACTTTGCTCGGTTTGTGGAACACTCGTAAACCTCGTTACTCGCAATCCGAGGTTCCACTGTATGTGCAAACTTTAACAAGGTGGTTTTTTTTTCTAACTTTAAATTAACAAAGATTAAGGTTTTTATTTACAACATTTGGATCATACTGAACCCCTTAAGGAACAAAGGAGGAAATGTAAAATAAAAATGTTAATTTAATGTTTAAATAATGTTTAAATCATTAAAATATATAAACTGTTGAAAGTCATTGAAAGTCTTTTTCAACCTTTCATGATTATTTAAAGATTTGTTTGTTGCAAATCTAGGACAGTAAAGTTACCATATATGGTTCTTTGCTCATTTTTTCCAAAAAATGTGTATAAAACACAGATAATGTTAAAGACACAATTATTTAAACAGAAAGCATTTTTATACAATTTTGTGCTTTTCCTTGAGGGACTGATAGTGGCACTTATAAGTTACTAATCAGGGTTAAAGGCTAAAGACCGAACCTATACACTATGAATTACAATAAGAATCCTTTTTTTTTTTTTTTTACATATAAGAGTTACATATAATTATTCATTTGATGACCCTTTTATGACCCTTTAGGTATTCTGTAGCATTGCATATATACATATATGTCACGCTCCGGGGTTGTTCGAGGCATAAATGCAGGAGGATCCAGGTGGTTCAGGGAAACGATATCTTTATTGTAAAACATGTAAACACAAAACAGGGGAATAACGAAACAAATATACTTTAATTGAAAACGAAACTAAAACACGAATAGAACAAACGAGACATCCACCTTTTAAACTTAATGTAACAAATGCAAGACGAGGGTCAGAACTCAAAGCAAGGCATTTATAATCAAACTAATCACTTACTCGGATCAGGTGGACGCCCACGTCACCTGACCCGAGGTGCAAACATAAATATAACAGATAAAGGGTTCTTTGGGCGCTTTGGCGCCCTCTAGAGGTTATCCCTGACAATATACCGATCAGCCATAACATTAAAACATTACAACCACCTAGGATTTAGGTTCCACAAAACAGATTTGCCCCCCTCAATCACGTCTCCACATGACCTCTGCTGGTGTACTGTGGGATCTGTCGCCTGGACATTGACAGCAGATCCTTTAATTGATTAACGGTGCAAGGCGGGGCCTTCATGGATCAGACTTGTTTGTCTAGCACATTCCGTGGATACTTGATAGGATTGAGATCAGGGAAATTTGGAAGCTGGATCAACAACCTTTTCATCATCCAGTATTAACTTTGTTCTGAAATTTGTGTAGAGTTGACGTTTCTGTACGATTGGTCTGGATGGGCTGTCCTTAGGTCTCCACAGTCATATATAAGCTTTGGATGCCCATGCCACAGGTTTATTGTTATATAATTGATAATTAGTGATTTTCAATTAACCCGGTAGTGGTGTTAAGGTCATGGCTGATTGGTGTACATAAAAGAAAATATAGTTACAGCAAGTGTGCTGCTGAGACTGATTCTCAGCATCCTTTCATTCGCTATATATTTGTTTCTTATTGCCCTGAAGAGCTTATCCAACTTGTTCAGCATCCCCGATATCTCAAGCGCACATTAAATTCTGCTCAGGCCCTACCGTCTCTGCCATCGTCTGTCATTTGTAAAGCTAATATCACAAACACGGCAACCTGCGAAATTTCAACAAACACATTTAAAGGAAATTAATTTTCCAGCTCAGGAGCTTATCGGAGTTGTTTTGAACTGAGTGACAAGCAATCCACCCCCTTGTACAGAGGTTTGTTCACTCTTCCTCAACTGTCCAAGCACCTCAAGAAATGGCTTTCACTTTAAGAGTGGCAATAATTACTGATGGATCAATGTGAAGGTGGAGGCAACTTGTGCTGTGACAGGAACCTGCAGCCAATCATTAATTCCTCCTGAGAGACATTCTTCACTGAAGGTACACACATGTCGGCAATTAATAGTCCTTAGGGAGCATGGGTAAGTGTGTGTGAGAGAGAGAGAGAGAGAGAGAGAGAGAGAGAGCGGCAGACAGGCAAGTTTACAGCAGCACTCTTCATGCTACATCAGACCTGAGTCCAGAACACTGAGCTCAAGTGA
This sequence comes from Clarias batrachus, assembly GCA_003987875.1. Classification (NCBI taxonomy): domain Eukaryota; kingdom Metazoa; phylum Chordata; class Actinopteri; order Siluriformes; family Clariidae; genus Clarias; species Clarias batrachus. The sequence goes on from QMIH01000527.1 coordinate 37,911, forward strand.
CACCTCAGGCAGGGGCTGCCATGGTCCAAGGCCGTACTAAAAATAATCCTTAATCATTGAGGAACTGTGAAGGAATAAGTTAGCTGAGGACATACCACGATCTAGGAGACACAGCAAACTACTTCTAGTGCTTGTCAGCATTAGAAACTAGAGCATTCGTGGAAAAATGTTGAACTTGTTTTAGACACTGATGAATGTCCTAGAAAGTAGGAGAGAGCTAATAAAATAAAAAGACAGAATTTCTCCGTGTCTAGCCACTTAGTGTACGTACATGCCGGCACTTACTAAACTATTAGAATGATTTGAATCAGTGAAGTAAAGGCATTCATACAGTACGTGTATATAGAAGGTCACTCCAAAAGGAAGAGTTGTTGCTGGACTACAACTTTTCCATCGAACAACATCTCAAGGTCGACAGTAAAGCTCGCAGAACACATCAGCTCAATTCAATTTCAATTCAATGATTTCCATGATTTTCCAAAAAATTATTAATATTTTTTCTTTAGGATATACTCTGCATACTACCAGCTGGTTTAACTTTGTTTTACTACGATTTTATCATCATAGATGCTAATATTAGTTTCTCTTTTGCATCTAATGCAGAGTACGGCAATTAAGAAATAACAACAATTCATATTTTAAGACATGAAGGTCAGTTCAGTACTGTTCTTGGAGCAGTTCTTGCAAGGACAGTATTGGGTCGAGGGCATTTGCAAACACCATGATGAAACTGGGCCTCATGAAGACCATCCCAGAAAGACAAGACCAAAATATTTTTGCGATATTTTGTTACAAATCGTAAATAAACATGAAATCATTTAAAATAATATGATAATTTGAGACCATCCCAGAAAGACAAGACCAAATATTTTTGCAATATTTTGTTACAAATCGTAAATAAACATGACATCGTTTAAAATAATATGAGGGGCATTCAAGTCAAACCGGGACTCATCAATGAAGGTGTAAAGATCAAATCCGCAGTGAAGCAACGAACAACACTGCAGAAAAACATGTAAATGGTGTAATTGTTTTAAAGAAGGCCGTACGTCCGTGAATGATGATGGCCTAGGTGACTCAATAAAGCCTGGTCCTTTGAAAATCGAGAAATAAAGTGTCAGCAACTTGCCGGAAGGGGCACATGTCTGTGGAAACTGTACACGCAATCATATATATATATATATATATATATGAACTGTGTTCTGCAGAATAAAAAGTCCCAGTTTGACTTGAACACTCCTCTCATATATATATATAGGACGAAAATATGAGCAATTATGTGCCAAATACATTTCTTTCACATATTATGTTAGTACATGCACACTGGAGATCTATGTGAATGTGCAAAGTACTAATGTACAAAAGTACTAAAAAGTACATTTGAAAAATAGGCCACCTTATAAGTTAAACACTATCCTGTACGTACATCAAGGTTATTTAGCTCACATTATAGTGCACAAACTGTGTACACAATTCCTATATATACAGGCAGGGGTCAATGAAACTGAAACACTGGCCAATTTAGTGTTTGAGTTTTCATGGCTAAATTCATGGTGGCCAATCTTCATTGATTGCACATTCTCTGAGCAAGAGCAGAGTGTGAAGGTTTAATTAGCTGAGTAATAGCACAGTTTTGCTTAAAATATTGCAATGCACATATCACCAAGAAGGATGAACCACATCCAACTTGAGTAACTGTGGACCCAAAAGGAAGCTGTCTGAAAGGGATGTCTGGGTACTAACCCGGATTGTGTCCAAAAACATAAAACCACAGCTGGCCAACTCACTGCAGAATTAAATGTGCACCTCAACTCTCCTGTTTCCACCAAAACTATTCGTCCAGAGCTCCTCAGGTTCAATGTACATGGCCGGGCTGCTATAGCCAAACCTTTGGTCATTTGTGGCAATGACAAACATTGGTTTCAATGGTGCCAGTAGCACCAAATCTTGCGCTGTGGACCATGTGAAACATGTATTGTACTCTGATGAGTCCACCTTCACTGTCTTCGCACAGTGATGGTTTGGCCTGAAATATCATGGCATTCCGTAGACCCAATACTTGTGCTAGATGGACGCGTCACTGCCAAGGACTACCGAACCATTCTAGAGGACCATGTGCTCTCAATGGTTCAAAAATTGTATCTTGAAGGAGGTTCCATGTATCAGGATGATGATAAACCAATAAACACAGTAAGACTGGTGACAGAGTGGTTTGATGAACATGAGAGTGAAGTTGAACATCTCCCATGGCCTGCACAGTCACCAGTCCTAATTGTTCTTGAGCCACTTTTGGTGTTTTGGTGAAAGCGAGTCAGGAAACCTTTTCCTCCACCAGCATCAAGCAGTGACCTGGACACTATTCTGTAAGAAGAAGGCTTAAAATCCCTCTGGTCACTGTGCAGGACTTGTATCTGTCATGTCATTCCCAAGACGAATTGATGCTGCACTGGACACAAAAGGAGGCTCTACACCATACTATTGCATTATTGTGGTCTAAAACCAAGCATTTCAGTTTCATTGTCCAATCTCTGTATTTATAGTATAGTATATGTACATGTTCTTCTACTGTTAACTGGACCCACATGATCCAGGATTGCATTAATTAATGAACACACAAACATATACATCCTCTGCATTCACCTGGATGCACAGGTGTCTGTTTAAAGTCTGGTCTGAGTGCATGCAGCACCAGTAGTCCATTAAATTTCATAGGCTTTACTCTGACCACAGATGCTCCACGTACACACACACCGTCTGGCATTTTGCGATTCTGAATTCTAATTGCCTGTGCTTTTGATGTTGAGATCAGTAATGTGGTTTCTTATTGACTAAATAGAAATGCAAAATCCTATCCCTAGGTAAGAGTTTTGTATTTTGATATGATTTTGTGTGCTGGCCTGCAAAACTGTGATTTAGAAAGTGCAGGATCAGATGAGATCTCTTAATGTCACAAACAAATATACATTAATTTCTATCAGTAGTAAACATGTAATAATTGTAATATTTTGAATTCAAAATTTAATTCAATCAGTGGCTATACAGTAGATACTGCATTCCACCACAATTACAATACAGCGCACTAATCCCACACTTTCTGTGAGGTACCGTATTCTGTACACTGAACACTGTACACTTTCATTTCATTAGGTGAAAACCAGTCAAGATTTTAATGCTATGTTAGTCATATTAGTTTTCTTCAATGTTTACCTGTTCTTTTTTTTTTTTTTTTGGCTTTTTTCAGCTCTGTGGTCGACCATTTCCACCATTCTCTAGTGGCTTTTAAACTGCAATTTCTGCCTGATGCAGAGTGCATTTAACAGCTGGCTCCAGACAAAATTTGCTTGATTCTTTTGAAACCTTAATATTGGACTCCCTGAGAGCTTTATCAAGTATAGTTTTGCAGCAATGCCTCCTCATCTACAGTACATGCATATATTAATTAGCCATAACATTAAAATCACCTCCATAAAATTTTATATTAAGATTCAATTATTTGTCAAATGTACCTTACAGCGCAATTTATTTATTTTTATTTTTTTTCTCACGTGTCAGTTATAAAGCTATAAAGCCATAGCAGCCATGATACCCCTGGAGCAGATAAGCTTAAGAGTGTTTTCACATTAGGCACGATTGATTTGTTCCATTTGTTCCAAGGATAATTGCCCTCACCCCCCACACAAACACTCCCCCACTGGTCAGCGTTCACATTTTTTGCTCTCTCTGTTCTCTGGTTTACTTGTATATGTAGCCTCTCTGAATGTGTAGTAAGGAAGTTAATCTTTGCGCTATGCCTTTGTGATAGTGCGCTCATAGTTAGTGCACCTTACCACTGGACCTCCATGGTTGAACCATAAAGGGCACACATTCAGGACCGAGGACAGCTCCACTGTGAAAAGGGCAGGGACAGAGCAGCCTAACTCACCAGTCAAGATTATCAGTTACCACCTCGCTATTATCATCTGCCTATCAAAGGTGAGTGTGAGTAGGTATTTTCAGTTAAGTTTCTTACCGGTTTCTCTTGTTTCTGCAGAATCTTAGAACTTCCCACCATGGAGAAAGCCACTATCCAAGACCCAGCGTTAGTACTCTACCACCTCCTTGGCTCATCTGCCTTCAGCCCCACTCAGGTCAGCCTGACAGAACGCCTCACCTGACCGTGGCCACTGACTCCCACAACTAGATTGACTTGTTCATCTGCTCACGGCAGCCCTGAAGGACTGACTATGTACCAGTGTGTGTGCGTGTGTCAGCTACAATGAGAGAGCTCATAAAAGAGACTTTGTTTTCTTCACTCTTAAATAAAAGAGCAAAATTTATCTTGGAAACAGACATTTAAAAAAATGTTAAGAGCAATGTTTTCACATGCCTTCCTACTTCATCAACTAGGACTTGGAAGGTCAGAGGTTGGGAATGATGGTTTCACCAATGGTGACATTAGTACAAAAGTGTTCATAGCAATTCCAGTAAGAAACGTTAATGACAGTGCTCCATATTGATGATTCTAAAATTATTCTTTTTTTAGATCGATAAGAGGTTCACTTTTCCCACCATCATGTAATTGGAACAGTAAAAGAAAAATGGCACGTTAAAGCAGTCACATTACTGAGTATGCAGTGCCGAGCATGGATAGCTTCCACATTTGATATGGCTCGTGCCAGACTCAAAAACAGGTTTCATGCTTCACCAAACTCTCAGGGCGAGTGTGAAATATGTTTGGACCCATTTCCAACTATTTCCACTTTTCCCTCCGGCTTTCCCTAAGAGCCTCTATGAGAGAATAAGCCAGTCTACTGTGGCTCACTGCCCACCTTTAGGATTAGATTTTCACACACTAGTCCTGCACAGCTGACAGCCCACTGCCACAGCCAGTGCACATGCCCACTCCCTGCTTCCCAAACTTCATACTTTCACTCTATTAATCTCTTTTCTCTCTGCTCTCATCATCTCCTCCTCAGCTCTTATAAGAGCTGAAGAAACACACAACCTGTCAGCATAGTGCAGCTGCAGCTCTTATTGAGTGAATATTGCAGAGCCACCGAGGATAAAAATCTAAGAGCAGGTAAACAGAGCTGTGCTCACTCTTCATCACCGTTCCTCTCATATTCACCACACACACGCTGCAGTAAACAAAGCTAGAGGAGCTTAGATATTGTGCTAGCATATGGTAATGTTAGAAGTGTGCGATTAGGAAGTTCTCGAAGTCGTGACTAGTGTATCGAGTGGATTGTACAGGAGAGCGGATTTCTATTCTAATACTACATGAGCCACACAGATCGCTGAGCGATGCACAATGTGAATAGAACAAACTATCAACTGACATCGAAGGACACACACACTGTAGAATTGGATGTGCTTTCTAATTGAATTAGAAGTAACTCAAACATGTCTTTACACAGATCATTTATAATATTAAAATGCAAAATGTTACACTCAGTATTGTATGGGTTCCACTTTTGCCTCCAGCCCTTTGGGGTAAGACTCTGTATGTTGTGGTGTCTGGCATATTAGGACGTTAGAAGCACATCCTTTGGATGTTGTGGGTTGCAGAGTAGAGCCTCGATGGATCAGACTTGTTTGTGAAATGTATTACATGGATGCTCGGTCAAACTGAGATCTGCGTGATCTGGAGGTCATTAAATTTTTATCAATGAATGCTAGTGGATATGTGTAAGCCTCATGAAGTGTGAGGTACCTAATATGTCAAAGAGCATATGGACTCCTGACCAAGAGGTTATGCTCTTTTGAATAAACAAGTAAATCCCGACAGCCTTGCTTGAAACTCTATTGGAAATTTTTCCAAGGAGACTGGGTTAAAACCACTAGGGGATGTCCAACACTCATGTTAGTGCAAGATCAGGTGACTGACTATAAGCCTGTTATTTGTCACTGTACCTTGCAGCACAGTGAAATTATTTTTGTACGTATCTCCATAAGAAATATGAGGTCAAAGCACAGGGTCAGCCAGGATACAGAGCCCCACCGCTTCATTTGATCCACAAGATTATTTGTGTTGACTTTTTGAAATGAAACATATTTCATTTCACATTCTTTCTTCCACACCAAACTTGCATATCCATGCCTTTATGGACCTTGCTTTGTGCACTGGTGCACAGTCATGTTCGAAATGGGGTGGGGTTGTGTTAAAGTAACTGGACTGGGCCCCTTCCACTAAAAAGAACTCCTTATACTTTAGCATATCAAAAAAATTAATGGGGATGGCCCCTTATTGTTCCAACATGACTGCGCACCAGTGCATAAAGCAAGGTTCATAAAGACATGCATGAGGGAGTTTGTTCTTTAAGAATATATATATATATGTATACACAGCCTGCCCTGAGTTGGTCATATTTGTGTAGCTGTTCATGGTGCTGAACATGCGCGAAGCTATAGGTTTGTGTGACGCACTCGCTTCAAGTTTCCAGTCACAAAGAACTTGAATGGCCTCAAGTCGACCTTCGGGATCAATTAGAGCAGAGACTGTGAGCTAGGCCTTCTCGTCCAACATCAGTGTCTGACCTCACAAATGCACTACTGGAAGGGTGGTCAAAAATTCCCTCCTACACCTTGTGGAAAGCCTTCTCAGAAGAGTTGCATCTGTTATAGCATCTGTTTAACGTGATGTTGACCCCAAAAAGGGACGGGGTCAACATCACATTAAACCCTATGGACAAATAATTGGATGTTACTCCATGTAATGTGTAGTGTACAGTATATAGTGTGTGTGTGTATGTCAATTGTGTCAAGGCTCTCATGAAGGACTTTCCAGGAAAGCAAGACCAAAATGTACCTCTTTGAGGAGAAGGTTTTTTAAAGTTACCAGCCTCAAAAATCACCAATTAACAGCAACTTAGATCAAAGTCGTTATGAAGGCTTTACAGATTATGAGTAGCAGATCCCAAAGCATTTGACCATATATATATATATATATATATATATATAAAACATGAACACGAGAATCATCCATTACTGTCTCACAAGCAAGAGAAATATTAAACATCTGAAAAATGTCATAGTGCCCAGCTGCAGCAGAGCTAATTCTTAAATGTCATACAGACTTAATCAGACATAATCTGATAATGTAGATCACATTCAAATGCCATGGTGTTACTACAACCAAGATATATGGCACTGCACAACAATGGCCTCACTACTGAATCACCTTCTACATAATCTTTTATGTCTGGATATCTGGGAGATATTAATACAATATTAATATAATACAATATTAATATAATACAATATTAACTGTCGGAGGCTGAAAAAGCGCGTTTAATGTGACATAATGGCATATCGTTTTCTTTTTGATTAAATGCTCTTCATGTTCATGACACGAGTGTAAATGTGCAGCAAAGGATCATGTTGTAAAGGTGCGTCAGTACACATTGTCCTACCAATCATCTCTTTATCTTAACTGGAATTAAATGATGTCGATTACATAATACAAATGGGAACAAATGTTTTACGGCGATACCGTTTTAAATAGGTTATTTATGCACAACAACCTCAGCAGCGACTTCATTTCCCCTCTTATCTGTTACGTCCACCCAGCAACCCCAGTATACTAATCACCCATCTGATCATCTGTCATCATCTGCACCTGGTTCTCACTGGTTCATGCCTTAAGTTCGATTGTTATTTATTTTGTTTATTGAATCACAGTTTGGCTTGGACCGAAAATGTGAGCCAAAGAAGTGTTTCAGGAAGTCTGGAGAACTATTCCTTAAGACCACGTAAAAATAAATAAATAAATAAATAAATAAATAAGTCTGGCTCTTTGAAAGCAAAACATGAATATAATTTCTAAACGATAGATTTTTTTGTATTTTGTATTTTGATAGTGGTCTGTGCTGTTCTGTTCTAGGTGTTTACAGAATAATTCATGAGGCGGTCTATGCTACACCGATCCATCCTAGGATAAGCCGTGGTTGTTGTCTGGCCTTAATTAGATCCTGCACATTTTATGAGTCCAATACAGTAGTTTAAGTGTGTCTGTGGCATCATTAGAGCGGTCAAGACATCAAGCTATTAATCTACTTAATTTGATTGACAGGGTGAGTATTAAAATGCAACCCTGCAGACCAGCCTGAAGCCTCTGCTGTAAAGTAAGCTGGGCTTCAGCTCATCGTCGCCTCAGTGGACCATAAACCTGCAGCGCTTCCTAAATATTCACCCTAATGCTACTCTAATAGTGCGACTACAGCATTGATACACAACCTATTAGAGGCACATTCAGAGAGACACACACATAGTGATGGAGCGTCCTGGCAGGCAATGGGGGCTAATGGTCCACCATATCAACATCATATATTCATGTCTCTTCATGTGAGACGCGTAAGTGGAAGTTATTTCAAGGCTGACTGGAAGGGAATTAAACCCAGTTCAAAGGAAGAGTGAGAAAACACAATTCTTTTGTATATATATACAGTAACCCTAACCCACATAGCAGTCATCAGGAATGGCTCTGTTATTACATAAAGGGTTATTATCCAGATGGACAGATGCTGTTTGTCTATTAAGACCACTTGAGATCAATTAGGCAGAACATTCTGGAGCTCAACTGAGCTGCTGCTTTTACCCCTGAAACCACTGTACCCAAGTAAGATGGGTTTTACAACTATTAGTCCATTTGTTTGCCTGCAAATTATTTGGTTTGGTATTACACTGCATATAATTTAACACCTTTTTAAAATGGATGTAGGACTGAAAACTAATTAATAAAACTGTAATTGATTCTACAAATCATGTTGTAGATTTGGCGAGATAAAAGGTGAACACATTTCCTAAGTGCATATAGAAACACACCATAATAATAATAATAATAATAATAATAATAATAATAATAATAATGACAATAATAATAATAATAATAATAATAATAATAATATTAATATTAATAATAATAAATTATTAAATAATTACAGAAATGACTAATTAAAAATATGTTGTTTATCACATCTAATACTGTCATGCTACAGCTCTCAGTTTGTGCCTCATAGCTCATTTTACCAGGTTCTTTTTCAAGAGAAAAATAATAATAATAAAACAGCAATAACAACCACAAAAAAAGAAAAAAAAAACTTGTATTTGGGATGATTCCGAGTCGAAACGCTGCATTCTCACTGCAACAGAAGCACTCTGGAGTCTGATTATCACCAGACCACAACTATGTAGATGCTCTACGACTGGTAAAGAGTCCCAGTGTGATTGCTTTGTTCCTTCTGGACTACATAACCACACATAGGGGGGAAAAACTCTCATTCCATCTACCTCTTTTTACTGTTTTCTCTAAAAGCACACACAAACACACATACTTCAGAAAACACGCTTATGTTATTATGCCAGTGATTTATCATTTCTTCTACATGTCACAAAGCATTATCATTATCCATCATTAAATTAAAGATGCAACATAACTGCAAATACATGGGGAATACAACACACACACACACACACAACCACACACACATCACATTTCCAGCTTCAAAGTGTTTTCCGTTATGCCATTTAACTTTATATGTAATGACCACGATTGCTTTTAAATCTTGCATTTGTATGTCTTGCTTATTTTCGAAACTACGTTTTCAAGCCCTAAAAAAACGTCCTCATTTTTTTAAGCTTGTTTTCCTCATATCTCATCTTTCAGTCTTGACAGGTTACACTGATGTCTGTAAAGCGTGTTGCTGATGCAAAGCCAAAGGAGGAGAGAAGACAGACCCGCGTTCATTTATACATAACATTTCTTCCTTTCCTTCAAAAGGTGGTCAATATTTTATATCTGTATCACAATGATTCCGTCCCACTCCTGACAAAGCTTTAGACAAGAGGAACTAGAAAACAACAGTTAGAATCTGGTAAAAAAAAAAAAAAAAAGTTTACACAAGAAAGCAAGACTAAGACTTACTTATTTCTACAGCCCAATTGAAATAAAAAGGAGTTTGGAGTTTGGAAAGACAAACATATGTATGAGCCTTTCTTATTTTTTTAAAACAAATTAATAAATGAATAAAATAATTATTAATTAAAATAATGAATTAATTAACTTTGATATCAAGAATAATAAAAAAGATAAGAATGCCACGAATAGTGCATGGCCCCCCCAAATGGCACAGAGAAAGCTGAATGGCTGAGCTCTCCTATCATGGACGTCTGTGAGCTCACACAAGCGGAAATAGCGGATAGCGCTGTTCGAAAAAGATGCAAACAGCTGGCATTATGGAGTTCGAAGGAAACACGTGATAGCCGGATGTAGGAGCCTCTTAGTGACGAGGGTGAATTGGAAAACGAATTAATAATAATAAAAGTCTATTTGCAATTTTTTCTACTACTAAAAGCTACTACAAGAGATTATTTGTATTTAAATGGGATTCTCCGTTCTGATTTGAGCTGTCTGTCTGAAAACATCACCGGAGGTCAGATTCCTGAGTCCATATCCAAAACGAGTGATTAATCCAGCTGAATGATTACAGACAAAGTTCACCATTAAAGCTGTTTCATAACTACACTAGACGCTTTTCAGAGTGAACACTGTGGGGATTCGCTGTGACTCACCAGCAGGAACAAAACACTATAATTAGCCAGAATAATTGCATAGCTGTCATGCAGGGGTTCAGCAAAAAAACAAAATGTTTCCCAGTCTAACATATTCGCTTTTCACAGCATCACACACAGGACATAAAGACACACACACACACACACACACACACAAAACAGGTCTTGCATCCCAATTAACCAACAGCAAATTTTAATGATTTGTTTGTTCGACAGTCTTGATATTTATTGCACAAAGTCTACAGCAGTAACAAGCCTAGTAAACACTAGATGTCGGTAGAACAGATAAATCTACGCCAGATCGTATCGGTCTGCCGATCAGTCTGTTAAGGAATACATTTTGAATATTACAAATAAAAGTCAACTGTAAATATTAGAGTGAACCACCACGGCATGTACATCTGATATGACTGGTAAAAAATGGAATTAAACAATGTGGCTTGTAATGTGAACATAGTCTTAGTGGAGCTTGCATGTTCTCAGCATGTTGTGGGTTTGCTCTGGGTACGCAAGTTTCCTCACACAGATTTCCCATAGTGTATGACTGGGTGTGTGATTGAATGCTCCTTAATGCTCTCTAATGGGTCGATACCCCATCACAAGTTGTACCCTAGCCTATCCCGCAAGTTTACTGAAACAATGTTGTTCATGCCACCTACAACCCTACACATGATACTGTAAGTGGTACAGATGATGAATAGATGGATGGACAATACTTCTAAGAAAAAAAGATTTCACACACTTATACTGTCTATTCTATTGTATTTTACTTATGTGGGAATTTAAAATCCTTTCCCACTTGGCCCAAATGCTCCAGTCTGCATTTACGATCAATTCAAGGATTCTCTTATCATAGTTAACTTCTTCTTCACAGAGGGATTCCTTTCTTAACTATAGATTACACAAATCTATATAACTGCACAAATGCATGCTTAGAATTAAATTATTTAAACTTATTATTGAAACAAGCACAAATCAGTGTGCATGGAATATCATGTGCCAATTTTAGGGTCTATATATATATATATATATATATATATATATATATATATAAAAAAAAACTATATATTTATATACTCAGTAGACCTCTTTAAAAAATAGCAAAACAAGCAGTGGTGTAGACAGTGACAGACCCACCCGTGGAAAACACTAATGCAGTCCACACTTCATGTACAGTATGACCATATTTGAAGCACAAATCAGCACAAACAGCAGACCCCATGCCATGTCCATAGTGTACCATTTAGGACAAATTGAAGTCAAAACCTTTTTTATCCTGTATGGCCTGGAGCCTGGAGCCTATCCCTGGACAGGGTGCCAATCCATCACACAACACACACACATACACACATTAATTTGCCAATTAACCTAACCTGCATGTCTTTGGACTGTAGGAGGAAACCGGAGTACCCGGAGGAAACCCACCAAGAACGAGGAGAACATACCAACTCCATGCACACAGACGCCAAAGTAGGACTTGAACCCTCGACTGTGTACAGTAGGTGCAAGTCGACAGTGCTAACCACTAAGCCACATTTGCCACCCAAAATCATCCTATGAAAGCCAGCTGTAAATTTGTAAAACGTTTCAGCCTAAAGTTGATAAACATTAAAACATTTTATGTGAAACGTAAAACCTGAGCCACTGACCATGTGAACAGAAGAAAGAACGGTTCAACAATGCAAGCAAAACTAATCACAGAGCCAAAAACCACAAAGCCAAAATGTTATATTTGTCTATACCTTATATTCCTACTGTATATGGTAGCATTTTTTTTATCATCCATTAAACAAATCAAATAAACAACACAAACTATGAAACAGTGCAACAATACACACCGTGAAACACAAATAATTTTGAAAACACCTTAAATATTCTGTATATACCTGAGCTTGAAACATTACAATGGAATCTTTGACTTAATTTAAGTAAGATATGAAGTCATATTATCATGCTTATGAATATTTTATAAAATATCTTTATATATTAAAAAAAATCAGGTAATGAGCATGAGTGTTAGTGTATGTTTGTGCACTGTCATGATTAAGGTCAGAAATAATAAACAGTGCATTAGCATGTGCAAACTAATTGTCTCACCAGGACAAAAGGTCTCATTAGGTTTAAAAAGCGCTGCACCTGTCAGATGGAGCGCCCTAATAACTACATGGAGATAGAGTGAAAGAGTGGATTTAATGAAAGCCTTCTATTAGCTTCATTTGAAAGCCCTGCATCAAATAAATAAGATTCGTTTTACAACGACATACTGGGTAAATACAAAAGAGAGCAAAAGAAGGAAAAGACTGACTCGGTCTGTGATGAATAAATGAGACAACAGGACAGTATCAGTAGTGGCATGGCTTTATGATAATGACCAGAAGGTTGGGGGATCTAATCCCAGCATTATTGCTGCCCCATTACAGGGGTAAAAGATTTTATTGAGCTGACAAGAAGGCCGAAGAAACTCAAATAACCACTCTTTACAACCACGATGAGCCGAAAAGCACCTGGGAAAATAAAAAGAACCTCGAGCAAGATGAGCCACCAGGGCTGTCAGCCTCTCTTGTCAACCAAGAACATCAATCTGAGGCTGTAGTAGGTATTGTACAGACTCACAGAAACTGGAAAACCTTGTCATTGGAAGCTGTGAACTTACTTGAAAAGCTAGCAAGCTACTCTCAAGTCTGAGAATACTCTGAAATGATAAAAAAAAAGACTTTGGTGGAAAGATGATGCACAACCTCAGCAGTAGTGAAGTCAATTTGGCTACTGAATCAGACAGTAATGCTCACTCAATCAATGTTGGATTGAGTATCAAGGCCTACCAAAAATACTAGACACATTCAAATCAAAACTGTAAATCAACATTTGCAGAAGATTTCAAGCACAGTACTAGCTGACATAGTACTACAAGACTCTTAGCTTCAGTAAAACATTTGAATGGTGCAAACTTTATTCAGAAGGACCTACCAGCGGCGGTATGTCCAGTGGCGCAAACAAAATTAAAATGAAACTTTTAATACTCGCTTGTAAATAGCCATTTATCAGATGATTGCGCATCATTACTACTAGTATAAAATAATGGCCTGACTCACATCACATCCAGTCAGCAGCTCCGCTTGCCATAAGAAGTGCTGGACAGACTCGTTGAGAATGGTCCAATCACATGAGCCCAAATATTTAAAAACAATATTGATTCGCTAAGATCAAAAGTGGGAGGGTTCGGGACGCACAGAGCTGCGCCACAAGGATGATTTGAAAAGATCCAATCAGAGCTCAGCCTCAAGTCACATGCTTTTCAAARAYKTACGTGTCTACATAGACMCTCGTTTGTCCGACGCCCCGCGTACACGAACACAAATGAACGTAATACAGTTTAGATTTTTTTAATCGCAAAAAAATTATATTAAGAAATACAGCGGAATATTGTGACTAAATTACTTTATTACATTACAGGAAATCGTCTGGGAACGATTATCGCATCCTTGTACAGTACAGTCCTGACTTTGCTCCAATTTATTTCCACATGTTTGGGCCATTAAAGGAGTTCCTGGGAGGTCAGCATTTCCGACATAAAGCAGGCTATCCGATCATAGCTCCGGTGTACTAAGGAAACTTTCTACCTTGATGGTATGCAAGTACAGGTGAAACGCTGGTATAAGTGCATTAGTTTAGCAAGGAATTATATAGAAACATACAGGGAGTTTTACTCTCATACAGTAGCTGTGTTCTGTTATTTTGCACAAAGTCCCAGTTCGACTTGAATGCCCTGTGTAATTTGTTAACTCTCTACAGGAGCAATTTTAGTGGCTTTCAAGTTTGGTGTATTTGCAGGAAAAAAAAAAAAAAAACCTAAAGCACTAAATGTACGGTACTGAGAGGGAGAGTGAATATCAGGAGCGTGAAACCCAGTGTAACCAAATGTGCAGGAACGAGACGTGGAAATAAAATAACTACTACCTCCTCCACTCCTTCATGTAACTCTCATTGACTTGGCATTTCGCATTGACTGAGCATCCTGAAAAAGCATGACAGACTGTCGATTATTATGTAAAGGATGAAAGAGAGAGAGAGGGTAAAAATACAGAGGAGAGGTGGAAGAGGTGCTGGAAAAAAAAAAAAAAAAAAAAAGATGAATTCTGTTCGACAGTTTGTACCAGAGAGATCTCTGCATGTTTCATCATCAAAACCCTGCAGGAAACCAGTCTCTAAAAACCGTCTCCAAAAGTTTGCATGGTCTATGATAACCAACTCTTATTTCATCAGGTTCATATAAGGTGTAGAATTTAAGACATTAGTTAAAACTTTGACTACCGAGATAAACTTTCAGCCATATTAGTTCAGACACAATGTGTCATGAGTTAATAGATTCTGTTAAAACATTATTACATCATGAACATATAAATAGTAAAACAGAAGCAAAAAAAACATACAGAAGACATAACTACATGAACATACTGTATTACCGTAGCAACAATAGGAATGGTGGTAGTATACCTGGAAGTCGAAGTTCTCCACAAACAGGGAACTTGAGCGTATGTCTCACTCAGGAGATTGTGTGAAAGATTCCCTCTGGTTTAAGTCAGCACACTCTGAGTCATAAACATGATTCAGACTCATACTGAGTGAGAGGATGTGAGAAAGATACACAAGTTGTCCTCTCACCGAGACACACTCATGTCACGACTCATGTCGCAGCATGACTTTAAGACTTCGTCACGGATTTTCTTCTCATACCCTCAACCTGAATCCCAATCACAGGGAGCTTCTGTGTATCGCTAAAGCGCCTTGAGTCGAGAATTTTAAAAGGCCTTTGGAGACCCCATTTGGCAACACACAAAGACCAAATCGTTTTGGACACCCGCTATCAGTCATATTGAGAACCTGATACTGTACGTGTAGATTTCTCCTTTACGACATTTGAAGATCATTTCTCGCCACAGTCACTGCCCAGGTGGTCATCTCTATATTGGATGACTACAATTCACTTCACTTTTTTTCCCTTGCGCTCAATCAAACCTGATGTTTAATGGACAAGGTGTTGTGAACCTGAAGTCACTGATTAAACCAAACTCACACTCTTTTCAAGTAAGAGCATGGTCTGACTCACCAGGACACTTCCCAGGACGTTTTTCCAAACTGTTGAGTCATTGGAGGCTTTTTAAATCAAGACTGAAGGCCTACATCTTCACCATTGCTGCAAGTTGATGATCAGGAGGTCAAATCCACATGATGCCTCAGCTTCATCTGTTACTCGGGGATCCAAGGGAGCAAAATCGGCCATGCTCTCAGTAGGTGGGTGGAAGGCTTATCCTCTATTCCTTGTCAATTCCTGAGACACTAGGCAATTATGGGTATCTGTGAGTTCACACAGGTGGAGGTGGGTGGAAAGCACTTCCCTTCAAGTGTGGTACACCACCCCTTGACACTGCATAAGGAGCAGTTTGAAAAGATGTAGCTTCTAATGCCTCGGACGAAGCTTGTACGGTATACAGTACTGTGCAAAGGTTTTATACGCCCTGCGTTTTTTAGTCCAAGCGTTCCTAGGAATTTTTTTTAAGTCCTTAGGGTGGTTCTGCAGGATGCTCAGTAAATCGTAATACCTGGGACTAAAACATTCTTGAAGTGTTACTGCGCCAAATACTGGCTAATTCATTAATGCCTTTTTTTCTGGACATTGAGAACTGTCTGTGGGATATCATATGAGAATGGGTCGAGAGCACCATCAAAAATGAAAGAATCAAGAAGAAAGAATATATTTGTGTGTAGTAAGTTCTCATTATTTCCTTGAATTTTTCCTTATTCCTTATTGTTCCACGTGGATTTTATGCTTTGGCCCTGCAGTTTATGTTTTTGACCCAGTTATATAGATCTTACGTTGATCTTCTACCAAAGACAAGAGAAGCCAGTACGTTTCTTTGTGATTATCAATCTTGAAAATGCTTTTTTAAATATGTCTTGGTGATGAAGGACTGCTTTAGCCTAGTGCAAAACACTAATGATATCTATGATGCAACTAAAAATAAAGTGTCTGAATGAGCACTTACACAGCTGCATGCATTTAACCCGTGGAATACCATCAATGTCTAACAGCGTCCAGCCTGGAGGAAATCCACACTCTGCCAACGCCTAAGGACATTTTGCTCAGAACCTGGTTGTCTTGTGTAAATACATGATGTCACATCTGTATCCCAATATTTTATTGGTCGCAAAGGAACTCTTTAGCTGAGGATATTTTTAAGGGGTAAATGGCGTCATAGATTTCTGTTTAGTGGACAGATCATTTGTCAGTTGTGTATGCAGATGAAATTTGTGAAAATATCACAAATATTTCACATATTTAGATGAAATATTGGGCAACTCTAATAGCAAGAGTGATTAAGGTCTGGCGATATTGAAATACTGAAAGTAAAAGTGTGCCATCAACATACTGTAAATACAACACCAAAACAGGTAGTTTTTAAAACAGGTAGAGGTCTGAGACTTAAGCAATTTCTGGGGTACTATTTCAACAAAAGCCTCTCTATTCATTTCTTTTTAGTTAGTTAGGTCAGTGGTTAAAGTGTGGGATTAGTCATTGGAAGATTCCAAGTTCAAACCCCAGCACCGCCAATACCCCTTTTTCCACCAAGGCAGTTCTGGAGTTACCAGGTGACCAATTTCAAAAACATTGACCCTCAGACATAAAAAAAAGTGGTTCGATGGTGGCGACATCACCTTGCTGGGCTAGAACATAGAACCGGAGTAGTGTAGTCATGTGTGGTGTAGTGCCGCAAAAGAAAAAGGAAAACTCGAAATGGACTCAAAAAGAAATTGATAGGACAAATGCTTCCTAGTATTGATGGTTTAATCCCAAAGCAGTCTTGCAAAGTCAGAATAACTGCTTGTAAAGCCATGTTGAAGATCAACATTGTTGTTGTTGTTGTGCTTGCAGCTAGCACTTTTTATTCATTTATTTATTTGTTTATTTATTTATTTTTCTGCTAGCATTGCTGCTTACATTGCTTGGTCAGTAGAGATATACTGTACAGGTACATAGGGTATACAGTGATGTAATGATGTGACTCTAGCACAGAGAAAAACAAAGCAAGTTCTCAGGAACCAGCTTTGAACTGGCACATGATTCACAAAAGCAATATGTTGCCATTGTTGGGCCCTCAACCCTCCACTGCTCATGTGTATAATGAGATAAAAATGTAAGTCACTCTTGATAAGGATGTCTGCCAAATGCAATAAATGTAGACCTGTTCTGAGGACCTACAGTACGTATTCTGGGAACACAGACTATAAGGCAACTTTAAGGTTATTTCATTATACAGTATAAGGTTTGATAATTTGTACAATAAATCATCCTGGATAGCAGCATCACCAAATACATCACCTGAGAATCTCCAGAACGAGCCTGGGATAAATCGCTGTTGTCAAAGATTTAACACTGATCCAAAAAAACATACACACACATGCACACACACACACACTGTAGGGAAAAAAAAAACTCATTCAGCAGTGTGACTGAATCACCTGAGCTGGTAGCTGTGTGTACAGACTGTAATAAATCATACACATGCTAAGTAAGAGAGAGAGAGACGGGGTGGGGGGAGGTGGGTGTAATATATTAATAAGCAACAGAAAAATAGTCTCATTTAACTGTTTGTTTGGGGGCTGTAATACATGTGCACCCTATGACACTGATGAATTAGGAACAGGTGCAAGATGCAGGAGATGGTAATGATGCCACAATGGTGTATACACACACACACACACACACACACACACACACACACACACACACACACACACACACACACACACACAGTCTATGAGAAAGAAGAGGCTAAATACAGAAGGTGACAGAAGAGTTGGGGGGGGGGGTTAGAATAGATCCTGCAGGGGGCACTGTAAAGCATAAACAGCATGAGGAGAAAATCTCCCACACGCCATACCGCTGCTCTCCTGCTGAGAATGAACCACCTCACACTGTGTACAATCTGCTATAGCTTTCCGCCAGCTGTACTGACCATCTTACATCAGACTGCTTCCGCGTCATTTAAATATGACAGCGCACACGCTTTCGTCTGTTCTGATCTAATCTAATGCTCATGAATGTGAGACAAAAACACACAGCATACACACATTTCATACAGTACTGTACTGTAATTATTCATGAAGCTGAAACAAATCCACAGTTCAAGTGGGCTCGGGTTTTTATCCTCCACTCTAAAACCACACGAATCAATGTGTGTCTACGGGCTGTTGCTTTTTATATGACATTGACTGATCTTGATGGTCAGTAAAGTGGAGTGTGGATAAACAGAAACGAATTGATTTCTAATACCGGCTGCACTGCACTTCATCTGTTCGATTGCAGCACGCTTGCTGTTCATGCCAAGCAACATACTGTATCAGACCAATGAACCATTCTACATCAGGGAAATTTATCAGCCATATTGGATTACTATGGAGCCTAATATGTTTGCACAATTGACAACTATGTCTTAAAGTATTATTGTTATGGGATAGGTAGAATATTTATTTATTTATTTATTTATTTATTTATTTTTAACATGGTTGATGAGGCAGTGCCCTAGCAGCAGACATAACAGAATACTTTGTTTTGAATTGTTCTGACTTTATGTCGGCACAGTGTCTTAGTGGTTAGCACCGTCGCCTTGCACCTCCAGGTTCCGGGTTTGATTCTTGCCGTGGGGTCTGTCTGTGTGGATGGAGTTTGCACACTCTCCCCATGCTTGGTGGGTTTCATTCCCACATGGAGTTTGGTAGGTTTCCTCCTGGTCATCCGGTTTCCTCCCACAGTCCAAAGATGAGGATAAAGTGGTAGAGACGCTGCGTGAGCGTGAGTGTTTTTGCTCTTTTTTTTTTTTTTTAGTTTTTCCATCAATCTTGTTTTATAAACTGTAACTGTAAATCCATTTGTACACTTTAAGGCAAATCCATGGCCACCTACACAGGCTGTTATCACAGACGTGGCAATGGTTGCTATATGATGCTCTTGTGCTGGTAATCAGCTTAAATGCACTGCACCTAAGCACACCTATAAAAAGAGAGTTTTATAAGCCCTCGGAATGCCTGACCCTGTGTGTAGGAGGGAGGGATGAAGGAAGAAAAGAAGGTAGCAAACAAGCAAGCAAGCATGCTATGGAACCAGCCCTTATTTCTGAAAAAAGAAGCCAAAGCATGAAGTGTCAAAACATGAAGTTCTTTGAATGACCAATGGGAGCTGGCTCCAAAAGTGAATGTTAAAATGCCCAACTTTACAACAGAAATAAACATATCTACAGCCAGGTACAAAACACATACTAGGTCTCAATAGATAGATTTCCAATTCATGACAACTTTCTGGGGATATTTTTCTCATGTAATACATCAGTTAAAATTATATTAAGCCAAAAAAAATGACACACAATTGTGTATGTGGTTGATTTTAAATGACTTCTGAGCTTTAGCTTGGCTAAACTGCTAAAGGTGGCTATTGTTAATTTCTATGTTTTTTTTGTTACTTTGTATTTGATTGAACTCCAGGTTCAATGTAAGTTAAACCACTAAACAAGTGATGCATAAGCAGACATCTAGTGAATTAACACTAGATGTCTGCTTATGCATCACTTGTTTAGTGGTTTAACTTACATTGAACCTGGAGTTCAACTTGGAAACATGCATCACGACCATGCCAAGACTTTACAATTATGAAATATAGTGAGCCAATTACTAGGTACTGGGAGTGGTAAAGGGGTAGCAGGAAACCTTGCTGCCTCACAGCTCCTGTCTGTTTGGGTTCTTTTCCAGTTCACCAGTTTCCTCTCACCTTCTGAAAACATGCAGGTAAATGGATAGGGTATTATAAAATGCCTCATGGTGTAAAACGGTGTGGGTATAGGTGTCAGCATGGTGTTCTGCATCGGTCAAGCATCTTATCCAGTTCATGCACTGATCGATCCACAAGGAAAAAATGAAGACAAAGCGTGGATAAATGTCTAGGAGAAATGTTTTCATGCATTCATGTATTTTCAATGTTAATCATCACCACTGTAAGGTTTTCTGGTTATCTTCTGTAGACACACATGCAACAACAAACCTTCTGCACACATACACACATCACACTCATATACTCACCCTGACCCGACTGTCAGAACTGTGAACTAAACAATTTCAAGGCCCAAACATATGCGTGTGAAAAAAAAGCAAACACATGCTTCTGTCTATCAAAGCCCCTCCCCCTCTCTCTCTCCATGTCGATTCCTCTCTTTTTCTCTTTATAGAGCTCTCCATGTTCTGCAATGGGGTTCTAACACATTACACCTCCTACTCCTACACATTATACACACACACACACACACACACAATCTAAATATTTTACACACTTCAATAAAAATGTGATTTGTTAAGCATGTCATTGTGAATGGTGATGTTTATTCAGCACAAGTAATCGCGCCATACAATTTAAAGGCCCATAAAGAGTTGCCGTATTCTGTATCACTGTCTCACGCTGTGAGACATCTGCAAACATCTGTTTCTCCTCAATAATTCATTGACTTTTATGTAGGTACGAGCAACGTCTTCACATTTTCAGATATTTTCAGCCATGTTTCTAGACTGCTGCAGTTGTACACTACAAAAGTCGAAGGTTTGGACGCACCTTTAATTCCATGGTGTTTTCTGATATCTATTTCGCATTACATTAAACTTAAAACAGTGCTGAAGGCAGTCAAAATATGAGATGTGTCTGCTATTTACGGTATGCTCGGTAAAGCCTTCATGACGGCTCTAATCTGAGGTGCTGGTTGAGGTTAATTGGTGGTTTCTGAGGCTGGTGACTCTCTGCAGCAGAGGTACTGTAAGTTTTGGTCTTGTTTTCCTGGCAAGGTCTTCATGAGAGCCAGTTTCATCATGGAGCTTGATGGGTTTTGCAAATGCACTTGAACATACATGTTATTTCATAGTTTTGTAAAAATCCACTTTTATTCTTGAATGTAGAAAAGAAATCCCCTTTGTGCCCAAACTTTTGCCTGGTACTGTATTTATTCTTTCCCGTGCCTATCTACTTGCTTAATCACTGGTTTGTTCTGACTCCATTTGACTTTGCAGTAGAATGCTCCTTGAATTTACATTTTATCTTGTCAGCAAGTGTATGCCTGTGAGTGTTTATTTAATGCTTGTTTTTTTTTTTTATTATTATATTTATATAGTACTCTCATGAATACACACTTGATTCCTAAACGAATAGGTCTTAAAGTGCACACTATAGTTTGTGCACCTTGATTACCCATTTTAACACCGTGAGAGCTTTGTTGCTGGACTATCAAAAAGAGAACATAAAGTGCTGATCCGTGGAGCGATGCAAACTTCTGATTTTTGCTGATTTGAACTTGCTGAAATGGCCAATGGCTGCTATCTGATTATGCAGTGTGCAGGCTTATGATAAGTTGTTTGTGACGGTTACGACATGACCAGTAATATCAACTATTAATTTGTACACTAGGTCTGCCGGTAATGTATCTGTTCTCAAAGTTGTATAGAATTAAAAATATATTCTTTTGTTTAGTTTTCTAAGATTTTTTTCCCCCTCCTTTATATTTGTTTCTAGCTCTTCAGAGTTCACCTGAGACATATCCACCTGGCTCATTTTAAATTTGGCAGATGTCCATTTGTAATTAAAAAGAATACAGTACCTGAAAACTCAACCCTGAGGCTCAGGTATTTTATTTTATCTTTTTTTTTTAAGTCAAAAAGATGTTTAATATTGAAATCAATCCATTAGAGGCCATGACAATGCAATATCCTCCACTGGAGGTCTCTAAAGCGTTTGAGCTTTTATGGAGAGAGACAGAGAGAGAGAGAGAGAGAGAGAGAGAGAGAGAGAGAGAGAGACTGGAGGCGTTTAAAAGATGAGTTTTAAAGTTACACTGTGTGCCTTTTTTTTTTTTCCATTTGTGCATGACCAAAATGTTAACTTGATAAAAAAAGCATTTCACCCTAAAGCGAACAATTTTAACTTCTGGACTTTATAAACTTACCTTTCACATATTTGGGGAAAAGAGAAGTAGAGGATTTCATGAGAAGTGTCATTATGTTCTTTACGGCATTTAAATGAGAAAAGCAATGTGTTCTGGTACTGCATAGCAGTGAGTACCAGCTCGCTTCAAACACTGGTTTAAGGCAGATGGGGGAAAGAAACTTCTTTTGGGATCTGCGCATGTGTCTCATACACGCGCCGTGGGACATCATAAGAACTAGACACGATGTGTTCGTGCAGTGATCAGTGATTAGCATCAGGAGCAGAAAAGATCCTAAGAGAAGAGAAAGAAGGTCCCAATGAAGACACAGACTTTCTGACTTTCAAAGGTTAAGGTTCGAGAGTTTATGTAGACAGACTTTTAACACTAAAAACAAAACAAAAAAACTGCCTGCACCCAAACCTATTACAAAAACAGTGCCAAGAACTGCTGCAAGGATAATATTTATTATATATGTTAAAGTTACATGTTAAAACATTTCATTAATATTCCTGTCGCTTTTCTTAATTAAATTAACATGTTTAAGTTTAAGGTTATTATTTCTGGCATGACTAGCTCCTCGGTGCTGGACTTAGTGATGCACCTTAGTGATGGTCTTGAAGCACTTAAGAATCTAAGTGGACCCAGTTCTCAGGACTTAATTACCAAATGGTTCTGTTTAAAGCAGTGAAGGAGACTCACATAAGTGCAGTTATTACTAGCTTTTTTACAATCATCTGAAAAACATGAGCTGTTAGATAATGGTTCTGATGTAATGACCAATTAAAGTGCCAACTTCGTTTTAATTTTTTTTTTTTACATAGTTCCTACCATAAACCAACACTGACTATTTTAAATAATTTTATATACCATAGTTAAGGTGCTTAAGAAAGGTCTTATGATATGGCATACAAATACTACAGAATCGTATGCTTCAAGGTTGCCTATTAAAAAAATAATAATAATTTTAGTATGAACCCCTGTACTGTATAAGCTTAATAGTGGATGTTTAAACTTAAACATAAAGTTTTTGTTATTCACTTAAAACTCCCTTAAGTGAACAACATGCATTTAATGTGGGCAGGGGTAGCTCAGTGGTTAAGGCATTGGACTACGGTTCAGAAGATCCCAGGTTCAAACCTCACAACCACCAAGTTGCCACTGTTGGGCCCTTGAGCAAGGCCCTTAACTCTCAATTGCTCAGATGTAATGAGATAAAAATGTAAGTCGCTCTGGATAAGGGCGTCTGCCAAATGCCTAGATGTAATGGGTTTTTGGAGAACGTGGAAGCCAACACTGCTGTTGCAATCACTTAATCAGTAATGCATCGCAAGCGATTTGAATGTTGTGTGAACATTGTGTTACAGTATTTACTTAACCCTCTATGGCATGTTGTTGCCCTCAGGCAACAAACCATTATTTTGGCACTGCCACTTTTAATTTATTATTTTAAGTAAAACATCACACTAAATGCCTGATAAGTATATGACCAATGAAATTTAAAATGGGTGTTGGTTTGACCTTTAGTCTGGGGCTGAAACAGTCCTTTTTAGTACCACAGCCAGCTTGGACACACTGTCAGCAGAAAGTGAAATACAGTAAATTTATTTTTTAACATGTTTAAATAAAAAATACCTTGTATAAAAATATTTGTGATGTGCATAAACCATAAACATGTGAAGTAGGTTTGATTAAGTAAAGATGATTTTTTTCTTTATTTATATATTAAAATTTAATATATAAATAAATTAATTTGTTGCCTCAGGGCAACATTATGCAGTTAGACCACTTTTGTTTGAACAGTAACATGCATGGATGTAAATGTGCAGGGATTAACTTGGTTTACGAGTGTTCCGCAAGACGAGCGAAGATTTTTAATAAATTTTGACTTGAAAAAACGAGCATGTCTTGGTTTACTAGTGCCGAGTTTTTTGACACCGACACACACACACACACACACACACACACACACACTCTTTCGCCTTTACACCCCCCCTACCCGGCTTCACACAGACACACACACTCTGCTCTACACAGAAACTCTGCTCTGTCGCAATTCTTTTCAAAGGTAAGGTGCTGGCTCATTTGTTTGTTTGTTTTTTACTTTACAGCAGTGATTCTGTTAGTCTGCGCTCACGTGTATGTCATTAGAGAGATTTATTTTTTTCCCATTAAAACAGTGTTTCCGTTGTGTTGTTCTGTGTGTTGTGAAGGGGCTAATTCCACATACACACACACACACCACACACACACACAAATACAGGGAGCCTGCCCGCACAAACGGAAACACTTATTTGTTGGGATTTATTTTAACTTTTTTTAAAGGTAAAGTGCAGGTTAATTTGTTTCATTTTTACTTTATATATTGTATTAATGATTTTTCTGTATTTGTTTTTTTTTGGCTGTGGAATGAATTATTTGAGTTTTCATAATTTCTTATGGGAAGGTTTGTTTTGGTTTATGAGTGTTTTGGAATACGAGCCCGTTTCCGGAACGAATTATGCTTGTAATCCAAGGTTCCACTGTACTGTACATTATGTACATATTGTGTATTTGCGCAGGTAGTTCCATCATGACTGCTTGGCTGCTCTACAAGAAGGATTGCAGCGGCATTGGGATGGAAAAATAAAACAGATGAGGCTTTATACTTTATACGCAGAAAGCTTGTTCAAAAGTCTCAATAATCTGAAAAAAAGAGGTTATCCCAGTTCCACAACTGCTGTGGGGGGGGGGGGTATAAATAAATGGGGAGAAAGGACCCGCCACACCAATTTTGGTTCTTGAAAGGGAAATGCGAGGGAGATGCATGGTACACCTAAAGCCAAGTGCCAAAGCATGTGACGTAAACCTCTCTTTTACATCCACCAGCAACTGTTTCCAGAGGTTTCATACAGAATAATACAGACTGTGCTTTGTAAAACAAAAGAAGAGAGAAATTCACACTTGCATAAACAAACTATTTTACCATAATATTTTTGCTATTTGTGCTTTTTAACACCTTTGTGACACAAAGAAAACATGCAATAAGATATTATCTCAGTTTGCAATAGTTGCTCAATTAATAAAAAACTTTGAAAGGTGAGTTCTCACTTTGCTGTTATTCATACTGTATATATTTGTGCAATTGTTGGCTTGCCATCTTTCCTTGCTCTTGAAAAACACAATCTCCCACAAGTGGTGATTGCAAATAATTGCAAAGTGGTGTAGCTAAGAGGATTCCACAGAATGTGCTTCAATCTTTGACAAAGGGCAATAGATAACATTCATGAGTACTGTTGGGTGGGTGAAAAGTAACTAGGCATTAAAAATGGTAATAAAGTCCATATTTCTAATATGAATTTATTTTGCTTTGTCTTTCGACTGTTCCCTTTCTGGGGTCACCACAGCGAATCATCTGCCTCCATCTAACCCTATTCTCTGCATTCTCTTCTCTCACGCCAAGTAATCACCAACTAAACTTCAGGTCCTCTCTCACTACATCCATAAATCTCTTCTGTGGTCTTCCTCTAGGCCTCCTGCCTGGCAGTTCCAACCTCAGCATCTTTCTCCCAATATATTCACAATCTCTCCTCTGAACATGTCCAAACCACCTCAATCTGGCCAAGATGGGTTGTCCATCTGATGGAGTCATTCTTGATCCTATTCATCCTCGTCACTTCCAAACAGAATCTCAACAGCTTCGACATTGGTACCTCCAACTCTACCTCCTGTCTTTTCTTCAGTGTCTCTAAGCCATAGAGTCTCTCTGTGGTCTGACCACAGTCTTGTACACATTTACTTTCATTCTCGCTGATACTCTTTGTCGCATAACACACTTTTCTTCATCCTTTCCAACCCGTGAAGAGGTATACACAACTTTTCACCACCGTTCCACACTCTCTGATGCTCTGGACTGTTGACCCTAAGTACTTAAAGACCTGCACCTTCTTTACCTCTGCTCCCTGTAGCCTCACTGTTCCACTTGGATTCTTCTCATTCCCACACATGTATTCTATCTTGCTATGGCTAACCTTCTTTCCTCTGCTATCCAGAGCATTCCTTCACCTATCCTCTACCTGTTCCCTGCTCTCGGCACAATGTAATCTGCAACATCATAGTCCATGGAGACTCCATACAATACTACAGCTTCTCTCTCTTCATCCTGTCATACACTATCTCTAAATTTACAAAGGCACAATGCAACTCCTTATTACAATCCCCAGACTTCTCCATCAGCATCCTCAAATCAAATAATGCATCCGTTGTACTCTTTCTAGGCACGTAACCATATTGCTGCTCACAAATGCTCATCTCTGCCCTTAACCTAGCTTCCACTACTCTTTCATTGTATGGCTCATCAGCTTTATTCCTCTGTAGTTGCCACAGCTCTGCACATCCCCCTTGTTCTTAAAGATCAGCACCAATACACTTCTCCTCCATTCTTCTGGAATCCTCTCACTCTCAAGATCTTATTAAACAGACTAGTTAGAAAATCTACTGCCACCTCTCCTAAGTAATTTGATACCTCCACAGATTTGTCATCAGGACCAACTGCCTTTCCACTCTTCATACTCTTTAACGCCCTCCTCACCTCAATCTTACTGATTTTTGCTACTTCTTGTTCCACAACAGTCACTTCTTCTACACTCTGTTCTCTTTATTTTTTTTTCATTCATTAACTCTTCAAAGTACCGCACTCCTTAGATCTCCAATCACCCTTCTGGCTCCTGTCAGTACATTCTCCTCCCTATCTTTAATCACTCTAACATGCTGCACATCCTTTCCATCTCTATCTCTTTGCCTTGCCAACCTGTACAGATCCACCTCTCCCTCCTTACTGTCCAACCCAGCATACAATACAAGTCGTCAAATGCTCTTTGTTTGGCCTTTGCCACTTCTATCTTCACCTTATGCTGCCTCTCCCTGTACTCCTGTCCACTCTCTTATGTCCTCTCAGTGTCCCACTTCTTCTTAGTTAGCCTCTTTTTCTGTGTACACTCCTGGACTTTTTCCTTTCCTGATTATACACCAAATATCCTCCTACCTGCCTCCTTGATCCCCTTAGCTGTAGTTGTCCAGTCAACGGGAAGCACCTCCTGACTACACAGAGCCCGTCTAAACTCCTCCCTGAAAACTACACAACATTATTCCTTTTTCAACTTCCAATATGATTTTATTGAAGCAAATTGTACATGTACTTTTTTTTGGATAGGAAAATGAAAGCAAATCTTTAAATACCAACATAGACACCATTGGTGTCAACCAGTTTCCTCAAACTGGAACGGAATGGGGATGGAATGCACAGCCTTCTGAAGGAAGGATGCTGCTCAAAACCTCCTAAATGCATGCCTCCAATTCTTCCAGTGTGTGAGTCTTGTCCTGAACACATCCTTTTGGAGTGATATCTGGACTTTTTGGAGGCCATTCATGAGGTCCATCACCAACCTGCTGAAAAAATGCTGGTGTAACCACATGCAAAATGGGGTGGTGCACCATGGGGTGGTGCTCCAGTGTTACTACAAGCTCTATAGCCAATAAATATTGCCTAGTTAATTTTTACCCGCCCTGTACAACAATTATACAACAGTTAGTTCTGGCCAAGTAATTTGATTGGACGACAGCCATTCCACGACTAGTGATATAGAGCATAACAGCACTGGGATGTTTAACTACAGTATATCCATCAGTCTGCATCACACGTGTCCCATAATCAATCGTTACACTAACTGTCGGTTGCAGCATGGGTGAGAGTGGGTTGGTACTGTCCGTGGTGCTGAGGGGAGATCAGCTGCCTGCCAAAACCCACATTAAAAACCTGAAGCACTGAAGCACTTTCAGCAAAAAAAAAAAAACAGACCTGATAACTTTAGTTCATTTTCAACACTTTGTCTACTTACTAACATCTTTGATCTTAATTGTCTCTGAACCATCCGTGTTGTTCTTTTCAAGGCTAATGTGAGCTTTAAAGCTAACTAGCTCCTAACACAAGACTGAATATCACATCTCTCTAAAATGAGAAACAGGACACGCGACAGCCTCATAGACTTATCGGCTTTGTACTATGTTTTTGGGTTCTCTGTTTGCTGACATTCTGTGACCTCATGATGTCCAGTCTCATCATCTGAAGAGGCAGCTACGACCGTGCAGCTGTCCAGTACAGTGAGGATCAGAGCTTGACGTGGTTATGGGACAGCTGGCTGTGGGGAGATTTTGTGTACCAGGTGCGATGATTAGAATTAGAATTTTTAATTCTAGCTTTGACTTTCTTTATTACTGAAAAAAAAGTTGTCATCTGTTGACATGACACATGTGGCACTTGCAATCCACTGATCTCTGTAGATATGTGCCAATACAATTTTCTGTCACCGAAGTGAAGATCCTAACAGCCATCCTGTCATATATAATACCAAACACAACGAACAAATCATCCAGAACAACAGAAGACAATAGCTACTGGCATGGTCTAGTAGTAATATTTTTAGACAAGCCCAAAACCAAAGAATGACCCAAACACATTTAAACCACACAGGGACCATATCTTTTCTTTTCCTTTTTTTAACCACAAAAAAATCCATGTTTGTGTTGCACATGTTCAGGCTCAACATTCATAAATCATTCACAGTTGGTGGTGGTTTTGGAGCACTGTTTTTTCCTCATATGTCTCTGTTAGAGTTGATTATGAATCACAATTAGCCTGACGGTTCGTGAGACTCCTAATTGCCTTCGATCAAACCGTATTCAATCATTATTTGATTCCCATTCACAGCAGTGTAATCCGAGACAACCTAATTAGAGAGCTGATTACTGTTGGACCAATCAAAGCTGGGTAATTATCACACTGTGACCCATTTGCATTCTCTGTGCATGACATGGCATGTAAGGTTAAGGAAATTAATTACATCATTGATGTGAGGCGAAAACCAACACAAGCAACACAATGAATCAGGCTGAACAAATATATAATAATGTGGCAAAGTAATAAAGATACAGTAGCATAGAGTGGAATGTGAAACAAAAAATAAGTGACCTAGCGACTGGTCCATAAGTATTTGGACGGTGACATGTTTGTTTTTTTTTTCTTCTTTTTCCTCATGTACATTTGGATCTGAAATGAAGACTAAAGATGTGATAATTGAAATGTCAAGATTTTGAAATGTGGGTTTAACAAAAATATTTTATGAACTAATTTTTAGCCTTTTTTTTTTTTACAGTAAACCTATTTTCACTCCCTCAAAAAAAATGTAACAGATTAATACACATATAAGGATTTTTTTTTTTTTTTTAACACTTGGATGTAAATCTTTCGGAGTCAATGTATGCCACAAGTCTGGAGGCATTGGACATCACCAAATGCTGAGCCTCCTCATTTAAGGCTGACTGTCTCTGCTGTTTAAGAACATTCCCTTTCTTCTTTCTGTCTTAAGAACCTCTTGGGTTGCTTTCAATATATGTAAATCTATTATATGAAACAATATCCTATTCATTTTGCAACGCTTGGTTTGTCTGAATCTGATCAAACGTGTAGCTCTGTACATGTCTAAATTCATCCTGCTACTCTTATCAGCATTCACACATCATCATTAGCCACCAGTAACCCAGTTGCACTGGCAGGCATACATTCCCATGCCATAACACTGTTAAGACTTCTCCATTTACTTCTACTGGATTTCAATCCTTCTGGTTAAAGTTAATCTCAATTTCATTTGTTTAAACTTTTCTTTCTAGCAAAGCCTAATCTGTTTTTTTTTCTTGTTGTTCTTGAGTGTTACCAGTGGTCTGCATCTTATATATGTACAATCAAAAGCACATCTCTTGACTTACGTCTATGAAATTGTTCCTGACTTGGCTAGTTATTGTAAAAGGTTGAAGGCCTGAGGGGCGTCACCAGTGCACTCCTTCTTTTTAAGAACTCGCAAAGTTTCTGCTGTTCAGTATCAGACTGTACTTTTTTTTTTTTCAGACTAATGATGGCTTCTTTTTACTGTACTTGCATTGACACCCGTTTGGACAAAGAGTTCCCATGAACAGCTACCGAAAAAATTCAAATTCAACAATTGGAATCAACTGCAGAGCTGTGATCATCCTAATATGTCATTAAATATATCAAATTTATTTTAAAAGGTATAAAGTGAATAAATGCAATATGTTAAAACAAACAAAAAAAAATTCTACACTTTTTGATCACTTCATGTCAATGTTCAAATACTTAAGGACCTACGTATAGGTCAATACATTGAATACTATACTGTACATATAAAAAACGCTGGAACTGCAACTTTACATCTGGACAAAAACTCTGGAAACCAACCGAGTTACAGTACAACTAAGAACTCACATGCAAGAATGAAAGCATCTGCAAAATGCTCTTAGATCATAACTCATCTTATCATTTAAAATGGCGGGTAGGGTTTATATTTATCACCAGCAATGTGTATTACTAAGATTAAAAGTCATTTAGGGAATAACAAATGTCTAACGTTAGTTCGAATGGCAGTCAGGTGATCAATGCAAACAGCTTTCCTATCAGTGCTAGATGGAATATTTGTTGTTTTAGTGAGAAGATTAATCTTGATTATGCTTTAGTGTCTAGAATGAAATGAAAGTCTTAAATTCTCATCTTAAAAAGATCTCGTGGAACGGAATCTCAGATAAATCACTGGATGCTCACACCTGGTATTTTAAACAACTTTTAATGATTTTCAATCATGCACAATTCATACAAAAAAGCTCACTCACTCACCACATATACCACTTTACCAGGGCCTGGAGCATATGAAAGGAGACGTGGGGCATGAAGCAGGGTACATCTTGGACATCACACACACTACGGGGAATTTGGGGAACGACAATTACACTAATCTGCATGTTTTTGAACTGTGGTAGGAAACCGGTGTTCCTGAAGGAAACACATCAAACACGCAAAAAAAAAAAAAAAACACATGCTCGATGGATACAGACCCCAGTTGGGAATCAAACCCGGACCTCGGAGGCGAAAGGCAATAGTCCTAACACCTACATAAAACCTACATCTCTGTATTTTCTGTAAAATAATCTAAGTGTCGAGTTGATCGAAATAAAATGTATCACTTTCATACAAATTCACAAGAACTGTTTGACTGAACTGTAGGGTGATCGATGTAGTCAGACGTGGCCTCAGTGTGTGTTATTTCTCTCTATATGAGCACTCTGGGGCACCTCAGGGTGAATAAAGCTTGAAACATGCTTTCTTTCGGGGCAGAAGCCTTGTCAGGCTGTGCTTTAAAAAAAAAAAAAAAAAAACTCTACTGCACGAAGCATAACACACTCTTTGTGCTGCTGTTTACGGCGCAGGCTGTTTAGTGCCATGCTGAAGAATATTTTATTTATCATATTTCCATCACGACTTTTTGAATTTTAAATGCAGCGCTATCAGTTCGTGCAAGCATGACACAATAATTCAACGAGGCAGAATAAGTCGTAAAACTACCGGTTTATGCGCAGACGCAGGAGAGGCGGGGCTGCATAGAGAGTGTGGGAGAGGAGAGGAGAGGAGCGAACACTGGCATGGTTCAACTCATGAAATGGGTCACGTCACACAACATCAAGTAACGGTGGTACCTCGGCATACAGTATGAATGTCCTGCCTTAAGAACTGAAATTTTGCAAGAAAAAGCATTTTTGGCATAATCATGCATACACCGGATTTGCATTGTTTTAGTAGCCAATCAAAATGCGCAAGATTTAGTAAGGACATGGAACCATGGGGCGCAAGAATGTTAGCCAGCATGGTAGCAAGAAGAAAAGGTTTCATTTATAAAGCAGCCGGTGCCAACAGGAATTAAATTGAATATGTCACTTTTTTCTAAATGATTTGATTTGGTTTTATGTGCAAACTTTTGCTTATAGTATTAAAAAATATATAATATAATGTAATTATATATATAATAATTAGAATGTAATATAAATACAATTTTGGAGTGGCTGGAACGGATTATTTGCATTTACTGTACATAATTTCCGCGTTTCACAATACAAAATTGCGCCTTAAGGACTCGCCTCCAGAACAGATGAAACAGATTTGTATGCCACGGTACCACTCTACATCTTCCAGTGTATTTCATTTCAAAATGTCCTTCTGTTCCATACATGTAAATCGACGATATGCCATCTGCTATAGCCCATATCCCGGCCACCCCTAATCTCGAGTGCATTTACCTTAAACCTTCATGCCTCGTCACGTATCACGGCTAGTTCATTTCTTAATGACACATCAGGTGACTAAATAGAAGGTACATTAAAAGTAAATAAATAAACCCATTAGCTGCATTTATTTTTAAAAATCGATTAACCTTTGATCCTGATTGTCACAGATTGGAGGCATGTGTATGTACTGTAAAAGCCAGTGTAATTTTTTATTAAAATCCCAAATTGGCAGGCTGAATTATATCATTAGAGAGAAACAGGAAACAAATCAGAGAGCGTGAATCAAAAAGATAACGAAGGGTTGAACCCAAAGGACAATCAAAATTGCTGCTCGGAAAGATGATGCTTAAAAACACAGTGCTGATTGGAGATAAATAGAAAACAGTCCAGTCCAGTGTGTGTGTGTGTGTGTGTGTGTGTGTGTGTGTGTGTTAGGATGAAAGCTCAACAGAAAAAACAGATTTGGGCTTCATCTGTGGTCAATTTTCGTCCAACTGTACGCCATCACAATGTTTTTGATTAGCCTCATATACTGTACCTAAATCAGCCAATCACATGCTTGAACATTATCTAATAAATTCAAACAGGTGTTCTGAGCTTCTGGGATCAGCAGTTAGACTCGGCGTTATAGTGAGTTTAATCTTACCAGCTACCTCCAGGGCTATTATAGAAACAGATTGTACAAGAACAGAATGGAGTTATGCGGATCTAAGGCAGGTTTATGTGTGAAATACACACAGCGAAGGGGTTCTACTGCCTGTTTATGCGCTATTCAAGCATACCCTGAAGGCATTTCCAGACCGTAGATGGTTTGGAGGTCAGAATCATATTGCACAAATGCATACACCATAGAATGTTATTCTTCTTCCAGATATGACAAATGAAAAACATTAAATAAAAATATCGTCTATTCTCCGTTAAACTCAGGCATTATATCAAGACGAGATTATGGATGAGGAAGGACTGAATTTGTTCATTGTTTGGCATCGCTAGTTTGCAGAAACCATGGATGCATGTGAGGCACTTCTGCAAAAATGAATTTTTAAAGACAAAACATCTCTTGTCCATTTTTTTGCATTTTTGACAACAATTTTTTCCAATGTTTCCTATGTTGTTTACTATAACTATGTAGTCATACTGGGATTTTGGACATTTAAAAGATATTTAAAAACGACTTTAAGCACAGTACGGATATGAGACTTGTCGCGGTAAAACATTAAAATAAACATTCAGCAATTGGGAATGCCTTATCTGTCAGGGATAAAACCTAGAGGGCGCCAAAGCGCCCTGTGATTTTGTTTGTAGTTCWTTKDWKTDMACTTCATTTCCCDTYATGCACKTCRGTCAGGTGACGTGGGGCGCTCACCTGAACCGACTTGCTCATTAGTTTTATTATAAATGGTTTGTTTTAGTTCAGTTTAGCGTCTTGCATCTGTTGATTTCCACCTTGTTATTTATTTAGAAGTTCCTGGGAGGCCAGTGTTTCGGACATGAAGTCCAATCATGGCTCTCATGTACTGAAAACTTTCTAGCATGATGGTATCCAAGCACGAGCGCAATGCTGGGATAAGTGCACTGGTGTAGCAGCGGATTATATAAAGAAATAAAGGGAGATTTTACTCTCATAATCGTGTTCTGTTATTCTGCATAATCAAAAGTCCCGGTTTGACTTGAACACCGCACGTTAATATTAAACTATTTTTTATGATTTTTTATGATTCAGTGACTGCTCACTAAGATGGAATTAATTAGCCTGTTTTTTTGTAAAAACAATCACAGACATGCTTTTTTTTTTTTTTTTAAATATGGGACTGGAAAAGAAATCTGCTCCCTGGACAAGCTGACGTGTTCGAGTTTTCATGATAATAAATGACAAATTACTTAATTTCATTAAGTCAGAAATAACCCAACTGAGTTTATATTAGAATAAGTTTGCCTTTTGTTGGTACATTTTTCAATTTTCATTTAAAAAATTTTCATGACACCATTCTTTTTTTCAGAGAGATTATCACTGAACTGGAGAATGGCATGAGGGTACAGAGAACAGAGACATCTGCTGATCGCACATGACCACAGGTCATGCGATATTTCAGCAAGAGCACACATGTCTGCAGTTAACACCTTTAGAGATAAGCAAGAAAGGACAAAACTGAGAGAGTTAGAGAGTTAGAACTGCTTAAATGGTGCTGAAGTTTAATCCTGTCTTCGAAATATTTTAGCACATTTTAGCACTGTTGCCATGCATGTCCAGTGTCTTTGGTCATGAAGTTTGCAGGTTCTTCCCATGCTTGGTGGGTGTCCTCCCACAGTCCAAATACACAGTACAACCAGATTAGGATAGTTGGTGTTCCCAATTCGCCTGTAGTGTATGTGGACGTGCCCTGCGATGGACTGGCACCCTGTCCAGGGTAAAGCCCAGCTCATGCCCCAAAGTCTCCTAGAATAGACCTCTGGGCCCCTGCGACCCTGTACAGCATGAGCGATATAAAAGATGAATGAATGAATGAATGAATGAATGAATGAATGAATGAATGAATGCATGTAATCGTATGCGTCCTGCATGTTTGTTTCATGATCATATTGGCTCTGTAAATCAAAAATGTTGTCCTCATAGCTAAACAGGTAGGATTTGGTTAATGCAATTTGATCAGGTTTGTGATATTCCTTTGATTTGTTACTGTACATCAACACTGTACTAATTCCGGGACTAGTCTTTTTGGTTCTAAACTGGCAATACATTTAATTTACAAACATCTGGCCTCCGTGATGTTAGAGCTCCAAACATGAGTGCAGTTTGTCAGTGAGCGAGATTCATTCATTTGCACACAGAAATGGCTTTCCGACGTGATATGTAGCTATTTTTTTTTTCCCCTCCAGCGTCGTGTCAAAGAACAAAATAATAATAGAGGACTGAGTAGGAGAAAGTGGACTTTTTAGACATAATAAACAAGGTTGGCAGTCTGCCGCCTTAGTAGGAGAAACAGGAAGAAGAAACAACCATCTGTAATGACTACAAGAGTAATGACAGGGCGGACACTCTAAAGAAGCGGTGCGCAACTACTGGGCTGTGGACTGGTACCTGGACCACATAGAAAGAATATATATATATATATATATATATATATATATATATATATATATATATATATATATATATATATATAACACCTAAAATTTGTACAAAAAAAATGTCTCTGGAAAGCATCTTCGAAAAAGGGAAAAGT
This sequence comes from Clarias batrachus, assembly GCA_003987875.1. Classification (NCBI taxonomy): domain Eukaryota; kingdom Metazoa; phylum Chordata; class Actinopteri; order Siluriformes; family Clariidae; genus Clarias; species Clarias batrachus. Next base: position 73,852 of record QMIH01000527.1, read on the forward strand.
CCCAATGATGAGACAGAATATGAGACTCTAAGACAGCCAACGAGAAGAAAGCTGCATTTAAAAGAAAATGCCAAGAGCCCTACCTAAATTATGGGTTTATATTTCAACAGGTGATTCACATGCTCCAAGCCTTCTCTGTATAATAGATGCAGCCTTAAAAGTATATTTGAGATGACTTCAATACTGCTGATATCTCCACAAAAGCATCGAAAAACACTGCTTCCATTTCCAACAATCTTTGGAATCTTTTGGTGTGATTGTCTCCCATCACTCGTAGATGGGACCGACTTGTCACATGGAAATAAACTCAGGGCTCACACTCATTCTGCATTCAGGTATGATGTATTTATTATGCACTTTATGAGTGTGCGATGGCCAGGCAGAATAAAATTGCTTTACATAAACCTGGTCCATGGTACAGAAAAGATTGGCAATCCACTGTTCTAAATGGAGAGAGAGAGAGAGAGAGAGAGAGAGAGAGCGAGGTATGAGGGAAAGACGTGACAAGGAGGAGAGAGGGTTAGAGAGCAAGAAAAAAAAGAAATAGTGAGACTAAGAAGCAAAGAGGAAGAAGAAGTTAGCAAATGGGGCGTCGAGTCTCAGACATAATGTCAGACAGACATGATAAAGGAGATAAGAAAAGTAAGATTAAAGGCAGGTGGAAGGTGAGTTGATGCAGGCAGGTTTTCCTTACAATAATCTGAGGCTCTCAGGAGTAGGAGCGACTGTACATACTGCTGACCAGCGCAGAGGAGAAGCATTTGTTTTTCTCACAAACAAACACAAACAGTCCTGTACTAATTACTTCCCCTCTGACTACAGCAGAAACAAGCAGAGAATAAGGAAGATGAGCTTTAAAATATGTTCATCATTTTAATATCCCTGAATTAAACCCACAGGACTATTTATCCAAAGGGTTTAACAATCATTTTTATGAGGTCACACTGAAGTGAACAAAGTTGTGTGTCAAAAGAATTGTGAGAATTATTTAGATTAAATTAAAGAAATGGGGCCTGCAGGTGCCAAAAAAAAAAAAAAAAAGGGAATAAATGGTTTACTGTTACAAGCAATTTACCTCAAGATACAATTTAAAATTGTATGGTTTATGTACCAACCTCATCATCTGCACCTGTGTCTCACCGGCTTATACCTTGAATTAGATGTTTTTTATGCTCACATGAATTCTGACTGTTGTCAGGTACAAGAAATAGACTAAATATGAGAGCTGAAATGTTGCCCCCCCCAAAAAGAGAAGCTTTTCAGGAAGCTTGGAGAACAATTCCTCACATACATAAAATATATATATATATATACAAGAACGTCTGGTTCTTTGGATGCAAAATATGAACAAATGACGGGATCAAGACTTTTGCACAGTACTGTATTTGTAAGAGGAATACATTAAATTCAATGAAATTTTATTTGTATAGCTTTTAACAATTGTCGCAAAGCAGCTTTACACAATCAAAAGAATTATTTAAGTTTGTATAAAATGTGAAGGTGTATGAATCAAAATCAGTTACTGATCAGCGCCCGTATTCACAAAGCTACTTAAGCCTAAAAGTTGCTCCAAGTGACAAAATTCTAAGAAAAATCTTAGAATTAGGGCATTTTCTTAGAATTTCTTCTTAAATTTAGGATTAAATCTTAGTAAAGATAAAAAAAAAAAAGTTACTGATCAGCGCCCGTATTCACAAAGCTACTTAAGCCTAAAAGTTGCTCCAAGTGACAAAATTCTAAGAAATATCTTAGAATTATGGCATTTTCTTAGAATTTCCCCTTAAATTTAGGATTAAATCTTAGTAAAGATAAAAATTATTCACAAAACATCTTAGCCCTAAAAGCAGATCCTAAGGTAAAATTTGTTAAGAGTAGAGAGGAGGACTTTTAAGAGGTTTAAGAGTTTCTCTAGCAGAGGACAAAATGGCAGAAGGAAGAAATATTCTCCAAACACTAAACATAAAACTAAAAGTAAACACTGATTTTCTGTCCATTTTGGTTTTCTTGTCGTTTTAGTTCCTTCCAGCTCTCTTGGATTGTTGGTTACAGACCATCTAAAAGTGCAACTTAAATAAACTGTCCTGCCATCATGTAAATTGTAAAAGCTGAGACATTTTGCTTCCATCAATCTAAAATGGATTATAAGTAATATATAGTACGGTAAATAAACATGAGAACTTAAAAATAGTACCTACTGTGTGGAAATTGGTTGCTTCAAAGGTAGACACATTTTCAACATTTGGGTGTTTAATTATCTTTAAGCCATTTAGCCTAGAAACTTTACNTAAGATAAAAGTTTTTCTACTTTCCTTACTCCTAAATCACTTTTAGTCTAGGACTCCCAGCTAGGACTTTTTAAGCCAAGATAGGAGCTCTTTGAGAGAACTCTAAGAAACTTTGTGAATACGGTCCCAATTGTTTAGTCATTTACTGTTCTTTAAAAACAAATGTCATTCTGGTGTCAGGAAAATGCAATACAAACGGCTTTCTAATTTTCCGTAGACACTTTTGTGGACATTTTTTGGAATTCACCTTTAAAGATATCTTTCTCGGCACACAGGGTGAAATCTGTATTTCTACTGAGAAGCCCTGATGTCTTGTAATAAACAAGGAATTGGTGCAACATGCTGCGACAGAAAAGCATTTGTCCTGCTATGAAAAGATTGTGAGTCTGAATCCTAGTAATGCCACATTCATCCACAGCCAGAAGCCAAGGGAGCAAAACTGGCCATGCTCTCTGGGCAGGAGGGTTTTCACACTCTCTCTGACCCGTCAATCACTTATGGGCATCTGTGAATTCACACATTTACAAGGAAGCGGACAGATAGCGCTTTCCTCTGAGAGTGTTAGGCAGCATGAGCAGCCGTCGGAAAAGATGTGGTTGGCTGGCTTTATATTTCTCAGAGGGAGCATGTGTTAGCCTTCACCCTTCCTGGTACTGTAGGTACCTGTCATATGATAAAGTGAGTGAAGCTGGGTAGACTGGGCAAACTGGCAGGCGTATTACATTGGGGCTGAAAATAAGAAAAATCCACTAAATCCTAATTTTATTAAATAGGACACAAAGAGGAATTTTATAATGATAATGCTCTCTATGAGGTATCTCCATTAAATGTACAGGCCTAACTAAATAATGGTAGATTTTTTTTTTATTTTAAAAAAATTCAAAAATGTCATACACATTATTTATTTTATTATTTTTACTAATCAGATTCTGCAGCTTGAAACTTTTTGTTTTATCCAGCTGGATTTTCTGAATGCAACTTTTAACAAGTGAGTGAAAGTTATAACACCAACATGTCAGGGGAAAAAAAACAAAACAAAACAGAATCACTGCGTTGGAAAAGGATCACCCCCTTGTGTGGGTTTTTTTTGTAATCACTGTTTGTTTTAATTATAACATTTAGTCTGTTAGAATTTGTCTCTCCTATCTTTGTACATCTAGATTTTGCAATATTGGCCGACTCTTCTTCGCTGAACTGCTCAAGTTGAGTTAATTTTTAAATTTTCTTTATTTTTTTATTTTAAATTTTTCAATTTTTTTAATTTAAATTTAAATTTTTAAAATTTTTATTATTTTTATTTAATTTTAATTTTTTTATTTTTTAAATGGGCTTTAAGTCTGGGCTCTATCCAGGCCATGCAAGGATTTTCCTCAAGGATTTGATGGTATTTTGCCCCATCAATTTTCCTTCTATCTTAACAAGTATTCAAGTCTGCACTGCAGAGAAACAAAACGATATTACCACCTCAATGCTTTACTGAAGTTATGGTGATATTTAGAAGGTGAGCTTTACTGGAATTTTTGCCAGACATATCATTTGGTGTGGTGACCAAAAAACATTAAAAAATAAATACATTTTAGTCTCATCTCACCAAAATCTTCAAGGGGTGTTTTTGCAAAGCTCTGCTGTTACTGCATGTGGTCTTTCTTAAAAAGTGGCTTTTTTCTTGCAACCATTTTATACAAGCTAAATTTGTGTACTTTTTTTATATATATATATTGTTGTCACATGCACACGTTCTTTGTTATAAATTTCTGCCTCACGCAACTGCTTCAGAGTTACTGTAGGCCTTTTATGGTTGCGTCTCTGACCAGTTTCCTCCTGGCTCTTTCATCCAGTTTGGAGTGACGTCCTGATCCAAACACTGTACCTTCCACTTATTAATAATAAAGTTCACTGTGCTTTTAGGAAGTGATAAAAACCTTTGATTTTTTTTTTCTGTGTCCATCTACTGACTTGTGCATGTGAACTTGATCCTGGAGAACTGGAGAACCACCCATTGTTTATTTTTTGCTTCAATTGCATTACCAGGAATACTGAAATTCTCCAGAAAATCCAGCTGATCACTGTTAAAAGTGATGGCTTTGGGTGCCATTGAGGAGGTGATTAGCTTCAGCTGATAGAGTTCACAAGTCATTTTAGGAGCTGTCTGTCAAAAACCAAAAAAAAAATAATAATAAACCAAAAAAAACAAACAAAAAAAAATAATAATATTAATGAACATACACCCTGGATATTATTCCAGTGTAGTACAGCAGGGCACGGTGAACTCATTCCTAAACAAGTCCAAGCCTATGGGCAATTTAGCATAGTCAATCCATCAAACCAGCAACCCTGAAACTATGAAATAGCAACATTGCATCATTATGCTGCCTGGGGCAACAAATTACTACAATGTATTTCTGTCTTATATTAATATGTACAGTGTGTGATAATACTGACCTACAGGATGTCTCAAAAATCTAACTGCAAAAGTAATATACAGTACAGATCAAAAGTTTGGACACAAATTCTCATTCAAAGAGGTTGAATTTGTATTATGGCAAGAAAAAAGCAGCCATAAAAGTAAAAAGTTAACACCCAAAAGTAAAGAAAAACGAGCGGCCATCATTACTTTAAGAAATGAAGGTCAGTCAGTCTGTAAAATTGGGAAAACTGAAAGTGTCCCCAAGTGCAGTCACAAA
>QMIH01000527.1:84553-95646 GCA_003987875.1 Clarias batrachus
TATATATATATTTGCTATCCTTTTGAATCTATTATCCAAATAAATAAATAAATAAATAAATAAATAGGTACCAGTGAAAAATCCCACAGCATTTGTTATTTGAAATTACATTGTGCAGTATTTGAGTATGCAACATATAAGAAATAATCATAATTTAACAAATTATGCAGTTTATCTTCACACTTTGTTTAACAACGAATGCAACCGTTTTGTGTAATCTCTTGTACTTTAGATATCATTTACATAGGATACGATTTAAATATAAAAACCAGCCAATAAAGAACTCTTAAGGTCATGTCCATGCAAAAATCTGCATTTATCCACACTACAGTACGTATAACACCACATGACTGAAAAAGATTGCTGCCAAGGACTAGCCAAATGGTCCCTTTAATCATGTGCATAAAGACTCTCACTGCAGTCATCCACCCGTTACGTGCTCACCCTGTGATTTTATACCAGATGTTACCAAGCTGCCTACTCTAGTCACTCTCTATATTTTTCGTTTTTGCTTTGTTTGATTTTCCTATATTATGATTTTTGCCTTGCCCCGTCTCTGTTGTTTGCACATCACCTGACCATTGCTTGGTATACGACTCTGTTTCTGCCACACTTCCAGGACCTTGTTGAAAGCTTTCTAAATAAAGCTGCTGTGTACCTGCATTTACACCTGCTGGTGTTCACCACCTGCCAATTTTCTGTAATTACCGTTCTTTGGTCTAATTGCGATGGTTAGATATGAGTTTGTGTTTCTCTGAGGTGGTTTGAAGCTGAATCTGTTAAGGTAGAATACTTCTTGCTAATGTTAAAACCATCCAAAGACTCAAACCGATGGAAAAGCCACTAAAACCAGGTGAAAATGCTGGCCGCTCCATCAGAAGTCCATTTCTGAAGCCCACATTTATCCAATCTTCTTCACATGATGTGATGGAATGTTATAAATTTGCAAGGTTGTCATATTTTATTTTGTGTCTTTCGAGGCTCGCTTTTGTATCATAGTGCAGTGGCGCAAGAGAAAGTGGATAAAAGCATCTGAATAAAACATTTTCTTACACATTCTAGAATGCTGCAAATATCAAGTGTAACAGGACAAGGTGTCTTATTTAGGACCCAGTTAATGTCCATCAATATTTGTTTGGCACTCCTTCAGTAAATGGAGGTTGAGCATCTAGCTTTACACAGTTACGCTCATTTTACCCTTATCTGACCTCTTGTTAATTGCATTGAATTCTTTCACATGTTCTTTGTCAGTCAGCTTAGCAATTTCAACTAATGATTTCCCATCACCTATCACCTGCGTCTTGTGGTATGGCCTTTAAATCGATATCGCTGCTCTTATCTTTTTTCAAGTCTTCTTCAAAGGGTGGATTGTAATAAATCATTCCTGCCTTGTGGAGGTTATTGATGATGTCAATAATTGTGGTCTTGGGGCATTTTACAATGTTTCTAGCATCAACTGCTGTTCATTTCCTTTGCTGATCTTATCATTCAATGTCTGCTTGTTAATACACTAGTGGTTTTTGTTTTCTTTCTTGGCCATTCAAAATTGCAGTATTAGCAGCGCCCTATACTTGTGCAATGGCTCTGATCTATTATCCCTCTTTTCCAGATTGAAAATGGCTCGTTTTTCCTCCACAGACAACACTCTGTTGTTTTTTATTTATTTATTTATTTATTTATTTATTTATTTATTCCTTTTCACACTAAATGCAGTGCTCACAGGCACAACCCATAGCTTAAACCATGAGTAAACAGCCAGAGATACTCACTCACTGTCTATACCCCTTCATCCTGTATACGGTGTCACGCATTATACCATCTGATTCTATACTAAAAGCAACAATTACAATTAGTTACGAGCATTCAGTCTCACTCATTTATCCTGTACAGTGTGAAGGGATTCCTCGCCCTATCCTAAGAGACCTAGGGTGCAAGGCGGGGTACACCCGGGACGGGGTGCCAATCCATCGCAGAGCACACACTCATTGCCCTCCATCCACATGAGGCAGGAACCGAACCCAGAACCTGGAGGTGCAAGGCAACAGTATTGCAACTGGACTTGGATTTGGATCCAGCGACTGGGGAGTCTGAAGAATACCAAACTCATGTTCAAGATGACATTTGCTTTGTGACATGCTGCATTATAGCACTGGAAGTAGCCATTAGGAGATGGGGTAATTGCGGTAATGAAGGGATGGACATGATCAGCAACAATGCTCAGATACTCAGAGTGGTATTCAAGTATTGATTAATAAGCATGGCAAGAAAACTTTCACATTATGTCACAGTCAAAATCACTGAAATCATATTTTTGTCCATTCTGGTGGTTGATGTGAATATTATCTGAAGCCAACGGCCTGTAAACAGTATATACAATGCACTGCTACCCCATGACTGCTTGATTAGATAAATGAATAGAGTGTTTGATGAGTGATGAGTCCAAAGACATTAGGTGTTTAAAGGGGCGTTCAAGTAAACACAGCATTTGTGATAAAATCTTTTGTGAACAAAGGTGTAAAATCGATTGAAATTTACAGAAGATGTCAAGAACAGTATGGTGATGACTTAGCTACAGTAAAACCTTTGACTGGTGCAAACATTTTTAAAAAATCCATATGTCTATGAAAGGCGATCCTGGCCGAGGTGGCTTGCAGCCCAATGCTGTCGTTCCTGTCAACATTCATTTACATTACATTTACATTTACGGCATTTGGCAGACACCCTTATCCAGAGTGACTTACATTTTTACCTTATTATACATCCATCTGAGCAGCGGTTGTGGGGTCTGAACCCTAGACTTTCCGAACTGTAGGAATGCCAGATCCCTGAAAATTTATGGATATCTTGGCATCAACTTGCGGTAGAAACATATGTGTCTGCAGGAACTGTACAGTACATACAATCATTCACCAACATCTCTTGCACATTACAGGAATTCAGCTGATAGTTATTGCCACATCCCCTATGCAGTACAATCCTGTCCTCACTCCAAGCCATTTACGCTTGCGTGATCCATTAAAGAAGTTCCTGAGATTGCGAGTCCGATCAGGGCTCCAGCATACTGAGAAAACCTTTTATCTTGATGGTATCCAAAAATTGGTGAAATGCTGTGATAAGTGCAATAAGTGTAGCAGGGGATTATATAGGGAAATAAATTTTGTATAAAGGTTTGCAACTTTTCAGTTTGCTTAATACCACTGTACCACGCAATTACAAAAATGGCCAAGATAAAAATTCCTCTATGGAAACTAACAGAATAACAAAAGCTTGAAAGATGGTCGAGAAACATTCTGGAAGGCCTGCAGCATGCAGAACAAATGATAATGTTAAAAGTGTATTTGTTTACATGTAATCCAGTCATTTCATGGCTAGATATTTTCCAGAAAGAACTTATACTGTATATTCCCTTTCCTTAAATGTTGATAGTATTTATCCACTATTTGTCTACATCTCAACTGCCTTTATTCATTATCAACTTACTGTATATAGATCTTCTCACACACACACATACACCACACCACACCACACCACACCACCCTTTCTCATAGGCCACCTGTCTTTACTGACATCAGTGTGATTGGAAGAACCTCAAGTGGTCGTGATGCAAGTGAACATGTTTAACCCTTTACAGGACAACAGATATAGTATAAATTGCAGCAATTTTCTCACTTTTTTCTCTGTTCAGTCTGTTACATGAGCAGAATAAAAGTACAAGATAACCTAGAGGATTAGGGTTTGGACACCATGCACCAGTGGGTTTGAGGTGGTGGTGGTAACTTCCTTATATCTGGCCACAGCTTGCTTGCTCTTTCAAGCTTTGGATTATTTAGATTATTATATTTTAACGCAAAACACACCAAAGTGGCTTAATCATATTTAGATAGTCACCAGACTGTGCAGGCCATGGGAGATGTTCAACTTCACTTTCATGTTCATCAAACCACTCTGTCACYARYYYTRSDRTGTGTATTGGTGCATTATCATCCTGATACACGGCACCGCCTTCAGGATACAATGTTTGGACCATTGGGTGCACATGATCCTCCAGAATGGTTCGGTAGACTTTTGGCAGTGACGCGCTCATCTAGCACAAGTATTACATACTAGGGAATGCCATGATATTGCAGCGCAAACCATCATTGATCCAACCCCATGCTTCACTCTGAGCATGCAACAGTCTGTGTGTTACGCTTCTTTGGGGCTTCTCCACACCGTAACTCTCCTGGATGTAGGAAAGACAGTGAAGGTGGACTCAGCAGAGAATAATACATGTTTCATATTGTCCACAGCCCATGATTTTTGCTGCTGGCACCACTGAAACCGACGTTTGGCATCGGCACGAGTAACCAAAACTTTGGCTATAGCAGCCGGGTCATGTACATTGACCCCATGGAGCTCCGGACAAACAGTTTTGGTGGAAACAGGAGAGATGAGGTGCACATTTAATTCAGTGAGTTGGGCAGCTGTGGTTTTATGTTTTTTGGATACAATCCAGGTTAGCACCAGTTACTCCGGTTGGATGTGGTTCGTCCTTCTTGGTGGTGTGCTGACATGACCCTGGATACCGTGGTTCTTGATCAATCACAAATACTTGCTATCTTGGTCACAATTTTTTTTTCCAATCAAATGCAATATATTTTGAACTATATTGTTGAGAATAATATAACATACATTAAGATAGGTAATTCCTTATGTATTTGCCGACATATTGTAAGATATTAACATTATAAAATCTTTTCAATTTATCCATCTAAATCATTTAATATATTGACAGTTAATATATAGAGAAATATATTTTATTTGCGTAAGGGTGCACTTTGTCCGTCTGTCAACAAGCATTCATATTCTCTCATTCAAAAATGTTCACAGCTGAGCTGCGAGCCACAAATGCACTGCTGTCCTCACTTCTTCATCCGAACAGGTGAAAGTCTGATGGAGCGAGATCAGGACTATAAGGAGGATGTTTACTCAAAGCGCTGGCAGAGCTTCAGCAGGGTGGGAAGAAGTGTTCGGATTTGCATTGCCTCTTGCCTATTTTAATATAATCGGTGTGCGGATAATTTTTGACTGACACTCGCTTGTGTGAATATATACAGTACACAAAGAAAAATATGGGACAGGACATGCGCACACACACATAACACACACACACACATACACACACACACACACACACACACACACACACACACGTGTTCTGTTACTAACACAGCTCTAGGCTTATTTGATCTTACTGCTAACAATGAAACAAGCGTCTCTGTGTAAAGACAATCTATTATTTATTTATTTGCATTTAATCCCTTTGTGTTCTGATCTCTGAATGTTCTCTAAATGCTTTACAAGTTATTGCTCCTTTCCTTCCACGGAATTATTTTTCCCCCTTAATCCCTTATTAGAATGTGAAGACCCAAGGGAGATCCTGAGCTCCGTGGGAGTGTGTGACATCCATTATTCACATATTCGTCTGAGATATTTGGATTATCCACATCTATTAAATACACCTCCTTTTTCTATCACACAGATCATCTACACCTCCATGGCATATTCGGCTCTACATTTATCATCCGTATGTTTTTTATTCTTTTTTTCCCCCCACACTGTAGCCGTCACATTATCTACTCCATTTATCCATATGCTCTTCCATAACTCTTAGATTACAGTATCTTTATATGTTGCCAGCACATCGAACACGCACTCATTAATTCCAGAAAGGCTGCTGGCAGTAGGTGGGATACGGCCATTTAGGCTAGCGTAACGATGTGGAAAAAAAAAAACATTTAGGTTAATGATCTGGAACACATAATTTGTTTAGCAAATAATGGGCTGGAACGGCATTTCTTTTATTTTAATGCACTTTAGTTTAGTCTTAGTTCTCTTCTGCAATCTAAGCATCCTCTGTCAAATGCAAACTACCAGAAAAAGTATGTTGTAGCCTACCATGTTTTTTTTTTTACCTCCTTATCATAAAATATACAGTAAATATATGCAAATGGAATGGAACAAAACATACAACACTAAAACGCTTCCACCACTCAGTATCACAATTATACAACAGTTAGTTCTGGCCGAGTAATTTGATTGGACGACAGGCATTCCACAAGTAGTGATATACAGTAGAGCATAACAGCACAGGGAAGTTTAACTACAGTATATCCATCAGTCTGCATCACAGGTGTTCCATAATCAATCGTTACATTAACTGTCGATTGCAGCATGGGTGAGAGTGGGTTGGTACTGTCTGTGGTGCTGAGGGGAGATCAGCTGCCTGCCAAAACCCACATTCAAAACCTGAAGCACTGAAGCACTTTCAGCGAAAAAAACAAACAAAAAAAAAAAACAGAACTGATAACTTGATGTCATCTTCAACACTTTGTCTACTTACTAACTTCTTTGTTCCTAATTGTCCCTGAACCATCCGTGTTGTTATTTTCAAGACTAATGTAAGCTACGAAGCTAACTAGCTCCTTACACAAGACTGAATCTCATATCTCTCTCTAAAACATGATTAAGGCCACTACTATACACCCTACATACTGCACTAGCTTTCTCTTTAAGATTATTTGAGATTCAACCCCTTGACCGAGAAGTTAGGTGATATTCTAAAGTGAAATAAATGGAAATATAAAGAGAAACGTATGGAATTGTCCACCACCTCTATGGTTTTTTGTCTGCATCTTTTGGCTACATTGTACCAGAAAGAATGGAAAACTGAGTTCACCCCTGTTAATTAGACTGCAGTATGTCGGTTGCTAACTGTTGGGCACCAGTTCCACCTGTCACTTTATTTAGTTCCACTAGTCACGAAAGGATGTGTTGGCAGAGCAAAATAAAGAAACAAATCATGAAGCTGTTTTTGAACTGTTGTATAAAAGTAATGTCAAACTTGAGGTCACAGCTGTGGTGTCTTTGCCACTCAGTCTGTGTCCTACAGCCATGCTGATATTCAGAACAACAGTATTCTGTTTCATGTGATATTCCATGAATAAAGCACAGAATCTAGTCAACCATTTAGAAGATGTACCTGATCAGGCTTAACATTATATACACCTAGGTTTTTGTAACACTCTTCCTCTTGTAGCACTGAGGCAGCTCTGACCCCTTGGGTGTGGCTTAACACGATGTCTGGGGCTGTGCTGTAGTGTCTGGCACCAGGACTTTGGCAGCAGATACTTTTGGGGCTCTGGGTTGCAGGGTAGAACCTTCATGGATCAGACTTGTGTGTCCAGTGATTCCCATGTATGCTATATTAGAAAGGGATCTGGGGAGTTCTGAGGCTTTCTCGTGGCTTTCTGTTTTATCCAGTATTCTATGGGATCTGGCCAGGCAGGCTGGTCTTTGGTTCCCTGCGGACATAAATGAGCCTTAAGTGGCCATGATCCAGTCACCATTCATACTGGAACTGTATGCTGTAATCGATATTCAATGTTATTCAGTTCACCTAGTTGATGTTACAGCTGATAGAGGTACAAGGTGACACAATGAAGGAGCAGATAGTGTTAATGACACTTAGCTCCAGGATCCCTTGTTTGATCCTGATTCTTTTTATCCTTTTTTTTTAATACTGTGTGCAGTTTCACTATGCCCTTGTGAGTTTTTCCTTTGATTTCACTTTTTTTTCTCCCTCTCACCTCCCAAAAAGCATGTCAGTAGTCAGACTTGCTACTCTAATAAGAGATAAAGAGTGTGTGTGTTGTGCCCTGTGATGGACTGACAGCCCTTCTATTGTGTATTCATGCCTTGCTCTCACTGTTTCAGAGATAGTCAAGGATAACACACTTACTGACAAGAAAGAAGGAAAGGAAAAAAAGAAAATACGCAGTGCCATGTATTTTTTAGCTTCTCCAAAATAAGAAAGAAAAAAAATTACACAAATGCTTCAATGGATTATTTAAACTGCATTAGTTAAAATGCATTAAAATACTTAACAGAATTTTTTTTTTTTTTTTCAAATAACAAATACAAAATACTCTACAGTACAGCACCTCTGTAACCACTTCACTCGGGCACAGCGGTTTACAATACATCTCCTTGGCTGCATAAAGAACCGCCTAATCAATGAGCACAATCAGTATCCCCTCTGCTGTGAGAACTGCAGCTCTCCTCCAATCATCTAAAGTGCTGTCGCTGCTCCGGTTAGATGCATCAGCGGCACACTGCTAAACAAATCACGAGTGCATGCGCAATGATTGGAGGAGAATTCGACTTGCTCACATCAGCCTCTCACACAGGGTCCCTGTTTGATCAGAGTATACATGTGACCACTAGGAGGAATAATGTGCAGAATGTTTTCACCTGAGATCATTTAGTTCCAGTTAATTCATTTCAGGGATTTAAACATTGTATCGGCCAAGTATTGGTGCTGATTTACTTTTTAATGTTATACATTGAAGTTTATGCAACATAGACGTGGCCGAACTTGCTTCCCTAAACATTTCAGCCATTTTGGAGAGATGATTTTATATGTGCCGCCAAAAATGGGCACTTTTCAGCGTCATACTATCTCGCTTCAAACAATAATAATTGAAAGTGCAAATGATTCATATTTCTTTATGAGTATTGATAGTAAATTTGATGTAAGCTTCTAGAAGCATATGGCCTGTAAAAATTGCTGCTTAAATTAAAGCATTACATGCTAAATGAAGTGCCCCCCCCCACACACACAAATCCGTAGTGTCCGTAACCATGCCAAATTCATGTAGCAATACATTAACACATTTTTCCATTTTAGAATAATACACTTTTTCAAGGTTATGTCTTTTCATGTGAAATCTACTGTAAATTGACAAAGTGTCATCTGAATGATGATTTAATTTAAAAAAATTAAAAAATTAAGTCACAGACGCTACATCTAGACAAGACACTTCTTAGCGCTCATGCCATGTTTTGGCCGTATGTTGTGAGAAAGTCTTGTGTTTCTTGTGATTAACAGTGTGAAGCGTGCAAGATCAATGATTCCACCCTGATGACGAGACAAAATCATCCATGTTTCCTTTATTTTAGAGAGCACAGAGTAGGAGGGCAGTCGTCATACACAGAGAGACAGAGGGGTCAGGTGGAGCGGAGACATTGTTCTGATGTAGTTTCCTCTCCTGTGCCGGGCGAGTAAATAAAGCTGTTTATTCATAGGGATGACAAACCCGCGGGGATCAGAGACCAGTGAATGAGTCATGGAAGATTCAGATAACCATTTACACAGCCTATCTGAGGCTATCACCTTACACACACCAGACAAAAACACACACAAAAACACCATCAGTGTTTTTTTTTTTTCTATTAGAGCGGCACATGCATAGTGTAAAGGGCTACAGAGATAAAGAAGAGTAAAAGATACAGTACAATGACACAATCTAAAGTATAGTTTAAACACTAACAACATATATAATGTATTAATGAGTAGGTGATACCAAATGATATTACTGATATTAATATAAAGCGAATATTTTTAGCTACAAGGATTCATTCTCACTCACTCATTCTTTCTCTATACCGCTTATCCTATACAAGGTTGCGAGATGCCTGGAGTCTATGGCAGGGGACAAACTAGGTGGGGTGCCAGTCCATTGCATGGCACACAAACACACTCACTCACACACTACGAGCAATCTGGAAACCTCACTTAGCCTAATCTGTCATGTCTGGAGGAAACTGGAGTTCCCAAAGGAAACCCACCAAGCACAGGGAGAACTCCAGTGCAAACCCCATCCACACAGATCTGAGGTGGGAATCGAACCCTGACTGTAGAGGTGCAAGACCATAATGCTAACCACCACACCACTAAACACTGTGACAACTGGTAGCAAGATGTATTGAAGAAATATCATTCTAATGAATTCTCAAAGTCCAGATTGAAGCCCATTCTCAGACTCCACATGCCGGATGTTTAAAAAAAAAACACATTTCTCAGACATGGCTAATGAATAATAAAGTAAACAGTTAAATAAACACTAAGCAATTCAGGTCGACATCACAAATTACTGTACAAGCAAAGAAAAGCAAAGTGCCATGGGTTTTACAGCAATGTGCTCATTAATGGTCAAACAGAAGAACTGAAGGTCATATTATTACTGCTTACAAATTACTTCCTCAGAAAACACACACACACACACACACACACACACACACACACCCACACCCACCCACACACACAAACACACACACACACAGACCGTAAATTGAATCTTAATATGATTTATGGTTGTCCGGAGGTCCTACCAAGGTTGGGAAAATGGGAATAAATACAATGGTCACCACTGGCCTCCACGGTCCCTAGTTGGACTACAGAGGTTCCTAGATGGATAGATGGATGATTTATGGTGGCAATTTTATAGGCTCATTAAAACACACACACTGACGCAACCTTTTCTTACTTCCTGTTCATTTGCAACAAGAAAACATCTACAACTTTAGGATTCAAAAAAGTCTAGACAGTCATTAGAAGAAAAAAGAAAAATAGAAAAACATTACATTCTGCAATATTGCAACAAAGTAATGGATGGAGCTTAAAGCGGACAGAGAACTGGTAGAGATTCAGAGAACAGGGAAGTATTCTGGTTGCCTGTTTGACAACTTCTTCTTGGCAGAATCGGTAGTGTACTGTATAATTGCATTTGTTGGTTTCCTGGCAAACTTCTAAGCTCGGTCCACAATTTTTTTTTTTTTTTGGATAGGGTTGAGACTCAGAAAGCTTTCATTTAGCCTGCTTTATCCCAGATATCCCACCCTTCCAAACATTCATTCTAGGGAGATCCCCCTGGACACCCCATTCTCCCCCAACACACAAACACATTCACATCCCACAACTTGGCAGAGAGCTTAGACACACAGAATTGTTGAGGCTTGTGGTGCTTGACACTGAAAGATCTACTGCATGCCTCAGCTCTTATGACCTTCTCTGTTAGAATTTGCTTTTCTTCTTAAAAGAAGCCTGAAATACCTGAGGAGACTCATTAACGTAATGTTGTGCTCTCTAAAAGACAGAAAAGATGTAATACCCTCATGCTATCCTTATTATCGTTTATATACAGTAAATGAAATACTTTGTTTAGTAATTAAATTAAAAATAATAAATTACAAATAATAATTTTTTTATATAT
>QMIH01000527.1:113025-121217 GCA_003987875.1 Clarias batrachus
GTGTGCATGTGTGTGTGTGTGTCTCTGTGTGTGTACACTCTACAGTATGAGACAGGCTTAAAGTGTTTAAAGAGGCATGAAGACAAATGAGCAGCTCTGACACAGAGACTCCTAATCTGTTTGCCTGTGCACTGAGGGAAGGTTTAATGTTATCAGGGTGCACAGCTTCGCCTGGGAAAGAAAAATCTCAGGCCTCAAAGAGTGCATATTATTTCCCATGCAAGGGGAAGAAAAAAGGTTTTAGGAAATAATCTTTATCTTTAATCTTATGCATGGAGCATATAAAGATGGGGATGTGATTTAACACATTCTGTAGTGACATGATGTACAATACAATCCTCATCATCCATCAAAGGTAGAGGAGTTCGCTTTGAAAGGACTTAAGTACTCCAATTGGAGTTAATCGATAAGATAAATGCTCGTCAACACATCTTAAGCTCTTTGCACTAAAGTCGTCTGCTTCGGTCTGGACAAAGTATTGTTAAGGTTAAAAGTGATGGTGGAAGAATTGCTTGAAGTGTCCACCACGCCTCGATGGGCTCACCGGACGCACCGACATGCTTGCTGGAGCAGGAAAGGGAGACGGAAAAACACACACGCATACACGCACATACACACAGCGTGCATGATGTGCCTGAATCTTCTCTCTCTCATGGTTATGCACCCATCTCACCCTATCGCTAGATAGACAGGGTATTTAAGTTTCCAGCCAAATGCCTTGTGTAACATACATATATATATATATATATATATATATGTTACAAAGAGAACTAAGAATAAAAAGAGGAAGTTGCCTGAAGTGTGAACAAAGAAAGAAAAGCCTGGGAAATTTCACAGTCTAGGAGAAGTGTTAGGAGTTTTTATTTTTTTTTTATTTTTCTAACAGGTGTGCACTAGTATTGCAGAACTAATGGACATGAAACAAGAACACCATTTTCATGTTTGTTTGTTTTTTGTCATAACAACTTATGATGTTGGGTAAAATTATAAACAAGTATTAATCTAATACTATGATGATGCAGCTATTAGGGATGGGCAGTGCAATTATATCTCAAGGCAAATGCATCCCATGGCAGTCGTAGTCAAATAGCATGATGAGAATTACAGCGTGTGGAGATGATGTTAGTGTATATCATCGTCGTCTCATCGTCTATACCACTTTATCCTGTATACAGGGTTGCGGGGGGTCTGGAGTCTATTCCAGGAACCTTAGGGCGGGATGCCAATCCATCACAGGGCAAACACACACACACACATACTGTACACATACTTCTTCACACATTACTGTTCAGGCAATTTGGGGACACCAATTAGCCTGATCTGCCTTTGGACTGTGGATGCAAACTCCATGCACACAGACCACAAGGCGGGAATCGAACCCGGAACCTGGAGGTGCAAGGCGACAGTGCTAACCACTAAGCCACCATGCCACCCAGGATGTTTTTTATATATATATTTTACCTACAGTAGACACCGATATGAGGACTGAAACACAGCGATGTCTGAGACTTGTGTAACAGTAATATACAGTATTGCACCTTTAACAACGAATTGTTAAGCCAATTTATAGCAATCCATGTTTGTCAAAAAAAGTTGTTGTTTTTTTGGGACCAAATTACCACTAAGCAAGCAAGATGGATGACAACTACAGTACATGCACAGGCTTTTATGCAGAGACTACTGTATGTACAGAAGTTTCCAGACACACGTTTATTATAAATCATTGACTGTATGCGTGCTAGTTTGGTGTACACTTTCACACCATAATTAATGTGTATGAGTGGATGCGTGAGAGAGAGGCATTAATGTACGAGGTATGTTCAAGACAAAGGCTGGTCATAAAATTTCTCATGAATAAAAGTGAAAAACTTGAGACATCAAGCACAAGGTGATGACAGGAGTCTAACATCTGTGAGTGATGATGTGGCTCGGAGCCCACTGCGGGCGTTCAAACCTCTCTGTAAAACTGTAAACACAAGCATTGTTTGTCTGCTTGTTCTGTTATTCCCATGTGTTAGTCTGTTTGCATAAAAAAAAAACAATGAATAAAAAAGTTAATCAACAAAAATCAATTTACCTTCTCAATTGTTATATTAATGATTTAGCACTAACAGAATATAACATTGGAAATATGAATAAAATGGTCTACAATAAAATTGGTGTTCCTTTAACAGATTCCTTAGAGATCTGGGGGTGTTTTGGGGCCCTAAAGAAGTTCTGACATGTCACTCGGCTGGAAGTTATTGCCACTTCCCCTGTACGGTCCTCCCCATTCACAAAGCACATGTTTTCCACATGTTTTGTGTATTACAGGAGTTCCTGGGAGGCCAGCAGCATGGCTCCAGTGTAATGAAAAAACTCCCTACCAAGCACTAGTGAAACACTGGGATAAGTGCATTAGTGTAGCAGGGGATTATATTGAGGAATAAAGAGAGTTCCATTTTCATAACTTCACTATCAAAAGTCCCAGTTTGACTTGAACAACCCTTGCTTTCATTTATCTTTTAACCAGCTTCTTTATTTGTCCAGCATCTTTGTGTCTCTAATGCAGCCCTGTTTATTCCAGGTTATTATGCAAAAACATTACACACAGACACACACACACACACACACACACACACACACACACAGACACACAAGTAAGCATATACTAAAAGAACAATATTATCATGCCAGGAAAGCTTTCTGTAGTTATGAACAAAGTTCTTAAAAGATTTTTTAAAGAATTTGTGTGGGTGTCCTCGAACAAAGTCTGGCTTCAATCAATATGTAATGCAGCATCTAATGGGAAAAACATAGCATGCTTTTTATTGCCTTATTTATTAATTTTATTTTAGTTTGAGATCTATTACAACACTCGCTTCTTCATCTACTGTACGTTGCTGTGTGTTTTTGATCAGTAAAATATCAAATATAATGAGCTAAAAACAAGCAAAAAAAAGTTCTTGGAATCAAATTTAAAAGATAATGAACACAATTCTCTGTAATGGTGTGGAAGATATGACAAAAGAAAGAAAGAAAGAAAGAAAGAAAAAAAGAATGAAAGAAAGAAACAAAGAAAGGAAGGAAAACAAGAAGGAAAGAAGGAAAGACAGAAGGAAGGAAAGAAGGAAGGAAGGAAAGAAGGAAAAAAGAAAGACGGAGAGAAAGAAAGAAGGAAGGAAGGAAAGAAAGAAAGAAGGAAAGAAAGAAAGAAAGAAAGAAAGAAAGAAAGAAGAAGGAAATGAAGAAAGAAAGAAAGAAAGAAAGAAAGAAAGAAAGAAAGAAAGAAAGAACTTTTGGAATAAAATTAAATATATAAAAGAAAAACAGTATTATATTTTGTGACTCAAGTGATTCGTATATTTTCGAGTCATGTAGTTCGTAAACAAGCGCTTACATCAAAATAATATCCAACATTAATGACCGTTTTTACATTTTTTATTTAATTCTTCCGCTCATTGTAGTGAAATCTTTTTTATTCCTTGCTCTTTCCATTTTAGGTCACAGGCAGTCGTATAAGCATTTTATTGCATATTATACTGTGTATGGTTGTGTACGTGACAAAAAAAATCTGAAATTCAATCTTTGTTTTAAAAAAACACATAAAATGATAGATAAACGTTTTTTAGACCGACATCGTCACTTAGTTAAATAATTCATAAATATTCATGACCCATCATTAAATAAACTGAGCTTATGACCCATCTTAATGCTCTAGGAAGGAAATTCAACCAATCAGTGATGAGAGCGAATTCTTATAACCAAATATGTTTACATAAAATGTCACAAATATAACAGACCCTTCTAACAGCTTTGTTTGTTTTTTGTATACAAAGAAATAAACAATAAGAAAGACTGATCTCTTCTTTTCCTACAGTATGTCAATTTAAGAGCTCAGTAGACCTTTGGGACTTATTAAATACATAAATACATTTTTTGGTCTATTTGAAAAGGTGTTACAGTATGATGTTTTGTGTATGTCATCATAAATTAAACGTCAGGGATGGAAGGTAACCAAATACATTTACTTTGTAAAGTTGTCACATATCATAGTTTAACCAATGTGGAAATTGTACTGTTACTCCACTACATCCTACCACAAATGTCTGTACTCATATACACAGTATATCTGTACTTATATTTCAGTACATGTGCATATGTGGCATGTTGCAGTACATAACGAGAGTGGAGGGCGGTATTTGAAGCGTTATAATCACCACCTGATAATCATCCTATGTAGTTGCATGTTTGTTTTATTACTGTCACTTCATCCTTAATCAAGCATCTGTACTTTCTACTTCACTACATTTGTGCATATGGCATTGTGTTGCATAAGCACAGTAGTGAAGAGAATTTCACAAGAATTTAAAAGATCACCACTAGATGATTAGCAAGTGTTTGAGATGTGAGAAAGTTTCTTTTACAATGACTTGACGCCTAGAGTGAGCTAATACAAATAAAGTTGAATGCTTGTACTTTTTGTCTCAAATAGAAACGTAAATGGAGGACTTTTACTTAATAATTAATTTGCATATTATGATGTAATATTTGACCTTTGATATCCTCAGGATCATTATGTGTGTCATACAGTATGTGTATCAAATTTCAACATCAGGTTTGTGCAACATGTCTGTATTGCAAAAGCAAGTTTAAAAATAAATAAATAAATAAAATCTGCACAATAAATTAAGCGTTAAAAAAGTTGAAACGTGAAACTATCAAAAACAGGATTGTTAAAGCTGCTTAGACTCGTCAAAAACAAATGGCCTTCTTAAAACCACCTCTTTTTAGTGAGACACAGTGAAGCAGCAGAAAGAAAAAAAGAAAGAAAGAAAGAAAGAAAGAAAGAAAGGAAGGAAGGAAAACAAGAAGGAAAGAAGGAAAGACAGAAGGAAAGAAAGAAGGAAAGAAAGAAGGAAAAAAGAAAGTAAGAAGGAAACAAAGAGAGAAAGAAAGAAGGAAACAAAGATAGAAAGAAGGAAACAAATAAAGAAAGAAGGAAAGAAAGAAGGAAACAAAGAAAGAAAGAAGGAAACAAAGAAAGAAAGAAAGAAAGAAAGAAAGAAAGAAAGAAAGAAAGAAGGAAACAAAGAATGAAAGAAGGAAAGAAAGAAAAAACTTTTGGAATAAAAATAAATAAATAAAAGAAAAACAGGGTGGTCGGTAATTAAGAATAACTGTGAAAAGCCGTATAAATAGTAGACCTTACAAGTCATCACAAAAGGCCACGCTGTATGATTCCGCCATAAAGAAGCCTCATTAAACTATTACACACAAAGCTGTGCTGATGAGGGTCTGATAATGAGACGGAACTCTGAACTTCCTTTGCTATAACCACATTAATAAAAGGGATAAACACAGTAGACGTACAGAGGAGACTAATGCCTCCTTTCACCGCCTCCTATTGGCTGAAACATTAATCCTGCCCATGATTCTGGGAAGCGTATGCGAGCATATTCGGAAAAGCAGCCTGTAGTAAATTAGAGCTTAGCAGTCAGAACACACACACACACACGCACACACACACAGCCAAAAAAGATTCTCCTCGCACTTATACTGTATCAAGCTGTATCCCTTCAGTGAGTCTAAGTACATATTTGCCTGCTGCATTTCCACTGTAAATATATATATTTTTTAAATACACACACACACACACACACACACACACATTATCAGATCCAGGCTGTGAAGACAACAGCCCACAGCAAGCATCAGAAAAAAATAACATGCACAGGGGAGCAAAGTAAAGCAGAGGAAGTGAGAAATAAGAAAAAAGCAAACTGAGGTTGTGTTGCCTGTCAGCACTGAGTGTATACAGCGGTGGCTAAATGCATTGAGATCAAAGTGAAACTCAATGTTCTAATCACATTCTCATTATTATTTTTTTTTTTTTTTTTAGCAATAGGAATAATTTGTCATTTTATGCAATGTTATACTACGTTCAATATTTTGCATGAAGTCCTTTATACTTAAAAAACAAACAAAAAAAAGAAAAAACAATAATAAATCCTAGATATGGCTGGGCATAGAGTCAATAAGACATCTGCAGTATACAGTACTCTGGTGTCACTCCCTCTATCAATGCTTGCTTGATGGCTTCATGATGATCTCGTACAGAAGATGGGTTCTTGAGTGCTCCTGCCTTCTTCAGCATTGTGCAACAGGTTTAGGTCTGGGATTGACCCAGACCATGAGATCCAGATGCTGAACACCACTGTCACATAGCCATGGTCCTACTACTGTACCTTCAGCCACCACTGTAATATTTTAATTTGTATTATTTTATTCTATTTTATGCTTATTTATGACTTTTTTTAGCAGCATTCACTGGGGGACAGCAAAGAAAGAATTTCATTGTCCGGGTGCGTGAGGGAGCACGTTTCTTTACCTGAAACTTGAAACTTTAAAAACTTGCTTTGGGTAGGGTTTTTTTTTTTACCGATGTTAAACTGTTTTGTTGAGTTGCATTGCGGTGGTACGGTGATACAATATACAGTAGTGGTTAGCACCTGTGGCCTCGCACCTTTAGGGCCAATAGTTCGAGTCCCTCTTTTTCATGTTCGCCCCATGCTCGGTGGGTTTCCTCCAGGTTCTCCGATTTCCCCACCTCATTTTTCATTTCCAAATTGTTCATCAAGGATGAACCTCATATAGCGCCACAAGTCCCCAAGGACAGCTGGGTCCATTACTAACTGATCTACCATAAATGATTTCATGCTTTAAACAACAAATATTCTCAAGAATACACTCCGAGACCTTTGAACACCTTACACCCCATAAAACCCAGTCACTTCATATCACTGCAAGTCCCAAATTCTAACAGAAAGGGCATCCAGCATCAAACTCATATCGGATCTTGCTGATCACATGATCCGATATGGTAACCTCTAGGATAAAAGAGACAAAGCACAAGAAGCCCCAAATTAGACTATTAATGAAATTAAACAATTCCCCTTCCAAGGCTTATTTCTGTATACAGTATAAGCAACAGTAAAGAAATTCTAAATGATAAGCTGACAAAAAGTAGTGTCTTTTGGAAGCAACTCAGGTGAGGTTATTTAAATATAAATATTAAAGTAGCACATATTAGTTACCTGAAATTAATATCGAAATACATGATCCATTTAAAGTTTGCAATGTGTTTTAACCCAGCCACTCATTTGACAAAACAACCCAGAAATTGTTATTGCATAGACTGTAAATGTCTAAAGAGGTTATAACACTACTGTATCTCCAGAGGCTTGTACATTGGGCACTATGCATCCCTTCTTACCCTGACACGCCCATCACTCTGGAATAGGGTCATTATAAACTCATCAGATCACATGACCTTTTTCCTCTGCTCCAATGTCCAGTCTTTGTGCTCCCTGGTCAAATTAAAGTCCGTTTTCAGACTAGTCTCGCTAAAAAAAACCTGTGATTGTCTTATGAACGCAAAGCTGTTTAGTCCCAATCCTATGAGTTCCTACTACATGTTCATGATGGGTAAGAATGTTCTGGACAGTTAGTCCAATTCCAGGCATTTCGGTTGTTAGTTGTTTTCTTTGCTTTCTGGTCAACGAGTTGATCATTCTGAAACAAGATAATATTATTTACCACCAGCACTGGTTAAAGAGATAAGAACCTGCTTACTTCATTAGTAAGTGGTAAAGTATTTGTTATGGTTAAAAGAATGAAACAGAATATACTCACTGCAGTACTTGAATCAAACTGAAGTCAAGATACAAAACTGTATTTGGTATGAAGGTGTGTATTTGAGGGTTAAAAAAAAAGTAAATATGCAGTGCAAATCACACAATGAATCAGCACACACACACACACACACACACACACACACACGCACACACACACACAGAGCGCAGAGCATAAGGACATGCACCAGCTAGGTATAAATCCGGAGATCGAGATACAGATTGTGTGAATGTTGGGAACCTGTTACCGGGAGAAAGATGGTGGGAATCAATTGAGCAGGTGTGCGAGCGCTGTGTAAAGCTGGTGAACACAGAAGCGTAAGAACATAATCTCTGGTGAGCACAAGGCACACAAGTAAAATTTTGTGAGCTGTGAAATGAATAAAAACCCATTCATTAAACAAAGCAACCAGACTGGATCAGGTGCTGATGCGACAAAGCTGAATACCTTGTACCTGCTTTATATACACACTCATACACACACACACACACACACACACACACACACACACACACATT
>QMIH01000527.1:121513-142512 GCA_003987875.1 Clarias batrachus
CACACACACACGTGTTTGATTGAATATGATTGATGCAGTTAGATCATGCTTCACCTAGACTTGACTTGAACACTAACTTTAACCTCAGTGAACAGAAAAACAGAGAATGTTCTAGAGTGTTCTGCACCGAGTACCACAAAATGTCATGCGGGGAGGGTTTGTTTAATGAATAGTACAGTATGTACAACTAAATGTACAGTCTACTAATGTACAGCAATGTACAAAAGTTTCATATTTGATTAAACTTGTTTCGAAATGTAGAAACAATGTACAAATTGGAGAAGAAAAAAAAAAAAAACATTTCCGCGACAGGCTGCAAAGTACCTAAAGACACAATTTAAAAAGTAACTGATTATGCAACAACCTCAGCAGCAACCTCATTTCCCCGTTCGTCGGTTCCAACAATTCAGCATCAGCAAATGAGTGGAGGCTCAAGACATTTGCACAGTACTATATTTAAACATGAAATATTGTTGACCCTATCAAGTGTGAATGTATCGCTGATGATTCTTTGCAGTATCTGCTTAATTTACGCCTTAAGATCCTTACAGTTAGTACTATAAATACTGTAGACAGAGTTAATTTACACCAGCGTTGGCGCTCACTCATCAGTGCAACCCATATCACAACAAACAGTATCGATCGCTAGGGCAAATGCTTTAACATCCCACCACTCAGGAGCCCTTAGAACATAAATTCCTAAAACCTCTTACCCCTGTGATTCACCTAGAGGTTGCCAAAAGTTATTTATTTCACTTCGCTTGGCAGGTATTACCCACATCAAAGTGCCAGCTCGCTCGAGCACGGAGCCGCCTGGCACAATAAAGATAAAACAGAAGCACCAAGAAATCTGGACACAAGGGCGGAATGAGTTTATAACAGGGAGTGCAAAGGAAAGGAAAGCCTCAGAAGAACACCTTTTCTTTTATACAGCTCAAGCAAGGAATAACACAACACTTGTAAAACCCTGATTCATGTGCTGTTGCACACGTGTACAACTTATAAACATACTTTAAACTGACAAAGTGAAATACATCTCCATTTTGTGGATGATGCTTTTAGCACAATCTCCACAGTCTTAAATGCGCACTGTACTGCACGCTTTTTGCTGTCCTGGTACAAGCCAATGTGTGAACACAACATCTACTATAAATGTAACAAAGATAAACCTTTGGGAGTCCAAAATACTGTATTCAGAAGCCAAATCTATGTAACTGGGGGAACTTATGGAGTCGGGATACAAGAAACGTATGTTAGCTGTGCTATGCTAGCATTATCTGATAATCCAAGCAGTCGACGCAAGGCGTTTTCACATTAGGCACGGATGATCTGCACCGAGGTCTGGAATGACTGGTCCCCCTCCCCACTTCCCCGCTTTGAACAGAAGCGTTCACATTATTTTTGTCCTCCGTACTCGGGTACACTTGTGTTTTTACACTCTCTGATACAACAGACGGCTGTGTTTGTTAACCACCATTAAACACAAAAGAAAAAGTTCATGCTATGCCTAATATTATATGAAGAGGAACGCTCGTATGTGCCTTCCTACTGTACTTTATCAGTTATAGCTGTGTAGCTCAGAGGACGCACATAAATTTCAGAGGAGACCGATGGCACTGATGATGATGCTTCTGTGTACAGTACAGTACTTCTGTGTTCAAATACAATTGGCTTCCATATCTGATTCAATCAATGCCTGACTACGCTGTACTGTACAGTACCTGTTTCCCAGTCTGGAACGACTGTGTTCTCACTGTTCCAAATAAACCAGACTGACTCTGGAGTCAAGTAACTATTCTCAGAAACGATCCAAGGGCCCTAATGTGAAAACGTTCCCGGTCTCTGTATCAATGGCATGGTTTATCCAAAGCAGGGGTGATTTTCTTTTTAAACCAGGTTTAGCTTATTTTGGCTAGCTAGCCAGCTAAGCTACATGTTACTTAGCAGAGTTTTCTATCATTATTTTTCTATGGCACTAGCCGAGTGTTAATAGCTTCCAAGATTATCTAAGGAAAAACTAAACACTTAACATCATTAATAAATTTTACTTTAATATCCTACCAAATTAATCTCGTCTATTGTTTATTCACTTGACCAACTAGTGCAGTCAATGTTAACAGAGCACAAGATTACAGGAGGACACTGTATGTGATAATACGGCAGGGCTCCATTTCGATCTTCAAGTATTACAGTATGTTTGTGAGAGCTCTCATTGTTGAATGCAGCCCTTCTGTACTCTCAGGTGCACTTCTGTACTCTTTCTCCTGAACCTTTTCAACTTTTTCAATCATTTCAATCACCATCTTTAGCACTGGACCTGGTAATTTTATGTAGCATCATGTCTTTGATTTCAGCAATATTTCTACCATACTAAGGCCAAAAAAAAAAAAAAAAATTCTTTAATTATTTTTTAAATGAAAGATTTCATTTGTATCAGTGTTATTATTTTCTTTTTGTATTATAATTCTTTATCATTACCGAAACATTCTAAACAAAGTTATGAAAACATTAAAAACACAGAGCATCCATAAAATCTGTCATTTTTCCATAAAAATGATTAATTGTTTAGTTATGAAAAAAGGCACCTCAAAAAATATCAAATTGTCTTTACTTTCCTAATCAACAACATAACATACTAAGGTATCTGATCATTTATATACTGTACATAAAATATATCTATATATGTATGTATAAATTATGTATATATACATAAAATCTAATGCACCTTAAAAAAAAATTTAAGGCAAGGGGTCGCCACAGCGAACCATCCAAACCACACACAGGCTTGACACAGGTTTTATGCCGGATAACCTTTGTGATGCAACCCTCCCATTTTATCTGCGCTTGGGACTGACACTGCATTCAGTGGCTGGGGTTTGAGCCAATCGCAGGCGAGAAACCTACTTCTGAGCCACCAATGTGTCTACATAAAATCTAATATGTACACTAATATGTCAAGAGCAGTACATCAAATTCATTTAACATACTGTACATGGAAACATTTAAAGAAATAAAGGCAATAGAACTGGAAGAACTTAGTTGTTCTTAGAACTTAGAATAGTTGTAGGGCATCGTTCCGAAAGCCTTAAAATAATGCTTGTCTGCTTGTCCTTTTCAATCATGTATCTTTTAATAATGTAATTTATTTATAGAATAAAAATATAGCACAATATCTTAAAAATAGCATTGGCTAATCTGAGTCATACAGAGTATTTTACTGAGGCACACACATTCATCTAGAGAAAGGGTATTACTGCATGATGAGATACCAAGAGACGAGGTGTATGAAATTGTCATGGGTCCAGCAAAATTACAGAGAGGGTCATCATCTTTAAAGTGCTGCTGTCAGGACTTGGCCAATGTACTAGGGGTCTACACACACACATACACACACACAAAACAAAAAACTAGACAGCAGCAGCTTTCATTTTCAGAGATGAACAAAAATCTATTGACAAACAAATTAATTTCCCCTTTCATCCCATGCCATCTCTTGTATTCCTCTACGTTTTTGCTCATTTCTCTCTCTCTCTGTCTCCCTCAATAGTAAAAGATGAACAGTGGATAATGTAATAACATTTACAGTAACATTTATTATTATTATTATTATTATTATTATTGTTGTTGGTGTTGTTGTTGTAACATTGAATTCCAAACATTTAGTTTTAGTGATTGTAAAAAATAAAAATAAAAAATTAAATGACCTAAAAGGAAATAAATAGTTATGGAAGTATTCAAAAATACAAAACCACTGACAACACATTTAAAACTGCTACAACCTGTCAAGAAAAACTCATCAGCACATATTCATACCCTAATCATTAATCATTGTCCCAATTTGGTAGCTGCATCCTTCAAAGGTGGCATTTAGGGACTGATTATGTCACAGCATTGTCTCCTTCAAATGTGACCAGTTTTTCCCCTTACAACAAGGTTTCAATGCTGGATCCTTTGCTTCCCAACCTATCCCAAGATTCTTTATGAGCCGAGGAAGAGACGATAGTGGATGAGGATAGGCAAAGTATATCTTTAAATCTACTGTACTTTTCATATCTTTAAATGTACACTTCATGTTCATATAAGAATATTTACTTAAAAAAATATATATATATTTTTTTTGTTCATTCATGTCTTCTGATCGTGCTCAATGTCGACACATTTTTACATTTTAATAAAGATATGTTTGGAAATTCATGAGTCAGGATATTCGCATAGTTAATGCGTAGCCTATCAGGAAATTAAATTAATTTTAAGACCATTTAAACCGAGGCATTGACATGTCTTTCATTGTTTGTCCCTGTTAAGACATTATAAGAAACTTTTTATTATGAATTTTAAAGCACGATTAAGGGCATCACATTTCATTATTATGAACATAACATGAATCACATATACACATTCATCATAAAAGAGCTATTGTAAAAAATAAAAAAAAAATCATGTTTGCTTCAGCATTGGAAACAATATTGTTTTAGGCTAGCTACTGTAATTGTACACAACTCTTTGTTGTACTTGGTCTGGCTTTTAGATAAAGTCCTTCCATGCGCTATCTGGCGGATATTCAGTGAAGCACAACACATTTATTTAAATTCTTAAATGTTGCTTGTGGGATTTCGCGGCACGGCGCGAGACTAATTGTGGCCTTTTACGGGAAAAAGCACGCATTCTTAATGGCCACAACTGTAAGTACTGGGTTTCAACTCAATCAAATACAGTAGCCAATGTCTTTTAGCTGCTCCCAACAAGGGGTCATCAGAGCCTCGCATTTTACCCATGCTTGGGACTAGCACTGCATCCAGTGGTTGGGAATTGAACCACCAATGCCCTATGAGCAAATAGCTTAATACTTATATAGCTTAATAAAAATAAGTAGCCTTACATGGAATCCACTCTTTGGTAGACGGTTTCCTACTGTAAGTTGAAAGGATCAGTGCTTCATGACATGATCAGAACTGGAGAAACAGCTGGTAATGCAATAGAAAATCCTCTATAGACCAGAACGTCTCATTTTGGCTTAGTCTTCATGTTCTGCACAGTCAGCAAAGGCCAGAAGCATGTGAAAACCAGATAGACCTCTTCCTTCAAGTAGTTGGGCCACTGAAACAAGACTCAGCTATTGTCATTCTCTGGGATAAGCAAAGGCACAAGTGTTATGGGCAGATGACGTGATGCAGGTTAAATACTCCTGTCAATTCTGTTCAAGAGGTAATTACATTAGTTCAGATGACAATTTGCTAGATGATCTCAGTAAGTAATTTTCCTTCTGGAGAAATCTTACCACATTATGGCTGATATTTATAGATGTGTGTCTGGGGTAATTTGTGCTAAGGAAAAAATTCACTCTTATAGGCGGCACAGTGGCTTAGCGGTTAGCACTGCCGCCTTGCACCTTCAGGGTCTGGGTTCCATTCGCATCTCGAGGGATTAAATGTTTAAATGATTAATTAAATGTCGTCCCCATGCTTGATGGGTTTTCTTGAGGTTCTCCAGTTTACTCCTCAAGACATGCAGTTTAGGCTAATTGGCATTCCCAAATTGTTTGTAATATATGTGTGTGTGTGTGTGTGTGTGTGTGTGTGTGTGTGTGTGTGTGTGTGTGTGTGTGTGTGTGCGCTCTGTGATGGATTGGCACCCTGTCCAGCATGTACCCCACCTTGGCCCTAGGTCTCCTGAGATAGGCTCCAGGCCCCCTATGACCCTGTACACTGTAAAAACTCCATCTAGATAAATGCTGAATGAATTAATATTACATTTCTTGTGACAACAGATAACATTGTGTTCTTGAAAATGTTTTGGACACCGATTGAAAAAATAAAAAAAATCAAGTAGAGCCAGCAATTTACCTTTTTTTTTTTTTCTTTCAGTTAGCTTACAGGTTATTTTAGACAGATGTGGCTGGTGTGTTTCTTCTTACATTACTTAGATAACGTTAGGCTTCATTTCTCGTCACTGTACAGGAGCTAGCAAGCTAACAAAAGTTTGAGAAAACCCAGAGATGTTTAATAGCTAAGGAGGTAATTAAGGTAGTTAAGGGATTTTTATGAAAGCCGAAATACCCGGTTAATTTAAAATAAAAATCTAAAATGTAGTTACTCCTGAGAATGACAAAGTAGAAGCTTTGAAAAAAAATTAAATCTTTTTAAATATGAAACAAAGCATGGCTTTAACCCATCATTAGAATTCCAGACAGTCTTTTACACTCCCTGGTGGTATATAGTCTTATTAATATCTTTTATTTTGGTCATAACTAGATATTTTGTGAAATGTATCATTTTTGTCTTCACATGATTCTCTTGCTCTCTTTAACCAGAGCTCTGCTGTGGAGGATTGGGGTCAGAGGGGTAACGGCTGGCCTTTTGGAGCTACTGGAGCAGTGTGTCCAAGCTGTTGATGTTTCTGTTGTGTTGAAAGTGGCTGTAGTCCTTGAGGGTCTGGGAAAGTCTGCAACAGTTTTCAGAGTGATGTTTGGTCAGGTCTGTGCTCTAAACATTGAATTCCAAAAGGACTGGACAGACACCTATGAAGCCATTCAGACACGCTCCACTTAAAGAACATGAGAATAAAAACTCTTGTTGCCATATATATATATATATATTTTTTTTTTTAATGAATGAATGATTAAAAATGCACCGATATTGTAATATAAAAGAATCAGTTTTTGCACTTCACGGCCACCGTACTGTTTAGTTTGGTACTCTTGCACATTGGACTTGCTAATGGTGCTAATGATAGAAATTAACTAGAGTAAAGACTTACTCATATTCGATTTGTTTATCAGAGGCATGTCATTTTTTACACGTCTCCTCAATGATTACAATCTCACGTGCAGACACACCTACAAAATAACCATGAGTCCCTGGCAGGTTATATTATCCATGACCGCAGATGTTTGTTTCACACAGTACCATGCTGACGCCACTATTCATGGTTCTGGTGTAAAGATGAAATGGTGATTTATTTCATTTCAGGGTGATCCAAAGCTCCAGGGACAATTTGGGAAATACAATATGAAAATCGTTGCAAAGCATCCAGCAACGCGGGAAGTGTTTAATGCATGAGGGAGAGTCACTGATCTATGCTTTGTGAGACGGAATGATGACAAATAGCCACAGTCAAAGATGAGGCGACATCTGCATAGAAAATCACAGAGGTGTGTCCAGACGAGACGAAATGTATGGGACGAGTCCTGAGATTGATGACAAACAGTCTGTAATTTTCTCAGGTCGCAACGGGGGAAAAAACATCGATGTGGCTGATCCAGGTATGAAAAATAAAGTCAGCAAAATTACCCTGGTCCCCTGTGTACATTTAACCCTGTCTGGATGGGGCTTAAAGTTACCTAGTGATCGAGTTGAAACAATGGATTAGCAGACCTCGTCTCCAGACACACCCTGATTTGTAAAGAAAGTAAATGAAATCTAAAACTGAAGGGAAAAAAACCCCAACACTTTTACAGCAAACCTTCATTTTAAAGGAAACCTTCAATTTAACGTTTACGATATCGGGTTTCATAGCAGACGAATTTTCGAAACACTTAACACGCCGATTCTATCGAACGCTTTTTTATTGTTCTTCAGCAAGCATCATCCAATGAACTCTCTCTCTTTCTCTGTCTGTGATCGTGTGTGTGTGTGTGTGTGTGCGTCAAAGAAATATTTACCCTGAAGTTAGAAGCCTATTAGAGCCCATTAAGCTGCACACCGCTGTATTAGATTTAATAAAGCTCCTCATCTCTGCTCTTCCTCTCCCACCTCACTCCCCTGCACTTTCTCTCCATCGCACTCCCTCTGGATAGCAGATAAAATCCTGGTTGTGGTGTAAAATTTTTCCATCACAGATCACTTCTTTTCCCTTCTGTTCTTTTTTCACCTCCGCGTCCTTCATCTTGTCAGGACAATCCCTTCAGTTGATAACCTTCTCGTTCTCAGGTTTGACCTCATTCGGGTTCTCCTTAACATTTGGGGACAACAGAAGCCAGCAGGTGGTCGATAATGTCCGACCCGTTCTACACTGTACTGTATAGGATTTCTCATGCTGATTGTTTGTGCAAAAAGTGTACTTCGCCTACGCATGCATGCTACATTGCATACGTCTCATTTGCTCTTGGAGCCTGCGAGCTACAGTATAAGAGCTAAGAATATTTTATGTATGGACATTTGTATATCTTTAAAGCAAGACAGATTTGCTAGAGCTGAAGCTACAGAGACGGAGATGAGATAGCAAAGCAGGGACGTACTGTAATAAGCCAGTGCCTCAATCATGTCTCCAACTCGAGTCAATGTCTGTTTCTGGCTTGGTTTTCAAAGCATCTAGCCTTGATACTACGGTATGTATGAAAAAACGTGTTGGCGTTAGTCCTGACATGAACCTAGTTAGAAATATACAAGGAAGGTATCGCTGTAAGGAACATGTTTGGATGCCAATAAGTTGTAGGTAAATGTTGTATGAACAAGCTTGTGCTACAGGGTGCGAGTGGTAATCCTGCCCAGAGGCGATGCTTGTCAACAGGCAAGGCAGGCAACTACTCAGCACCCCTGGCCAGCAAGGGCTAACAAACTTATTTATTATTTATAACATAATAGTGATGAATGCTGGTTGGAGAGAGCCCCTTGCAAAGTTTTGCCTAGGGCCCTAAGAAACTCTAAAATAGTCTCTGATCTTACCCCCCCACACACACTCACACATTCATATCTTTTCAAATAAGGCTTCATAACAACTTTATCATTCAAGGTTCACACACATCTGTAGCATCCCTGATCCGATCCCATCAGCTCATTAAAAAGGACGTCACGGTGCCGAGATGGGGAACATGAGAGGTGGAATCAATTTGCGAATTCTGGGGCCATCAGAAATCACCTCTAGCCTACTATACTATGTCTAGTACTGCAAAAGACAAGAAAAAAAGTATAAATTATAAGTCAAATCCGATGTCACATCGAATGAGGTGAAATTATATGAGCAAACAATACAGCAAAGTGATCAGGTACCCCAAGATCCACAGTAAACCGTGTGGTGTTTGAGACAACCTTATCCAGCGGACAGTTGTAGAAAGTGAGACAGAATAGATACTGATGTTGGTTGGTGCATTGCATCCCATGCTCAAAGCCACATTCGCATTCCTATTTAGAAACTAGGTGTGATTTAGATGCCTCTAGCCTATCCAGCTAGAGGCATGTTTTTAAGAAGTGGAAGAAATCCAAAACCCTGAAGAAATCCCAGGCAGGCGCTTCGGGCGTTTTTTTTTTTGTTTTGTTTTTTCCGAATAACGTCTGGTTCTTTTTGATCATTAAGAACACAATCTTTCCAAATCCAGGCTTATTACAAATGGTGGTCTAGAGCACATTATGCCGTACTCCTCGGCACGGATTGAATCAGACATGGAAGCCATTCGTGGCCGATCATGGAAGTGGATGCAAATTCATCAGTGTTGCTGGTCCTCTCCGAAATCTGCCTGCACGTACTGTAACATGTGACGATCTCTTCCTCTGACACAAAAAGATTGATTTCAAGCTATGCCTAATAATATTGATATTTGGAGAAAGAAATATCAAGAGCGACACATGAAGCACACAGATTGACTTCCTCGCTCTATTCATTCTCATTCTTTGTGTTTATTGGCAGCTCACGATCCGACTTGGTACATACCGACTTCTGCTATATTGGAGGGTGGGAATCAAAATCAAAATAAGGAATTTGAACGCCGGCCAGTGGGGGAGTGGGAAGGTGGAGCAATCGTTTCAGGGTACGGTCCAAATAAATCATGCCTAATGTGAAAGTGCCCTTAGTGTGCAGACAGTAACCTGAGCTCGGAATCGAACCTTGGGCGCTGGAGCTGCCAGCATGAGAGATGCTACCTGGTGCCAATTATGCAAATTACTGAGTATTTTAATAAGCAGTGTACTACGAGCATAGCAAATAATTTGATTGTGCACTCCACTTTGCAGTGTGTAATGACAATCGGAAAAAAAACGTTCATCGGAAAATAGCTGGGAATAATTGAAAAATTTTACTTCAATAATCACTTCTAAGCATGGCACAGATCCAGGACCTACAGGGAAGAAAATGCTTTTCATTAACCCATGCCACAGACTGTAATTATAAAAAGGCTTTTCGAAATCTCAACACTCGATGTTGATCGTTTTTCCTACTGTATGTATAAACTTACAGTACAAGCCAGGAACCATTTAGTGGACAGATGCATCACTGTAACTCACATACACACTTTATTATAAGGCTTACACATTTTCATAAACCTCTATATGCAGCAGTGTTGTAAAAGTGTCTGAGACGTACTTAATCAATCCAGAGCAATAACACGTAAGCTCAGCTGGTACTGTATGCGCACACACACACACACTTGTCCAAATATGGTCTTCATCTTTTGAAGTTTTCATACACACACGTGTACAGTGTCCTTAAGAAAGATGAAAAATTGCCAGACAGAGACCCACTGAGTTTGCGTACTGTATACCGTATGATGCATCAACACAAATGAAAATGTGCAAAATTAGCTTATTTTACACCTGTTAATCATCACCCATCAGTCAGTAGCATTTGTGACCAGAAACTTACAGTATTTAGTAGACTGTTACATTTACCGTTTAGTGGACAAATGCATCACTGTCCTTATACTGAGCAAATGACAAACACTTTGTAGTTTTGTTCCATATGCTAGAACAAATTGTCTGAAAGCTCAAGAAGAGAAGAAATTATACAGAAATACTGTAAGTGCAGAAAGTAAATGTTTTTAATTAATGTTTTTTTTTTGGTTCCCTCAGACTCACTTTTAGTGAGTTTTAAAGCCACTTTAATGCTGCTGCATCGAATACACTCATACAGTACCAGTTCATCAATGCTTTATCAAGAATGGTCTATCTTCATCATCAATACCGCTAATCATGTATACAGGGTCGCAGGGGTCTCATTAGTCTACATCGCTTATCATGTGTACCGGGTTGCAAGGAGCATAGAGCCTATTTCAGAAGGTTTAGGCCATGAGGTGGGGGACAGGGTGCCAATTCATCACAGGGTAAACCAACGTTTTATTTTTGGACAAGTTTTGGGAGGGAATGCACTTAGCCTAATCTGCATGTCTTTGCAAACCCATGGGAGAACATGCAAACTCCAAGAAACACAGAGCAGAGGTGGAAATCGAACCCTCGCCTCTGGAGGTGCGAAGCCACAGTGGTAACCACTATGCCACCATGCCGCCTAAGAGTGGTCTAATAACTGATTCATTAATGTCAGTTTATGTCAGCCATTATGGTGGTCTAAGAATTCGCTCTTTTCAGTGTTGGACAGAGCGAATTGGTGTTGACCAATCAGGGAACAAAAGTACAGCCATATCAAAAGGTCGGAGTTGTCATATTCGCGGAGGCATGGAAAAGGGTGTCAGACATCATTCTGGCTAGATTCTGAAAATCAACCAAAAAGTGATAAGTTTTATAAGCGTCTTTTTTGCACCAACATGCTACTAAAAACCTGGAAGGATTGTGCTGAGCAGGTAACTTAATGAGAGAACATATAACCATAATCAGAGGTAATTGTAATTCTCATTCACTCACTCACTCCTCATCTATACCGCTTAATCCTGTATTCAGGGTCACGGGGGGCCTGGAGCCTATCCCAGGAGACTTAGGGCACGAGGCAGGGTACATCCTGGACAGGGTGCCAGTCCACAGACACACACACATACACTCACTCATTCACACACTACGGGCAATTTGGGAACGCCAATTAGCCTAACCTACATGTCTTTGGACTGTGGGGAGAAACCAGAGTACCCAGAGGAAACCCACCAAGCACGGGGAGAACATGCAAACTCCATGCACACAGAGACGGGAATCGAGCCTAGCCGGGGATCGAACCCGGACCCTGGCGGTGCAAGGCGACAGTGCTAAACACTAGACCACCGTGCCACCTAATTGTAATTCTATCATTGCAAAAAATAAATAAATAACAAAAATAACTCACCAAACAAGCACCAACAAAAAAAGGAAAAATAAAATCTTTATTTATTAGTGAGAATTATATAGTAATATATACTGTACTGTATATTCGGTACAGTAGAATAAGCATTTCCCCCCACACACAATGTGATAAGAACTCACAGGATTTGTGACTAAACAGCTGTGTGGCCATCAGAAAACCACTTGTTAATGAGACTAATCAAGAAAACTAAGAATGGGACATAAAGATGGGACTTTGTGATGAAGTTCATGCACCCATCATGCATAGTGGTGACTGGACAAGCCTCTGGAGGCAGTGTTATGATCAGGAGCTTTGCTTGTTTGTTTGTTTGTTTTTTGGCCACAGTAAATATCCTACAAATAGGAGTAATGCTTATTATTCTTTGTAACAATTATTCTTGTTATTATTCAAAATTTGTTCAACTTTCTTACAGAATTTCTTTTTTAAATCAAATTAGCAAATAAAACTTGGACTTAAAATACTGATAAACAAAGTGAGAACGCATCTGTCTGTTGTAAACAGGTGTCTATAGATTTGGAAATAATGAGGTAATAATACGTACATTACTGTAGGTTAGAGATAGACTGTACAAGTGGTTGAGGCATCTTTTAGTGGCACAGGAATTAAATGCAATGTTCTAGTTTTTCTTTTCTTTTTGAATGCTAGAACTGGCTGACTTTTTGGGGGGGGGAGGTTCTATAAAAGATTTTTTAAATGTTAACATTTCATCATATGGAGGGTTTTTGCAGGTTGACGCACTTTTGATAAACATGCTATTTAAGGAGATCAGTGGTCACATCACTTGGAGGTGAAAAGTGATCCTGCAGTATCCATGGATACTAATCTCTCATGGTAACAGTAGGAGCTGGTATAAAAGGCAGAGCTTCCCAAGCATGCCCCATGCATGTGTGTGCACTCATACACACACACACACACACACACACACACACACACACACACACACACACACATACTATTAGCATTTATAAATCTTGGATGTGTAGCTTAGCGTTTAAGATGCTCATGACCAGAAGGTTGTACCTTGAGCTAGGCTTAAATTCTGCCTCTTTTGTAATGCAACAATAAACAGTACAGTCATATTAAATCAGTGATATTCAAGCTAAATACAGACTCAAATAAACCAATAGGGATCATTTTGTAAACAGAAATCAAAGTAGACCACAGAAAATGATTAGATTTTATATAAAATCATATCCTTTATGCAAAAAGAAGCAATTTAAGAAGAGAACTAGAAACTCTCCTAACACGATGTTGACTATAGAACTGATATGCCAAGAGAGTAAAGCCATTATAACTCAACTTGTTACTCAATCTGATATTATCAGTGTCCACAAGAGAACACAATAGAAATCCATAATCAGGAGGCGGAAAGAACACTAAACTGCGCTCAACATTAAGCTTTTTCAGGCAAGTGGCTAAGATGTTTGACTTGGCCCAATAGCCAAACTTACTTTTCTGAAATGAAAAATACACAGTACAGACCAAGAGGACACACCTTATCATTCAAAGCGTTTTCTTTATTGTGTTCTTTCTTGTGTTCTTTAGCCCAAACGCGTCTCTTCTGCTTGTTGCCTGTCCTTAGCAGTGGTTTCCTAGCAGATATTCTACATGAAGGCCTGATTCACACAGTCTCCTCTTAACAGTTGTTCTAGAGATGTGTCTGCTGCTAGAACTCTGTGTGGCATTGACCTGCTCTCTGATCTGAGCTGCTGTTAACCGCCGATTTCTGAGGCTGGTGACTCGGATGAACTTCTCCTCCGCAGCAGAGGTGACTCTCGGTCTTCCTTTCCTGGGCCGGTCCGCATGTCAGCCAGTTTCTTTGTAGCGCTTGATGGTTTTTGTGACTGCACTTGGGGACACTTTCAAAGTTTTCCCAATTTTTCCGACTGACTGACCTTCGTTTCTTAAAGTAATGATGGCCGCTCGTTTTTCTTCACTTAGCTGCTTTTTTCTTGCCATAATACAAATTCAACCTCATTGAATGAGAAGGTGTGTCCAAACTTTTGGTCTGTACTGTATATCAATTAAAAAGGAAATAAATAAAATAGGGCCCTGAGTGTTGCAGCAGTAAAGTGCTCAATCTATCATGCAGAGATCACAAGTTCGAATCACGGGTGGCGCTGTAGCCTTTCATAGCGGGGGGCCTAGAAAGATAGAGCGGCCGCAATGCCAGATAAGCCTAATGGTTTTAGTTTCAGGAGCAAAGATTTGGGCACATGGCCGTCACTGGAGAATCGATGCTATTACCTGTCCGTCATCTCCAAGCTTACAGTCCATGTTGCACAACGTCTTTCTATGACACAAAAGACCTCATGTTTATTAGGGACTCAACCCACGGTCTGTGTCAGGTGCTGTGTTCTCCACCAGTGTAAGATCTCGCTTTGGATCTATGGTTCCATGCTTGTTAAAGATCAAGGTAGTAAATTATTGATGGCAGAGTGATATCTCCAAAAAAGTTCCTGTATAATGATACATTTACAGATCTGTCAATTTTTCAAAGATAAGGAATTCCTCTTTCTGAATGTTCACAGGCATGACCGCAATGGGACTTTGATCCACCTCATTCATCTTTAAAACGTTGTACTGTGGCAAAGAGTCTCATCACTATACTATACTAAGTCTTCTGAAAATGTCAATCAGTTTTACGCCTTCATTCAAGAGAAATTTCATCACGAGACCCGATTTGACACGAATGCCCCCATAAAAGCACTACAATAAACAGGTGGAATTTAGGGAGGTGTGACTGACAAAGTAACATTTTCTCATCCTTTTATCACTTCGAATCTTCTAACACTCCCTTAGTAAGCAACTTTACCTCCTTTTTCATGCACACACAAACACATTCACACAGATCACAAGAAGATTTTCACCCTCATTCCATAAAAGCATTTTTCTCCCACAGGCCCGTAAATGATGAAGCACCATTAATCAGAGAACAGACACACGACTCTGTACTTTCAGTTCGGCGTCATCCATCAAAACAGGCCATGTTGTCTTTTCAGACACAAATAGCAATATGTGGCCATTATTACAGTCGATGATTAAAGCAAACAACCAATTTATACCATGCAAACAGAGAATCAGTGCCAGCTTAATACAGTGCGCTCGAATCTACCTAAACTTTGGGATACGATCCAAGAAAATAACTGACAAACAAACAAATTATGTAATGGCTGCATGAGATAATGAGGCATTTCTTAGTGCAAAATTAGTCTCCAAGGTCACCTTGAACGGTTAGCATGTGGTTAAGTGTTCTGCATATTTAGCAAGACACATTTGTTTCCAGACAACAGTTACTAGCAAGTCGGCATGGTGGTGTAGTGGTTAGCACTGTTCCTGCACCACCAGGGTCTGGGTTCGATTCCCACCTTGTGCTATGTGGGGTTTTTTCCAGGTACTCCAGTTTGCTCCCACAGTCCAAAGACATACAGAGTAGGCTAAGTGGCGTTCCCAAATTGCCCATAGTCTGTCAGTGAGTGTGCCTGGCTCAAGTCTTCTGACATAGGCTCCAGGCCTCCCACGGTCCTGTATAAAGGATAAAACAATTACCCCAAACAATGAATGAGTGAATGAGTACCTCCCAAACCAAAACATTCTCTGTATTTATTACTGATCTGAAAACATCATCTTTTCAAGCTTTTTTCAAAGTATGCTACTTCATATGCCCATGTTTCATTCTGCTCATTCTACCTGCTGATTATAAAGTTATTTTTCTGTAACATTGCAATAAACACACCTAAAGGTATTTCGTTCCACAGAGCTTGTCTGAGTGGTTTTGAACTGAGAGACAAGCAATTCACAGTACTTGTGTTACAGGCTTATTTCTTTGTTTCCCCCACATGTCCAAGTTGCTCAGTAGATGGTTCCACTTTAAGAGATGCAATTAACATTAACGGATCAATACTGAAGGATTAGGGTTAGGGATTAGGGTTACATTTCCTCCTGTAAACTATTGTTCATCTTATTAAATTATTACAACAATCATTGTGATGTATATCAATAATTATTGATGAATATTTATATATGACGAAGGATTGTTGAATTCTCAAATCAGATTAGTCACTTGTGACAGTAGTGCTGGCTGTAACACATCTTGTTTAGTGAATGGTAATGTAGCAGGGATGTGTACTGTGGACAAAATACATATAATCTAACAGGAATACATACATCACAAACATGCTTTTATAGTGAAGCTTTCTCTAAGATAATAATAAAATAAAAAGCATTTATACAACAGTTAGTTTCGACCAAGTAATCTGATTGGATGAGAGGCATTTCAT
Source organism: Clarias batrachus (assembly GCA_003987875.1). Lineage (NCBI taxonomy): Eukaryota > Metazoa > Chordata > Actinopteri > Siluriformes > Clariidae > Clarias > Clarias batrachus. Next base: position 137,785 of record QMIH01000527.1, read on the forward strand.
GAGTAGTGATATAGAGCACAACAGTGGCAGGACATTTAACTGTATTCATAACAAGTGTTTTAATAATTGTTAATTACACTAACTGTTGGTCACTGCATGGGCCAAAGTAGGTCTAAATGGTCCGAGAGGAAAGACAAGCTGCCTACCAAAACCCACATTCAAAACCAGTCAACATTTGATCACGTATGTCATCTTAAACAACACTTTTTTTTTTTTAAACAACACTTTTTCATGCTTCTAAGTAGTCCTGAATTGTCTGTAAATTTAAAGCTACTTTCACTTCTATTAATTACACTAAGTGTCAGTCGCCAGCTCTGCCAGTTGCGGTTATTTACAGTAGTTCTGCCAGACGCAGAAGAATATGTGTTGGCAGGGCAAAATAATGGGTTAAATTACAAACAAATCATAAAAAAAAATGTGGAGTTATACACACGTGGACAAAATTGTTGGTACCCTTCGGTCAATGAAAGAAAAACTCACAATGGTCACAGAAATAAGTTTAATCTGTCTCAAAAGTAATAATAAATAAGAATTCTATGAATGTTAACCAATGAAAGTCAGACATTGCTTTCAAACCATGCTTCAACGGAATTATTTTAAAAAAATGAACTCATGGAACAGGCCTGGACAAAAATGATGGTACCCCTAACTTAATAGTTTGTTGCACAACCTTTTGAGGAAATAACTGCAATCAAACGATTCCTGTAACTGTCAATGAGACTTCTGCACCTCTCTGCAGGTATTTTGGCCCACTCCTCATGAGCAAGCTGCTCCAGTTGTTTCCGGTTTGAAGGGTGCCTTTTCCAGACAGCATGTTTCAGCTCCTTCCAAAGATGCTCAATAGGATTGAGGTCAGGGCTCATAGAAGGCCACTTTAGAATAGTCCAATGTTTTCCTCTTAGCCATTCTTGGGTGTTTTTAGCTGTGTGTTTTGGGTCATTGTCCTGTTGCAAGACCCATGACCTGCGACTGAGACCCAGCTTTCTGACACTGGCCAGCACATTTCTCTCTAGAATCCCTTGATAGTCTTGAGATTTCATTGTACCCTGCACAGATTCAAGACACCCTGTGCCAGATGCAGCAAAGCAGCCCCAGAACATAACAGAGCCTCCTCCATGTTTCACAGTAGGGACAGTGTTCTTTTCTTGAAATGCTTAATTTTTCCCTCTGTGAACATAGAGCTGATGTGCCTTGGCATAAAGTTCCATTTTTGTCTCATCTGTCCATAGGACATTCTCCCAGAAGCTTTGTGGCTTGTCAACATGTAGTTTGGCATATTCCAGTCTGGCTTTTTTATGGTTTGTCTTCAACAATGGTGTCCTCCTTGGTCGTCTCCCATGTAGTCCACTTTGGCTGAAACAACGATGGATGGTGCGATCTGACACTGATGTTCCTTGAGCATGAAGTTCACCTTGGATCTCTTTAGAAGTCTTTCTGGGCTCTTTTGTTACCATTCGGATTATCCATCTCTTTGATTTGTCATGAATTGTCCTCCTGCGGCCACGTCCAGGGAGGTTGGCTACAGTCCCATGGATCTTAAATTTCTGAATAATATGTGCAACTGTAGTCACAGGAACATCTAGCTGCTTGGAAATGGTCTTATAGCCTTTACCTTTAACATGCTTGTCTATAATTTTCTTTAGAATCTCCTGAGACAACTCTTTCCTTCGCTTCCTCTGGTCCATGCTCTTTTCAGTTTCTGTCTTTTTCTGTTAATAAACAGAGACCTTTATGACAGACAATGTGTTCGCGTGTTTGACTGTCTTTCCTGGCATCAGTGAACTTATCAAAAACAGCAACAGACCCAGTGACTCATTCATTTTTCTACAAAAGCCTTCTAAAAAAAAAAAAAAAAAACCTTCACAGTTTTATAAAAGCAATATCATATACAAAGTTGTGCTGTTGCCCTGAGTAGTTGCCTGGTGATATCTTCGACCCATGACGGCGTCATGGCCATGCTGATATTCAGCACAACAGCATTCCCTCTCATGTGACATTGCTTAGTTATATAAGGAGTGCTCGGTGTTTCTTCTCTTCTTTTCTTCTAAACTTCAGCAAATGTTAAAACAAAAGCCACTGCCCAGTTAATGACTGTGTTTTTTTTCTCTTTATTAGTTTATATTTATATTTAATAGTGTATTACACATATAACAAGAAGAACCATAGTAGAATATACTGTAATAGCACATCCTGTCATGTTTTAACACAATATGATATCTTAGTTTATACTGTATTTCTAATTGCGCAGCACTTTCAGAAAAAGGGCAATAATGATAACGTGCGTGCCTGAACTATGTTTCACCATTTTAAGTTCAAAAAGCTGAACTGATTAGCATAATATAGGTAAGAACTAAAGAAGCATGGTTAGTACGTTAGGTTTAAAACGAACTTTTTCCACTTTCTTTCATCATTTAAATTAAGAAATGACAAAGAGACTAGGAGACTTAAAAGATAAAGTAAACCCTAATGTTAAAATGAATCATGAAAAAAATATATATATCATGACTGCCTGATTGTGAAATGATTAGTGATACACTTGGTGAAGTTGCCTCTTAAAAAATGGACAATAAAAATCTGTTATTTTTAATGGCATAAGTAAAAACATTTCTAGAACTTACAGGATTTGTAGTAAAGAAAAAATCTCATGTGATCTGATGAGTCCAGATTGAGCCTATTACAGATGAGTGTAAGAAGGGAAGAGCATGAAGCCATGCACCCATCATGCATAGTGTTCACTGTACAAGCCTCTGGAGGCGGGGTTACGATCGGGAGTTTCTTCATTCAGCAATGTTATGTGGCAATAAAATGAAGTCAGTCGACGACCTGAACGCGTTGAGAGTTTCTTCCTTTTTTGGCCAAAGCATATTACAAGGCTCAGATTGTGAAAAGTAAAAAAAATATATTTTTACAACATTGTGCACCGTAATCACAGTTTTGTTACTCTTTTTGGAAATGTAGTATATTCTCAATAGAGTCACACACTCAAATTCTCTTTGAAAACTTTGTCATCAAAAAAGAAATAAAGGACGAAATGTTGAAATAACAGCAGCCTCCATGCGTCTCCACAGCACCTCTCGTATGCTTCATTAGAAACGAAAGCAGAGCTCAAATGGCACGGTGTTGCAATTATCCAAAATCATATTTAAAAACAAGACCCCCCAGTAAGATTTTAAAACTGGATGAGATGATGGGTAATGAGGCGATATCACCGCAAATAGACCATCAGCAAAGCACACAGAAATCTATCCACAGATCATTTATTGTTCATACTGCAGAGGGACTACAAAAGGTGGTTAAAAAGGAACAGATTGGGTTGCCATGTAGTATATTAAACAAGCTTGACTACGAATAGATGAACAAATTATAGCTTATAGATTTATAAACAATAAAACAGTTATATATAGTGTACTTATGTTACACCTCTATTATGCCTGGCATCAGTATAAATGTTCCTACAGCTTGTAAATGAATAAATATTAGTCATGTAAAATATAATCACCTATTTTTCCCATTTTATTTTTTGTACTGGGGATGGCGTAAACTTGCCCCCCTAATGTGATCTCATATACTGTACCCAGGTACAGTACAGTAGTTTAGCTCTACTGTCTTCTGGAGGGGCGTGGCTAAACAGTAGCTCATTTACATAGACACTGAAATGGTGCATTTGGAGAAGGAGTGGAATAAAGGGAGTTTCAGGTATTTAAAAAAACACATTATCTGTGGGGTATCTCAGTTGGAGCATTTATACACACACTTTTTGAAGGAGCTCTGAGACCCGAGTTAACATGTTAAAGAAATAATAAAATACAGAACCTTTAAATGCAAATGCAATGCAACGAGGATGCAAAAAAATCTCAGACACAAATATAAACCTGAAAGCTTGCAAATAAAATAATGATGAGGGTGGAAAAAAATGGAAAAATCATCGGAGCACAACAAACACGGCATGTTTCGAATAGAAGCAAGGGAGATGCAGCTCTAACCGAGATAATCGTCTGTAAATAAGGAATAATATGTTACCGGACAGAAATGAATGGTAGCTGATCGCAAATGTGATTATTAGAGCCGAGAAATTCAAAACACCTGAAATAATTAAAAGAAAATGAATCTGCATTGGATGATGTTTGTTTTTTTTTCTTCTATGAAACAGTCATCACAGATGTAAGAAATATTTAAACCTTTATTGCTTTATTGCTATCTGTGTGTTGGGAAAATGCTCCAATTGCAAAAGAAACTCATAATACACAATACATAATACACACACACACAAAAAAAAGCACAAATAATGAAGTAACGAAGTAGTGTTGAGACATCGAAAAGAAAGTTGATGAGCAATTACATGCTTTAAATGTCTCAAATATTCAGTAGCTAAACCATTTCTGGAGACCCTGCACATGATTTTGTGCGTTCTCTTTCTGTCTGTCTCATAAATTGTGTCCATAAACAGAGTTCTCCTTGGTGGTCATCCTCATTTCACAGTAAATTAGAGTGAAGTAGTGCCTCGTTACACTTGATGAGCGCTGGGGCCAAGTTAATGTCCCCTAAAATGACTGAACACATCTGCATGTCCCCTAAAATGACTCGACAGTACATACACACTCGCACAACTCTGTCCTCTCCTGCAGTGAAATAAAATCTACTATAGAAACATGTGCAATTAAATGAGCGGGGGGAAAAGTAACACGTTTAAATGGATGTGAAAAGATTAACAGTTTAATTAGTGCCATC
>QMIH01000527.1:144059-160267 GCA_003987875.1 Clarias batrachus
ACTTTCAACATGATTTGGGATGAAATTTCTGGTGATCGAAGGCATAAAACTAATTGACATTTAGAGAAGACTTCAAGCAGGTTATGAGACTCTTAGCTGCAGTAAAACATTTAATTGGTGCAAATGATTTAAAGAAAGAATGACGAAACCAATGAAATGAAAAAAAGTTGGTTTGATCACCAAAGGCCATTTTGTTTTTTTGTTTTTTTTCTTTTTTTCACGGCACTGCATGACCTGTTCTATTTCCACATTTGGGCCACTGAAGGAGTTCCTTCATGAATCCGATGTCCTGAGAAAACTTTCTACTGTTTGGTATCCGAGCACTAGTGAAACACTGGGATAAGTGTATTAATGAAGATGAAGATCATATAGAGAAATAAAGGGAACTGCAATGTTCTGCAAAAGTCCCGGTGTGACTTGTGAATGTCCTTTGTACAAAACAAAACACTCGCTAGCTTAGAATGTCTTGTTTTTAAAACTTCAACACATTTGATGATTACTTGTTCAATCTTGTTAGTTACTGAGAGTTTCACATCAAACTGCTTTAACTGAATGAAAGAAGGTTCTGCACAATAAATTAGAAAATGGATTTTCTTAGCAAGAAGAGAGCTTTAGTAAGACTGTATAATCCTTGACATTTTGAGTAACGAATAGTGGACTGATTCAATGTTACTATCGACCAAAGCATGGGATCGGTGCTAAAAAGTCTCTCACCTGTAGGTGAAAAAAGAATAATTCTCAGATAGAATCATGCAACACCATTTTTCATAACACTTAATGCTTCTTATCTCACTAACCATGCTTTGTTTGTTGTGAATATACATACACATTTATGTTTTTATCAGATAAAAAGTAACACTTTTTTTTTTTTTTTTGCTAAATACCGTTTCATGCCCTTTTACTGTATGTAGTGTCAGTAACTTTTTTTTTATTAAAATCTGTTAATGGTCCTAACTGTCATTCAGATGAAACTTGGCCAATTTAGATTTCACATGAAAAAACAAACCTGAAAAAGTGTATTATTCTAAAATGCTAAATTGTTAAGATCCTGCAACATGGTTACAGACACTACAGATTTTTTTTTTACAATACAAAAATACAAAACAATCATACAGATCATATGATTATAGAAGCTTACACCATTTTTAGTAATCAATACTCAAATAAATATGAATAATTTGCATTTTAAATTATTATTGTTTGAAGTGAGACGGTACTGTATAACACTTTTTGGGGCACATATAAAATCATCTATCCAAAACAGCTAAAGGTAGCATGTTTACATTTTTTAGGGAAGTAAGATTGGTCATGTCCATGTTGCATGAACTTCAGAAGTAACTTCTATGGCACACACATTCTCTGTATTACATGTATAATTAAAATAAAATAAAATATAAAATCAACATGTGTTGAGCATATCGCTTTGCTTTCCTAAGAAGAAGATGTTTTTTTCTATTGTTTTTATGATGAAAATTCTTCATATCTGTTAGCTCACTCGCTATGTTAAATGAAAACAATGTGGCTTAACTCAGCTGCAAAAATGAATAACAATAACAAAAGTTAAATAACTAGCAGATAATGACTTATTCTACCCGTACAGGTTTTTCCCAACCGAGCATACTTTACTCACTCAAATGTCAAGAGCTGTTCAATTTCTTTGCTCTTAAATGGTTTGAGGAACTTGCCGTCTATTTTCCCGACTTTGTTAAGGTACTGTTTACTCTCTTCCAGAGTACGGCGGGAAATTTGAGTCATCTTTCACCTCTAGTTCCACTCCAAGGTAGAAATTTATTCAAACATGGCAAATGCACGGTACTTGGTACAGTAGGTAAAGTCGTGAAGCACTGCTGCTATGATTGAAAGAAAGCCTTCAAAATAATGGCACTGCTTCGAAGGATCTCTTTACTTCTTCCACATGTACAGAGATTGATAGAGCGGGCATCTACAGCATAGATCAGGCGAGTTATTTTCTCCACAACCCACGACAATCTGCTTCTCAGTCAGCAAGTCAGTCGGAAAGAAAGAAAGAAAGAAAGAAAGAAAGAAAGAAAGAAAGAAAGAAAGAAAGAAAGAAAGAAAGAAGCAAGGCTCGATTTCAGCAGAAACAATTTCCTCTATACAAGAAAACAGACTTGAATCAGGTTTAATTTTTTTCTCCTGGTTTTCTTTATATCACTCTTAAGTATTCATTATATTCAACCATTATTATTGGTTATTCAGTTATTATTATTATTATTATTAGTATTATTATTATAACTAAATTATATTGCATGTACTTTGTACCAATACTACAATGAAGTCTAGGTACATTAAAAGGAATGAATGCTAGGCAATTTGTGTCCAAAGAACATCAGATTATAATTATTGATATAAAATGTTTGAACGTTTATGTGGAAAAAATGGTCCGGTTGCAGATGGAACTGACAATGCGAGCTACTGTATATACGTCAAAGTAAAGTAATGCACGAATTAAGCCTGTGCTTAAGTAGTGTCTCAATATAGTATGATTACGTTTACGAAGGGTGTTCAAGTCAAACCGGGACATGTGATGAAATTGATTAAAAGTGATTGACATTGACATTTTATTTAAGACTTCAAGCAGTGTGTGGTGATGAGGCTCTTAGCTGCAGTAAAACATTTGAATGGTTTGAGCATTTTAAATAAGCACAGAAATCCAACAAACAATGATTCACCAACACCACCATCCAGGAGTTATTGCCGAATCCCCTGTACAGTCCTTGCCTTGCTCCACACATGGCATTTCCACATGTTTGGGCCATTAACGGAGTTCCTATGAGGCAAGCGTTTTATCGGTGACAAAGGCAGGCCAATCATGACTACAGCGTAGTGAGAAAATTTGATGATACCTTGATGGTATCCAAGCACTAGTGAAATGCTGGGTTGAGTGCATTAGTGTAGCAGGGGATTATATAGAGAAATAAAGGGAGTTTTTACTGTGCTCAGGTATTCTGCACAATCAAACGTCCCATTTTGACTTGAACAACCCTTGTAATTATTTGCATCTATTCATTCATGTTCAAGCACAGCTTGATCCTCGCCATGAGACTATCAGAGCTATTTCGAGAACACTGGGCGAGAGGGGCTGGATGTGATGCCAGATCATTGCATGGTATCACACACATGCAATGTTACACTCATTCACATCGAGGGAAGATTCACTGCTGGCAATCCGCTTCCTGGCATGCTTGTGAGGATTGCAAGGCAACTGGAAAATATATTTAATTATAGTAGTCCTAATTATCCATACAGAATTCTTCGCTTAGGTTATAACAGCCTACGGGCAAATGAAGCCATTATCTAAATCCAACTGAAACAGAAATGAAAAGCATCTCATCGCGAAGCACTGCTTAGCTGATATCTCATATACGAGAAATAATTTGGTGCAGCTTTATTAAAGTCAGTTGCTCTGGTAGTCTAATGGAGTGTTTGTATGTTGGGAGAGAAATAACGTCAGAGAATCATTCTTTTGTCCCTCTGTAAGCATGAGTAGTAGTGCCGCTGAAGGAAAAATAAATAAATAAATAAATAAATAAACAATCAGCCTTGGAAAGATGTGCTAAAAGTTTTTTTTTTTTTTTTTTCCCCCAAACTGCATGTTTTGCTCTGTTAACCTTTGTTTCTTCTCTGCACTCCGCCTGCGTCTTCTATACGAAACGCACTTTTTACATCTTCACACTAAACTACTTTCTCCTTTTCATTTCCCCCTTCTTCTCCCAGAGGAACTGAAGAAATAAGCAACCTGTTTGGCAGAGTGCATTTTTCTCTAACGAGGGAATATAGATGATATGCATCCAGAAAGGGTACTCAATTAAACAGAGCAAGAGCACCAACACAAATTCCCTCGTATACTGGGACCCATATTTTGGGTCCCGACTGTTGATACAGTCGAATCAACAGGGTTCAAGTCAATGATGAATGATGAACATTCACAGCGCCAAAATCAGACAGGAGTCAAGACTAGAGAAATAATTAAGGTAATTATCAAAATTAAAATGCGCTAGAAGGTTATTAGCAAATTTTCATAACCACCACTTGAGAATAAGAATTCATATATATATATATATATATATATATATATGTGTGTGTGTTTGCGTGTTGAAGGTGTCCAGAATGCAGAGGAAGACAAATGAGTATAGGTGGACATTTTAATCAATTAAGTGAATGCAACAGTTATTTCAGACAAAGCTTAATAAGAACTGTTGTCGTAAGTGAGACAACACTGTTCGAGACACACATATTCTCTCTCTCACACACACACACACACACACACAAGATCCATCATAAAAAAAATGCATATTGACATCCAAACAAAGATATATTAACAGGATACCTGTCACCTAGTCGCAATTATAAATACATCAGCGTAATGAGAATCTCAGTGTTCTTTAGCTAAACACAGAAAAAGTGCGCGCAAAGACTTGCCGCATTTATTACCGTGGTGATTGAACGTTTGTGAAACCTCTATAATTGTTTATATTTTTGCATGAAAGAGAATGAAAACAAAGCACAAGTGGATAAAAGGAACCTAATTAAACAAATGAGATCAAAACTATGATGAAAGTAAAACTTTCAACTAGTTTACTCATTTCATGTGCAAGTTATTTATAAAATATAATATAATATATATGTACAGTGGAACCTTGGATTACGAGCATAATTCGTTCCGGAAGCGGGCTCGTATTTTAAAACACTCGTAAACCAAATCAAATCTCCCCATAAGAAATAATGAAAACTCAAATAATTCGTTCCACAGCCCAAAAAAATTAATACAGAAAAATAATTAATACCATTTATAAAAGTAAAAATAAAACAGATTATTATTAATATTTAATTATCATCATACTATTATCATACATTCAGTATCAATATATAACATCAATTAATTTAGTATGCAAATATTTATACTCATATACATTTTAGAAGATATTATACACAAACACACACACACACACACACACACACACACACCACTGAGTACTGGAGTACAGTTATATAATGTCTAACAGTAAATCCACTACTATTAATACCTACTAAAATTATCCACTACTACATACCACTAACTACAATTAAAGCCAAAAACTAAATAAAACAATAATAAAAAAAGAAAAATGGTAAGTATTTGTTTTTATTTTGAATAAAATCAGTAAAAAATTACAAAACAAATTAACAAAAAGCCTAGAAAACTACTGATTAAGTGATTTTGAGGCGATTTTCCAGCATTAAAGTTCCAGTCTGTGAGTGTAGACACTGTGCATGAAAGGGTTAAAAGGCCACTGACTATATCTCTACCATACTGTATACTGTATCTCACATCTCCCCTTATTCTGTACACTAACTGGTCTTTGCTCTGTGATTTTGTTCTAAAATCATCCACCATACTTGTCTCAAGTGAAGATGTTGATGCGGCACAAACTGTGCACAAACTGCTGATACACTAAAGGACGTGCAACATTCCAGTTACCCGGTGGGCATTTATTTGAAATATATAGACATTAAGGCAAAACAAATAAAGTCTGTAAACCTTGTGACAGCACACAGTACACTTTTATCACACCCAAAGGCTGATTTTGCACAAAGCCATAAAAGACTGTTTTTTTTTTTATATTATTATTATTATTATTATTATTTTAACTAAATGCTAACCAGCTCCAATACAAATACACTACGTTACCCAAGTAATAACAAAATACTAGCAGCCTAATCAATGTTACAAATACAAGTCAAACTGGGACTTATGTTCGAATGGAATAACAGAACACGGTTCTGAGAGTAAAATCTCCATTTCTTTCTTTACATAATCCCCTGCTAATGCACTTATCCAAGCATTTCACTGGTGCCTGGAGAGAAAGTTTCACATCTAAAACACTGGCCTCTTAGGAACTCCAGTAGGCTACAAACCACGTTGGCCAGGATTGGCACTAATGTATGGTTTTCTATATAAAGTTTGCACCATTAAAATGTTTTACTGCGACAAAGAGTTACATCACCGTAATTGTGCTTGAAAATGTTAATCAATTTTACACCATCAATAATGAGCAACTTGATTACTTGATTTACTTGATGCCATTAAGAGCAATTTAGTAGTGGTTTACTCTTACTAAGGGCTTTCTCCTTGCAACGTTGACACAATGCTTAAAAAAAATAAATCTGGCCTCCGAGTGGCGCAGTGGTTAAAGTGCTCGCCCTATCATCCGGAGATCGCGAGTTCGAATCCCGGGTGGTGCTGTAACCTCTCGCAGCCGGAGGTCGAGAGAGCTGATTGGCCGAGCTCTCTCAGAGGGGAGGGATGAGAGGTACTTAGTGCTCCCACATTAATCACGGCTCTACAGCCAGTCAGGGGCGTCTGTGAGCTCGCGCGAGCGAAAGGAGCAGATAGCGCTGTCCTCCGAGTATGTTACTCCGCCCCCAACAGTGCTCAAGCGAGCAGTTCGAAAAGATGCGGTCGGCTGGCATCACGTGGTTCGGGGGAAACATGTGATAGTCTTCGGCCCTCCCGACTGAGTGGTAGTAGTAGCCTTAATGTGGTGCCCCCTAGTGACGGGGAGGAATTGGACACGACTAAATTAGGGAGAAAATCGGGGAAAAATAAAAAAATAAAAATAAATAAATAAATCTGAATTTTGAGTCATGAATTATTGTTTTTGAAAACTTTCGAACTTCCTTTGCCTCCCTCATCGTCCTCCTTACTGTGTAAATCATATTATGTAGATTTATTTATAAATCACTAGTTAAAAACTTTCATTATTATTATTATTATTATGGTAACTGAAAGCTTAAGTAATGTCACGAGTATGTACTGTATTGTCTTTAGTCTACATTTGGACATTGAGAGAAACTTTAAATAACTTTCAAAAGGAACAATTTGTCTGATTAAAAATTGTCCAGATATTTTTAGAGATGTTTAAAAGTAGCTTACTTTCCTTTTTTTTAAAAAAAAAAAAAAAAGATCAAAAGATCACCAAGAGCAAAGTTCAACAGGAAAAACAAAGTCAGTAAACAACCATATGAACAACCAGATGCATGCAATCTCTTGGTTACGTTCGTAATTATCCCGGATGAAAAGAGAACATGGTTTGAAGAATTGCTGAGTGATAGGAGATAGTAAAGAGAGAGACAATCAGATTAAAGCTGTGTGTCCTGTTCTACAGTATATTTCTAAATGTTCAATAAACCCTTTTCATTTCATTTCATTGTGAAATTTAATTTTAGATTGGGGAGAAAAAAAATTATCCCCAATAAAAATGTTTTGATAAAAATTGTATTAACAATAAAAATATTGACAATGTCAATGAAGTCATTGACATAGTCTTTATGTTGTTGCAAAGATGATCCCAGCAATTAACCAAAATCAGTCATTACAGTCAAAAACAGTTTGGTGAAAAACAACGGCTTTTCCAGCATGGTGGAGCACCTTGCCATAAGGCAAAATTGATAACAAAGTGTCTCTGGAAGCAACACAAAATTTTGGGTTCATAGCCAGACCTTAATCCCATTTCCCACTGGGCAAAAAATACTCCATGCATCAATTATGCAAGCATGGGCTGCCATCAGTCAGGATGTGGTCAACACCGCAAATATTGACTCTTTTCACAAATTTAAAAAGCTTTTAACTTACAAAATGCTTGTAATTATACTCCAGTTTACCATACTGTGGTAACACTTGACATAAAGATCTAAAAACACTAAAGCAGCAGAGTTTGTAAATATCGATGTGTGTCATTGTCTGCACTTTTAGCAACATCCTAAACCTTTTTCTTTTAGTGTTGATGGGAAAACATACTGTACACAGGTTATGCATGTGTTAAAAATAAGACTTTGAAAGATCGTCTTGAACACAAAGTAATTGTTCAGTGTGTTGGTTGCTCTAGCATTCAATAATCATCATTGTGCCACGATTGACTGTTTGGCTTTTGGCTTCTTACTTGATTTTTTGTTTTTGTACCACGATCCGGGCAATTAATTACCTTTAGAGCTCTTTGAGGTCATGTTGATGTTCACCACCCAAATTGTGTCTTTTCTCCCTGCTCTTAACCCCCTCAGCTTAGAATTTCTATTTACTGTTACTGTGTATTAACACTTGATAACTTTTGAAGTTCATCAATGCCTTGAACATAATACAGTACCACACCTCAGACGAGGATCTTACAGGGAGATACACACAATGTGGTGTGTGCAATAAGGTATCTTTGCCTTTCAGTGAAACTCCAGACCTTCTCATATTTAATTCATAAATGAAATCATTATTGAAAAAAAAAAATTGTATTTACTTAGGTTATCTTTGTGTAATATAAACATGTGTTGGTGATCTCAATCATTAAATGTGACAAAAATGCAAATGCAAATGTTTATTTTATCATAGCACCCCTTTACCATAAACTTGCATTGCTTTTCCCCCGGATGTGCATAGGATCCATATGGGTGTTCACTTCCCTAATGCATCTTTTTCCTCAGTCCACCACAAAACAGTCATAAAAAAGTAGAACTAGCAAATTCGTTAATCACTAACTAAGTCATCAATTAGACAGACGTTAATTGTGGCTTAACAAAACAATATCCAGTTATGAAAAACTGACAAAATAACACTGATTTTAAGGATAACTTAAGTGTATTTTTAGCAATACACAAAACTAGGCTTTTACAGATACATAGTGTCTTGATATTCGCATCCATATATCATATAATCCAGTAGATGGTATAAAAGACAAGGTTGCAGTCCAACTTTGACCACAGGAAAAAAAAAACCTTAATAAAAGTTAATCACGCAAACTATTTCCATCTCCTGGGCACAAACACACACAAACATTCAGGATCTGGCTCAATATGTAATAGAAAAAAGCACATGCTGAAATGATGTAGACACACACACACAGCTATTGCCTCACAAAACCCTTCAACAACCTATCAAGGCAATCAACCCCCATGATCCCTGTACTGCCAACAGCATCCTTCCAGGGGTGTCAGCTTGACCCCATCTTCATTCACACACACACACAAGCACATACAGAGCAGCGATGTAGAAAATGAGACAGACAACTTACCTGCCGCGCAAAAAGGAACAAGCATAAGGACAAGGTTACAGGTGAGTGGTTATCAAGAACATGGACGATGTTCATCGATAAGAGACCATCAGGCAGGGAGAGGTCCACGACATGGAAAAGAAGAACACACAAAAACACATGAACAACAATATTTTAGGAAATAATAAGCAAAAAAGACGAAGAAGAAGAAGTATAATCTAGTAAAGAATTACAGTAGATTAAAACTTTTGTTGGCCACGTGGTCTTATCAGCACTTTTTATTCAAAACTACTGTCTGTCCGATCACCGCTGTGCAGGTGCGAACGTGTTACATCGGTTCAGATTGTACTGTATTCAAATTCACATTTTTATTTGTCACATACACAGTCATACACAGTACGATATGTAGTGAAATGCTTAGACAACTGCCCTGACCTTAAAAAGAAAAAAAAAAGACTATTAATAGGAATAATATAAAACGTTACAAGAAAGAATATCTATAGGAAATAAATATTAAAACAAAAGTAAATTTGAGAAAAATATTTTGTAAATTTAACTAAGAAAGAATAAAATAAAATATAAAATATCTGTACAATACAAAATACGAAATATACACTATGAAGATATAAGAAAGATATAAGGAAAATATAAGGAAAAATAAAAATCTGTAGCTGCAAAGCAAGCAAAAATCAAAGCCCCAATATAGTGATCTGCACAAATGAAGAGCAGCATGAAGTGATGATCTGAGGGTGTACCTGTAGCCGAAACAACTAACATCAGAGCTAAAACAGTATTTGGAGTGTTTGGATATCTGCAACAAAAATTTGGACCAATATGCTAAGTAAGGTGAAAGTGTCTTAAAGAGAATCATTACTGGTGATGAGACACGGATTCATCACTACAATGAGCCACTCATTCACTCACTCACTCACTCAAAGTGTATACAACTTTATCCAGTATACAGGGTCATGGGGGCCTGGGGTCTATTGCAGGAGACTTAGGGCATGAGGCGGGGTACCCCCTGGACAGGATGCCAATCCATCGCAGAGCCAATTTGGGATCTCTGATTAGTCTAAACGACATGTCTTTGGACTGTGGGAGGATAAAACTGGAGTACCCGGAGGAAACCCAAAAAGCACGAGAAGAACATACTCAGATGGCAAACTGACCACTAAGCTGTAATACCGTGCCGCCTAAATAACAGAGTACAGAACGGGAACATCCTTGATCACAAGAAAAAGTTCAAAAGTCAACTGTCAGCTGGAAAATTCATCAACGCTTACAGTTTTCTGGGATTCTTAAGGGCCAGAAGTATTGGAACACCATGAGGAAAAAGGTTCAACAATCAACAGTGCTCGCTTAATGAAGAGCTGAAACATAAAGTTCGGATTCCGCTGCTATCCAAGGGTTTGGTCTTCTTGCTTAAAAACTTCAAAGGTTAGCGTCTGATCCATGCCTGTGATGGCTAGTAAATCGCTCTTTTCAGTAGTTAAATTAGAATCACTCAATAAGTGTCTCAGGCTTTTAATTCTGTGTTAGGATTTCAAACACATAAGGCTTAAAATGTGATCATGACTCAGCAGGTAATTATTTTTATTCCTGATTATTTCTACACTCGACAGTGATATAGAAGAAATTCCTAGTCTGAAAAAAGCACAGCACACACACACACACACACACACACACACACACACACTCTCTCTCATACAAACCACAAAGACCATTTAATTGCCTCTCACCTATAAGATAACTCATCGATAATTCAATCTGCACAAAATAATGAAAGGAGACACCGGAGACGGCTGAAAATCTTTACAAGCGCGTCTGATTCCGCGTTTATATTTACCTTTATCCGTACATCCATTTTTACACTTTCTCTCTATCGCTCTCTCAAACCATTCACATTACACATACAGCTACATTCATTGTATCAATAGGTGTAAAAAAAAAAGAAAAAAAAAAAGATGCATGGCCTTTATGTCTAAGCTCATAAAACACGTATCAATTACTGTAGATTGCCAATCTCAAATAAAAGTGATGCTTTAACAAGACAAGAACCCATTTCCTGCAAGTCAATAAGGATCTGAACATATCCAGGGCAGGCATTGTAATTTACAATCTCAAAGACAAACCCCTTTTTTGAACCCTTTTTTTTTTTTTTCTATGAAACTGCTTTGTATTCAGACTCAATAATTTTAAAAAAACTTAACATTTCATACTCTCTGATAAAGCGTAAAGAGGTTCTGTGCTCCTCAGTCACGACGGTTACTGTAACTGTAGACATGAAAGGCATCATCTCTTCCAGGAAGACTCCGTCCCTCCACGGTGCACAGTCACTAAATCTCATCCCACTGGGCATCTGTAGAAAAAATGGGGCAAGCCATACTAAAACAATCCAGGGATGAGTTTGAGAAGATCTTGCCCTGATTCTAAGAAATCCTGTTTGGAATCTATCACCAAACACCAAACCACAGGAAATATAAATAAGCTGATCATTTAATATGGTAAATTACTGATCAGACGTACAGTTACTGTAATGTAACGTTTCCAGCTGAAGGAATGTAAAAACACATTTTCTTAAACGTGTTTTCTTCATTAAAACCCAGATGTACTTTTAAGCCGTGTAAATTTCATTATCATTGCCATTCATCAACAGAGCTACTACAGTGTTTTAAATAATTTCAAGCTTGCTATAGATCTCACTCACTCGTCATCTATAGTGCTTAATCCTGTATTCAGGGTCACGGGGGGCCTGGAGCCGATCCCAGGAGACTTAGGGCACATGGCAGGGTACATCCTGGACAGGGTACCAATCCATCACAGGGCACACACACATTCACACACTATTGGCAATTTTGTGAAAGCCAATTAGCCTAACCTACATGTCTTTGGACTGTGGGAGGAAACCAGAGTACCCAGAGGAAACCCACCAAGCACGGGGAGAACATGCAAACTCCATGCACACAGAGACGGGAATCGAGCCTGGCCGGGGATCGAACCCGGACCCTGGCGGTGCAAGGCGACAGTGCTGACCACTACACCACCGTGCCGCTTGCTATATATCTGAGATATCATAGTACATGTGACTAATTTATGTACCCCTACAGTATAGCCTCTTCTCCCAAATAAGAATTTGAGGTTCTATACAATGTATTGTACATAATCTATTTGTTTTTCGATATACTTTGTCCATCTGTCAACAAGCTTTCGTATTCTCTGATCAAAAATATTTTAGGCTGAGCTGTGAGCCAAGAATGCACCGCTGTCGTCACTTCTTCATCAGAAGTGAATCTTCCTCCTCGTATGGCTGCTTTCAGGGGACCAAACAAGTGCAAGTCTGAGAGCGACAGATCAGGACTATAGGGATGATACTTTAACACTGCAAAAGTTTTTGCAGAATGTCGACACTGTGGGCAGAAATGTGCAGATGTGCAGATCATTATGCAAGATCACGACACCCTCGGATAACAGCGTTACGGCCTTAAATCCAAAGTTTAGGCTTCAGCTCTTCAATAATCGCCTCACCGTAACGAGCAATGTTGATTGTTGAACACTTGAGAATCCCAAAAAACAGTAAGCGTTCACGAATTGTCCAGCTGATGGTTGACTTTTGAACTTTTTCTCGGTTGGTGATTGAGGATGTTTCCATGCTGTTTACTCTCAGACTTGTAGTGATGAATCCATGTCTCATCACTAATGATTCTCTTTAAGAAACTTTCACCTTATCAAGAGTAGACAAATTTTGTTTCCTTAGGTTCTTCTTCCATGTGTGTACTGTACTGTAGTATGCCCTCACACCACAAAAAATGAATAAATAAATAAATAAATCACTGCACGCTGCTCTTCTTTCATCCAAATCACAAGTGGGGCATCCATTTTTTTTTGCACCGCGGTTACAAATGAAATAATGTTACACGTTCACACCTGCACAGCAGTGACCGGGGAGACAGTAGCCTTGCTGATAAACAGTGCAAAAAAAACAGAAGCACTTCCTGTTTTTGCTTAGAAGATATTGCTATTTGAAGACCCTTAAAAATCATCATCCATTGAAATGTTGATGAGTGCAAAAAAGTGGTGTGGAACCAAAAAAAAAAAATCGCCATAGCATCTAAAATTGGCTTGTTTATTTTTAGCAAGATTTAATCAGATTTTTAATGGTCACCAAGGAACGTTCTTGGAAATTGGTTGATTTGGGAGTGACCAAGACGTGTCTTTTAAAACAGAAACGCCATGACTAATATTCTCTGATGTCGTCTCTAGATCATCCTCACCCCTCTTTAAGCCTGGTTCCACTGGGATGTTGTACAGTATAATGAATGTCAGTGGTGTGTAAGGGAGCTGTACAGTGTAGTGTAGTGCAGTAATGGAAGTGTATACTGTAGTAAGGTGCTGAAGATGTGTCTACATTGTTTTGTTTTTCCTCTGTGCTCGAAGTCCCCAGAGAACAGCATCAGTCTGCGCTCATCTGGAGCAAGAGATCACCAGAAAGTAGGACGAGAGCCAGATAAGAGAGAGAGAGAGAGCGGCAAGGAATAGACACAGCACAGTCACCGCGATAAAAATAGTAGTAGCAAGAAGAAAAAGGCAACATAGTAGGTGTTGTCTTTATATATATANATAGAAACAGCATAAATTTTTATCTAGATTTTAATATTTTATGAAAGGTTTATGTCAAAAAAAGGGAGAAAAAACTAATTTATTTACTTAATGCCTTATTTATTTATTTATTTATTTATTTATTTATAACAGTACAGTTAACTTAAGTGTATGCATATATCCTGGTATAAATGTATATTTGTTTACAGCTTCAGTTAGAGGGGAATAAAATCACACCCAGTAATGTACGAACTTCATAAAAATAAATATTGGAACAGTTTTAAATGCAGATGAGGAACTTTAGCTGGCGAGCATTAATTTTATGCCCCTATAAACAGGCAGGTACAGTGATAGTAATAATAAAAGATGAAAGGACAGACCATTGTTACAGAAGATTTATTAAATATCTCATATTAATTAACCTTAAAACCCAAGCTGCACAGATACAGATTTGGGTCATTGACTATTAAATCAATAAAACTATTATATATATCTGTACTTATGTAGAAGCATTTCTGGTGTGTGTTATCCATGAGGCTTCAATCTTCAACCTGTGTAGTTGCATTTTTGGATATGTCAAAACAAAAGCTATTATGTTTATAATGTGTAAATTTGACCACTAACAGAATATATGCATGAAGTTGAGCATATTACAGCTAGCATGATACAAAATGAGCATATTATTATTATTATTATTATTATTATTATTATTTGGTCATATGAACAACTGAAAACATCCACAGAAACAAATGACTGTGTGTACTTCCGCCATTTCTTTGCCTATGACACCAAGTTTCAAATTTTTCGCTTAGTCATGTTTGGGGAATTTGGTTAAAATAAACAAAAATTTAGATTACATTGCACATTATTTTTGTGCTGAAAAATTTTGTGCTCTCTATACTTCACAATTCTGAGCTCTATACAGATCTGGCTATTAAGAATGCGCACTTTTTTCCACGAGATCCCGCAATTTGGCGCGCGACATGCCGCGAAATCCCTTAAGCAACATTCGGGTATTTAAATAAATGTGCTGTGCTTCACTGAATATCCGCCAGATGGTGCATGGAAGGACTTTATCTAAAAGCCAGAAAAGTAAAATGAAGAATTGTGTATAATTATTTAGCCTAAAACAATATTTTTTCCAATGCTGAAGCAAACATGCATTTTATTTTTTAAATGTCCGTCCTCGCGTTTATTTTTGTGTTTTCAGTTTTCTTTTGTTTCCTTTCGAGTTTCCTAATTAATAATCCTACGCTATCTCCAAATGGGGAGGTCATAAGCACTCTCACAGCCTCCTTCCTGCGTTAGGTCTCTTACACATTAAAACATCGCTATACAATAGCTCGTCTCTATAAACACCATATCTGTTTATTTAAAAAAGCAATGGCTAAAATCCTCTGAGCTTTAAGGGCTACAACAAAGTAAATATAGTTGCAAGCAACGATGAGTGGGCACCAGTGATATAAAGCCCCTAGGAGGAGTATATCAAAATCCATCTGGTGTGTTTTTCAAACGACCCAAAATAACTGACTTCCTGTTGAGTTGAGCCCATGACATGCAGTGTGAAAGTTGTTCCGAATCTCAGGCATCCTAATGACAACAGATTCCAACCTGTCTGCCAACTTTCATGAGTTTTTGAGCATGTTAAGAGCATGTCCAAAAATTCCAAAATGGTAGGAAAAAAAAAAAATTCTTAGGAAAACAAGTGGCTCCTGCTTACCCTATAGTGCTTGGACCCTAATAATCCTTAGGAATCCTTAGGAAAACTAATAGGGCTCTTCCCACATTATGACGACATAGCGCTGATGTAATTTGATATTGACGTATTTATTTATTGATGTGTTGAATGATTCGTGTTACAAGAACAAGTGACGTCTACCATCTTTTCACCTCATACAATTCTCTCAATTATTTTCACTTTTATGCGCATCTTTGTTGCTTGGCGCTTCTTAGCCATACCAGCTTCATCGCTGCTGCTTTTACAGACATCCGGCTCCCAGACATCCTGGGATTCACCATGCATACACGTGATAATCTTCACCATTAAATGTGCGCAAACGCATATTCGAATCTCCAAACGTTTGTCCATATTTTCATGTCGATGTGCGTGTATACTGTATGTTGCATTATAGCAGCAGTTTAGGCAGCTTACGTACTTTACAGCATGTAATTTTGAGGGGGAAAAAAGGTGGAGAATGTCAATAACTAATACAGATGGTGACTCAGAGTAACAGAAAGGGAAATAAGTGTAGCTTCAGTAGGAAAGCAAGGCAGTGTGAAACACTGGGGAAAGGGAAAAATAACGAGAAGGTTTTTTATTTATTTATTTATTTTTTAGGTCTCTTCTATTCAAATATGCGCTACTTCTGCCAAACAGGAACTCGCAGACGGGAAAGTTATATCGAAAGGAAATTTATATTCCTCTTTGACTGGAGACCCTGAAATGGCATGACAGACTATCAACTATATAAGAGAAAAAAGAGGAGGGAACCATACAGAGAGGAAAAGAGGATGTAATAGAAACACTCCAATATGCATTATGCATTTTAGAATGGAAACATATATCTGTGTGTA
>QMIH01000527.1:160405-171487 GCA_003987875.1 Clarias batrachus
TTTGAGCTTTTAAACTCACTTTATTATAACAAAATTAAATAAGGGACTATTTTACAATTTATATACAATTATATGCATTGCGTGTATACATACGTACATATAGAGAGGGGGGAAGAGAGAGAGAGAGAGACAGAGAGAGAGAGGGGGGGGACAGAGAAAGAAAGGAGAGAGGAAAGTAAAAAAAAAAGATTTAAAAAATATATATCTATATATAGTGTATGAGTGTGTCTGTGTGTGTCTGTGTGTGTATATGTATGTGTGTGAAGTGTCTGTGTGTGTATATGCATGTGTGTGAAGTGTCTGTGTGTGTATATGTATGTGTGTGCTAGTGTGTATATGTAGTGTGTGTATGTGTGCATGTGTATATGTAGTGAGACAGAGAGAGAGATGGATAGATAGATGGACACGTACACATCAAGCAGTTTTTAAATGGAGGTTTTTATTATTATGGGAAAACAAAATCCAAAACTACATAGCCCTGTGTAAAAAATAAATAAATAAATAATAAAAAAACTTAATAACAGTAATTTTAATAAAAAATTTACATTTAAAAATTGCACGATGTGTTTAATCTTGTGTTAAATTTTAATACTTACTTGTGTTAACTTTAATATAAACTTGTGAACTTTTGACGGGTACTGTATGTTGCGTTCAGGAGACAAGAAGTACAGGACTGTTGACGCAAGGTACACGTTCTTCTGGTCAAGGATGCAAGGATGGTAAAGCTTGTGATGGTTTTCTTGTTACAGAAAAACTGATTGCAAAGATTGGAGAGGTGAAATACGGTCACTGGTAAACAGTTGGTTAACATACTGTCTGCATACGCTCCGCAGATGGGGGACGAGCGCTGATGAGAAAGATGAGCGCTGGGACAGACTGCTGGGAGTCGTATCAGATGTGCACGCCAAAGAAATGATTGTGTTGGGAAATGATTTAAGGGGACATGTGGGAGTTAAAGCTGATGGTTTTGGTACAACAGTGCAGATTTCAGACTTTTACGATGATATGGGTATGACTGTACTGTACATAATAAACTAGTCAAGAAACAGGAAAGCAATTTGTAGGTAATTTAAAGTTCGACGCGGGTGAAGCAAAGAAGCAGACTTGATTATTCGCTGGTGAGATGGAATGACGTGAAGATGGATCAGCATGTGAAAGCAGTCCAAGAAGAAGCGCGTGTATTACAATATCGAGTTGCCGTTGGCGGTTTGTTAATCAGTGATGTCAGGAAGGACAGGAAGAGATTTGCGCCGAGATTGAAAGCTCCAGGAGTGAAGTGTGATGACTTCAGGAAAAAAGAATAAAGACTTTTATGGAAAAAGTTTGAGAGAGAGAGAGAACTGTCGCAACAGGTGACAAAGAAAAGTGAGAGGTGATGAGGTGAAACAGTGGTCGGCGTGAGCAATAATGGGAATGTATGATGAAAAGTGGACAGCGGTCAGGACAGCAAATAAACTCGAGGTGAAGTTTGGATTGCATTAGGGCTCAAAGTTCAAACCCTTTAGAGATCATTATTAAAGTGGAAACTGGAGAGATACGAGAAGGGCTACAGAGGGAGCTATAGTAGGTTAATCTTGTGCCTTTTGAACAGAGTGAGAAAGAATTGAAAGAGAAGATCCAGGGTCCGGCTTCGATGCCCGTGCCTGTGTGCATGAAGTTTCTTCATGTTCTTGGTGGGTTTCCTCAGAGTACTCCGGTTTCCTCAAACAGTCCAAAGACATGCAGATTAGGCTGCAAATCTGCTTTGCCAAATTGCCCGTAGTGTGTGAATTAATGCCCCAAGTCTCCTAGAATAGGCTCCAGCTATGAAGATGAGAGAGTGAGTAAAGTGGCTGTGTGTGGTGAGGTAACAGGACGTGTACAATGGGGGAGTCAAAAGTTATTTGCACTGTGGCTATATGAAAACTTCTGTTGGCCTGCTGCACTGTAAAGCCGATTAAGTTGGCAAAACTCAAAATATTTGAGGTAATTAAGTCAATTTTAAGTAAACAGAACGATCAATTTTTGAGTTTGTTGAACTTGTTGCAGGCGGCACGGTGGTGTAGTGGTTAGCGCTGTCGCCTTGCACCGCCAGGGTTCGGGTTCGATCCCCGGCCAGACTCGATTCCCATCTCTGTGTGCATGGAGTTTGCATGTTCTCCCCGTGCTTGGTGGGTTCCTCTGGGTACTCCGGTTTCCTCCCACAGTGCGAAGACATGTAGGTTAGGCTATATTAGTGTTCCCAAATTGCCCGTAGTGTGTGTATGTGTGTGTGTCTGTGCCCTGCGATGGATTGGCACCCTGTCCAAGGTGTACCCTGCCATGTGCCCTAAGCCTCCTGGGATAGGCTCCAGGCCCCCGTGACCCTGAATACAGGATTAAGCGGTATAGATGATGAGTGACTGAGTGAGTGAGAGTGAACTTGTTGCAAATCAAATAAATTGTTGCAGACAATCCAGCCCAGGAATCGAACCTGGGCCTTCCACATGGCAGGCAAAACACTGAGCCACCAGTGCTCTGTAGAGTTTACATTCTAGGAACTTTAAGGTGACAGTTATTGTTACTTAAGTACTTACGATTACATAAAATATCAGATTTGTTCAGCTAACTTGAAAAGAGTCATTTCTACAAACTCATAAATGCCAAAAAGTTATGAATACTCAAAAAGGTCTATTAATTTGACCTAGTTGTAATTATTTAAGTTCTTTGAGCATTAGGGTTTACAGTGTGTGCAGGTGTGACGTGTTACATCAGGTAATTTGTGATTGCAGCGCGAGATGGAAAAATGGATACTCCACTTGTGGTTTGCATGAGAGAACAGCAGCGTGGAGTGATTCAATCATTTTTTTAAGAGCCAGTATTGGAACATTATCAGGAAAAAGGTTCAACAATCAGCAGTGCTCATTACAGTGAGATGCTTATTGCAGAGCTGAAGCCTAAACATCAGATTAAAGGAGTGCTGTCCAAGGGCCTTGACAATGGATGGCCACACCTCTGTCTACACATCGTCACTATAGTCCTGATAGTTCGATCACTCCACCGGACATTCACCTGCTTGATCACTTGAAAGCAGACGTATGAGGACAAAGATTTACTTTGTGAAAAGAAGTGAAGACAGCGGTGCATTCGTGGCTCACAGCTCAGCCTAAAACTTTTTGTTTGTTTGTTTGTTTTGACAGCTTGTTGACTGATGGACAAAGTGTATTAAAAAGCAAAAATATTAGGTCAAAAATTTGAATGTATTTGTTTTCTCTAAAATGTAATTGAAATAAATTGCAGATCATTCTTGATATATAGAAGATAACGAGTCTATGATCATGTAGTTTTGTGTGTGTGTGTGTGTGTGTGTGTGTGTGTTGGGGTGGGGGTATTGGCATCAAATCAAGACAGTGCACAGTTTGTATGAAATGGGCTCCAAAGGAATTTAGTGATGTGAAAGGGAGTGTGTGAGCATGCAGTTTGTGTGGTGTGATGAGGATGAGTGTAGACATGACCACTGGAGTTGAAAGCGCTAGAGAAGGAAGGTCTTGTTATCTAGGGAAAACATTCTATGTTAACGGAAGTGCTGATATTGAAGAGAAGAGCAATATTGACTGCAAAAGGAGAATATTTGAAATCAGTGGGAGAGCTATACAGTCGCTTGTACTGTATGTTATAAAGAAGGAAAACATGAGCGATGGAAAAGTACAAACCAGGAGTGGTCGAGATGAACTTTCTGAATGCAATTGAGGCATAAAACCAACTGACATTTACAGAAGACATCGAGCACAGTACGGTGATGAGACTCTTAGCCGCAGTGAAACATTTTGTAAAAGGTTTAAAGAAAGCTGTACGTCTGTGAATGACGATTCTGGCCGAGGTGTCTTGGTTCCCACTGCAGTCGTTCTTTGAGTGAAATGTCTGATCCTTGAAAATTGATAAATAACTTGTTGGAACTGTACACACAATCATTCACTAACATTACTTGCACATTACAGGAAGTCGACTGAGAGTTATTGCCACATCCCTCATACAGTCCTGATCTCACTCCAAGCCATTTCCACATGTTTGGGTCATTAAAGGAGTTCCTGGGAGGCCAGCGTTTCAGATGTGAAGATCTTGGTGGTATACAAGCACAAGTGAAACACTGGATACACTAAATACATTAGTGTGGCAGATTATATAGAGTTTAACTCTCATAACTGTTTTCTGTTCTTTTGAATGATAGGACTTGAACAGCCTCTTAGCTTGATGCAAAAGCTTTGAGACAAAAAGAACCCGAGAAATGATGATGATCAAATGGTCATTTGGAAAGAACAATGAATGCAGAGTTAATTAAACGTTAATGTAAATCCTGGAAGTCTAACAGAAGAAACCGGTTGAGATGGTTTGGGCATGTAAATGATGATAATTGGTTACAGAAACACCCCGATATGACCGTTGGTGATCATAGACCCAGAGGGTGACCAAAGAAGACTTGGATGGAAGTGGAGACAGATGACATGAGACGCATGGGCTTGGCACGTGAGGACGCGCAAGATCATAGAAAATGCTGTGTGCTAATCCGAGGGGGAAACTGGGTACGCAGGATTACCTGGAGAAAAGAAATCTGTACCAATATTGTTTGTTTGGGTTAATTGAAAATGCTCGCTTTCACTTAGAGTTTTAACCTTCATTTTTCATTATCCTATCACCAGTATTAATTCTGAAAACCACAGTGCGAAGATAAAGTGGGCTGCAAGAGAAGATGCAAACACGCACACAAGTTTAAGAGGGAAGAGAGAGTCGGGTAGTAAGTGCAGTCAGTCTTTTTATTTATTTATTTTTTTTTTTACAGACTTTAACCGGTCTAATCTCTACAGAGTCTTCTGTAAGAGTGCCAGACAGCGACAGAGCATCTAGTTCTTCAGTGCAATTTAAACTTGCCAGAATACTCTGCTTTGAAAATTTGATTTAGCTCAACAGAGGATGTGTATTGAAAAAGAAAAAGAAAATGAAGAATAGAGGATGAAAAATGTACTTTTTCATGATATTTATATTTTTCAAGATGCACTAGATAGGTTGAATTAAAGTACTTGCAAGAGCTTTAAATTACAATGATGTAACATCAAAGAAAATGAAATGGGTAGAGGGGGGGGGCAGAGGAGAATGGTGCTGAAGGACAGGAAGCAAATTCAGTGCATACTTTAGTCATTTAGTGCTTCCACTCCAACTTTATATCACTCCATGGCATGACATTAAAAAAAAAAAACATGTCTTGAACATCTCCACAGGTTATAGTGTACTGTCTCGCTCTCCCATTGTTCTCTCAGGGAGAGAGAGAGAGAGAGAGAGAGAGAGAGAAAGGGCAGAAAAAGCTGCACTGCATAATGTAACAGTCTGAAGAAATAGCGAAGGGAGAATAGTCTTATTAAGCCGGCTACTTTTGGGAATCTAATATAATGGCAGCTCAAGACATTGATGAATTATGAAAGCTGGTGGAGCTGCAGCAAGGTGACTCTGGCACACACATACATAAACACACACACACACACACACACACACACACACACATATAGGCATGCATAGAAAAAAAGAGGTGGAGGGAAAAGAACTGTTTTTATTTCAGCAGTTTAAAAAAAAACACTAATTTGATTTTGACGGAGTACACTATTTAAACAAGATTAGATCATCCTTGATTAATATCAGAGAAAAACGTTTCTATACTGCTTTGCAGGTCAGAAAAAATAAGCATAAGAGACACAGATTCAGACAGTACAGCTGCAGCGAGGAAATATTTCACAACTAAAGTAATTTACTGATGTTTTTATAAATTAACGACCCCCTTATATGACTGTCTGTTTCAGTGGCAATGAGTAACACGAATGACAAACAGGGAATTTAACCATTTAATTAATTTGGCAGGAATTTAGATTTCTCATTATTTTTATATCTTCATTATGTGATTGTGTTAATGATTTTAGAAATCCATTCCAATTAACATTAATTAACATTAACAAGTTGGCTTGCTCAATTAATTGTTACAGCATTAGGCTGAGCGTTTGCCTTATCTGGTGAATTTCCCAAATTTGATGGGAACTCGTTATATTCGTCTTTTTTCTTTTTGAGGAATGCAAAGTAAAGCATTCAGGTTAGGTATGCACAGAAAATCCCTCTGCTCTTTCAGCACCAGGGGCAGAACAGCACCCATTAGCATTTACAGTACAAAGAAGTTAAGTTTATATGAGATAAAAAGTAAACAACTGCAGTAAATTCAACTAGTAATAATAGAACTGAGGGGAAAATCTATTCAGTTACATATCTTACATACTTTGTGGGGCAATTCATATATTACCAGACTGATCCAGAATCAAAATTAAATGATATTTTATTTAATATATGTTTGCATTTGAGGTGGCAAAACATCACATCACAACAGGTGGGTGTGCTCTAAACTATTCACACATTGGCACAACAGCATTGTTTGTTTAGAACTGTAGTAGAAATTACAGTAGTTTGTTTAGAATTGTTAAAATAAAAAATTAAAAAATTTAATAATTTATCTTGAATCGGGATATTTATAAAATCATGGTATTAACAGAATTGCAATGCAAATAAAATCGACAACTTGCTATCATGATATCATTGTATCAGGCGGTCCTAGGCGATTCTCATCCCTAAAAAATAACCACATCTATTTCTGGAAATAAAAAATTACTTTGTGCAAGCATTTGTATTTATGCTTTTCCTCATTTCCCGCCATGAGTAACTCTAGCTCAAAGGACACATCTTGTATTTTGCAATTTTTTCACAAGATAACAAAGATCTCAGAACTTCCTCAAAGTGTGTGGGTTATATTTCAGCTAAAATACTGCTCAGAAATAACATTTTCTTGATAATGCATGATATTAAGCTTAGTGTCACACAGTGTCCGCCGTACCATGCTAATGCTTTTGCAGTGTATGTTTTCACTTGTTATATATATTTATTGTCAGTCATTGTTATATATTATTAAAATGTTTCATTTTGGTAATGATATTGCTCTGCTAGGCTAAGTGCTAATTCCTAATCCTGTGGCTAAATTCTGTCCCTGTTTTCTTTCATAATGTGTTTATTTATTTACAGATAATGTTTATAAACATCCTACTCCTCAAACTCATCAAACTGTACTGTGCAAAATCAGACGTGAATGTGTAAATGGACACTAAATAAAAGATTATTTTTGTTAGTTTGTTTTGAGTGGATGTTGGTTTCTGCAGGGGGCGCTGTAGAGCCTGAGCCGAGAGAAGAAAGTCTCCCGGTCACCATGCTGCTCTCATGCTGAGAACAAATCACCTCACACTGGGAACAATCTGTCAACACGTCCTGTCAACTGTCCTGACAATATCTCTATAACTGTCCGTCTCTGTCTGTTACTCTTCACAGAAACACACGAAACCAACGAGAAACAAAAACGCAAAAAACAAAAACATATACACATGTGGACAGAGAAAGGTCAAATGGAATAAGATAAGTACAGCAGGTGGACAGAAACAGAGACTGGAGAAAAGGAAATTGTCACTCACTGTCCAAGTTACTTTGTTTCTACCTGCATCGTTGTTTAAAAGATGGGAAGATGTTTAAATGCAATGAAGGTGCACACAACACTTCACAAAGGAATTCTGTACTAGCCGGATGTTTTGTGACTGTTTCATCTCACACCGAGTCTGTACAAGAAATCCCCAGGTATGCATTTTCATCACTCTGTTCATTTTGTAAATATTTTGCGATATATTCAGCACATGTGAACTTAAGTTACATTTGCAACTTAAATGTAAGGTGCTGATAGTTTTACATTTGTGAGTATACAGTATTTTTACACAGCGTGTATGAATCTGTTAGAGGAGAGTTTTTCGCACCATGTGGCCTGCGATGCTAGGTTGTACAACTCAGACAACTGTGTTGTGCTAGCGGGAGGTAATTTGTCACGTTGGCACTGGTGTTACACACGTGCAGAGAGAATTTGTTTCAAAGAAGCGTGTGTGCGTGTTCTGTTTTTTTAAACAACTACATGTATGTAGATTTATGCATGGCTGCATTTTAATTACTGTATGGAAGAAAAACAGCTTTTTTGTTTCTTAACTACATTTTGCGTTTATTAACTACAAATTAGCACTTTTTCTAAAAGAAATCCTGTGCCTGTTTCATTTTGTCCCAACTACAGTTGGCATTGCTGCGAGTCAAAAAATAAAAAATGCTCAAAGAACAGTCCTGGGAGATAGGAGCAACCTGCTCCTGCTGCCATGGGTGTGACAAATGATCTTATTGGTGGCTCGGACAGAGTACGGCTTTATTTGCGGATTCATCAAGTTGTTTGATTTGGTAGGTTAAAAATTGCTGCTCAGCAAACTTAGGAGAGCTGGTTTCAGGACCAGAGCTGTTCATTTGTTAATTTGATAGAACAAACTTAATGTCTTCATATAGCGAGACACCAATCTGATTTTTGTGCACTAATTAAAGGTGTCCTATCCTGGGACCTATTTAGTTTTCTACTTTAATAATAATAATGATAATAAAGCTTTGGATAAGGATATTTAACATACAAAAACTCTATGCAGAAGACACTGTTATATGTACACATGCTTCCTCTTTAGTACAGGACGTGCAAGAGTTTCAGGCAATGTTTCAGACATCACAAACTAATATACAAAGTATAAAATTTCACAAAAATGCTTATAAAACAAAGTTTATGGTTTTTATGAATGCTCATTTATAGCTGATTGATAATCTTGGTGTTTGTACTCCTGACCGTAAATTTATCGAAAATAATTTATCACACGTTGCAAAGCTAGTCAAAAAGCTTAAAGTTAAGGTTGACTTTTATCTTCTAAATAAATCTTGCTTTATTTTTTATTTTAAGAGACAACGTGTGCAAGCTGCGTTTTGCCATTGATTGATTACGCTGATATATTGTACAGTATATTCATGCAGCTTCCCCCTTTTTTTTTTTTAAGAAGCTTTGACTCAATGTACCATGCATATTTTCACTTTATCACAAATGCCAAGTCCCTTAAACACCGTTGTATTCTTTATTATTTGGTGGGATGGACATCATTGACCATATGTAGAAAACAGCACTGGTTTATTTTTATTTATAAAGCAATAATGGGCAAAGTTACAGCTTATCTTCGTGCTCCTGTCTGGCTTGGCTCAGGTGGTTATCAGCTGAGCTCTTCCACATGGTTGCTTTTTGAAGCACGCTGAGTTTTTCCAGAGCGAGGAAAAACTGCATTTTCTTACAACGCACCTTGGACATGGAGTGATTTTCAAAAAAATGATTGTGTACATTAATATCCATTGAAGAATTAAATGATGTCCTAAAGAATGTAGTGAAAGAGACGGGTAGCTGTTCTTCTTGAAAGACAAATTTTAATGGATTTTTTTTTTATCTTACTCTATTGTAAATGGATTCTGGAAATTAACTGTTTTTATTGTCATACAGGTTATTAGTACTAGTAAATAGTATAGCTGAACCTTGGCCGCATTCTTGTTTCTTCACTGTGACTTCCTGCTAAAATAAAGATGAATGAATCCACCACACAACACACATTCAGAGACACTACACTTAAATGTGGGTTCTCTGATTAAAGCTTACACACTTTATCGATCACGGATATATAAAATGAAACATACGTTTATAACTATATAATAACAATGTAATAACATGTAACAGTTTAAAAAGTTATACCAGGGGTGCGTGTGTATGTGTGTGTGTGTGCATGTGTGTGTGTGTGCGTGTGCGTGTATGCCTCTGTGCGTGTGTGCGTGCGTGCGTGCGTGCGTGCGTGCGTATATACATACACAGGGCTGTGAAAAATTATTTGCCCCCTGATCATCTGTTTGTTTTCGTTTGTTTGTTTTTGTTTTTTATTTGATGGTTGATTAATGATTCAATCATTAAATGACTAAATACAAAATGCAGGTTTTAAATGATGGAAAGGAATCCCTTTTTTCTGGGTAAATAGCTGCCCAAACCTTCCTGGCCCAATGTGAAAAAATAGGCTTAAAGTTTTTTTTTTTTTAGAGTTAAACTTGCCACACCCAGACCTGATTACTGGCAGACCTGCTGAATCAAGAAATCATTTAAATAGAACCATATATTTATCTGGAAGATGAATTGTGAAGTAAATCAAGAGTAATTGGACAAATAGAGATGACTTGAGATTTAATACCATCTGTACTGCACATAATCTGTATGTCTGCTGCAGCAAGTTTCTTTAACTTTTTCTTTCCTGCCAAGCAAGATGTTACTTTAGAAATATGTGCAGCACAGGACTAATGTGTGATTCCTTCAGTAAGAGAGATTGCTGGAGCATGCAGCGGGTAGTCATTCATGTATCCAGATCCACTTTAAAGGCTCTCCTTTATCCGGTTATGTGCTCAGGTATGTAAGGAGGCAGAGAGAGAGAGAGAATGAGACAAGAAAGGGGTTCAGAGAGATAAATAGAAAGATATGGAATAGAGGTAAAAAAACAAGACTGTGAATTTAAAGAATGATAAGGGGAATCAGAGGAAGACAGTATATATTTGGTGTTTCAGTTCTGCATTCTACTCTTGCAAGACTGCGCCTCCAAATGGTGAGGGGAATCCCGGTGATGTACAGTAGCAGGGTCAGCAGCGGGGTTTAAAAGAAACCCAGGAAGACGTTGAGCTAAGGATAATGCTACATGGTGTTTACTGCACGCTTGAACTGATGGCGTTTTGTCTCAGAGGTGTGTTGGACTGTGAACTCTGTCTCATTGAGGATTTTTCCAAAAATTGGATTATTAACCAACAGGACAGCTTTACAGGACAGGACAGACATCTTTTATCATCATGCTCCCGGACTGATTGATTGTAGCATTACAGTGAGGCTGACTCATACTCATTCTCTCGTACTCTCCCCAACACACACACACACACACACACACACACACACACACACACACACACAATATACCGGACTTTATATTGTATATGATTGTAAATATTGGTATCTGCTGCACTGCAGTGTCTATTTTTTGTACAATACACAGGATTTACTTTTGCGATATGTTTGCATCTACACATGTTAATTGATCCGCAGTCTGTTCATATCTCCGAAAATTTGTCAGCGACTTACTTATA
>QMIH01000527.1:172499-208513 GCA_003987875.1 Clarias batrachus
ATATATATATATATATATATATATATATATATATAAATTGAATTGAATAGAATAAAAACTGATCTGACACAAAAATATAGCATTTGCTATTTGTATTTGAGAAAGTATTGTATGACATACAAATTAAAACATAAGAAAAGATTTTCTCGATACTCCCTGCCTACAGTATGTGTCAACCACAAAGGCAGCATGGGTAGGCAGTAGCTCATTTACCTGGACACTGAAACTGTGTGTTTGGAAGAAAAGTTGAACCAGGAGGAGTTTGAGATAGGTAAAAAAAAATGCATTATGGTGGCACGATAATTTAGTGGTTAGCACTGTTACCTTGGTTTCATCCGTCGGGTCTACTGTATGTGCGCGGAGTTTGCATGTTCTCCCTGTGCTTGGTGGGTTTCCCCTGGCTTCCTCCCACAGACATGTAGATTATTCTAATTGGCGTGTCCGGATTGCTTGTAGTGTGTGAATGTTGACTGGAGGTCATAGACAAATGGAAATAAATACAATGGTTTGAATACAACTGATCTCTTTCCTAGCTGGATGGGAGAAAAAAAATGCATTATGTAAGGAGTATTTCAGCTGGAACACACTGAGTAATTTCTAAGATATATATTAATTTTAAAAACGTATATAGTAAAATATGGGACCTTTAAGTGTCCTGCCTCGAGGCAGACTGTGAATATAAGCTTATTATAAACTGTATTTCACCCTGCCAGTTTTATTGTGTTTCTGAGTAATCACCGCTGAATGCTGGGACGCTATATTTGACTCATGTGATCTAAATAGCAGTATATGACCTTCTGATGTACAACCTTATCATCTGGAGATTAATCTGTGATCGTGCAGCTGTCCAGGACGGTGAGGATCAGAGCTCGTGGTGGTGACAGCCAGTGGGGCTTGGGGAGAATCTGAGTGCAGGGTGCGATGCGGAGGTGTGAAAAACCACTCCCTCTCTTCTTCTTTTCTGTCACTCATCATCTCCTTGTCTTCTCCTTTGTCCTTCTCAAGTGCACTCACTGTATGATATCACATTTCTCATAACTTTGAAAAGAATGTATATTCTAAAAAATATATAAATATTAGTTCATACACACATCGGTAAGCAGATTAGCAAGATGTTGAGCGTATACTGTACATGCATGTGCATGTTTTCTCTCACACACAATCACAGGCTTCTCTCACACGCTTGTCTAACTATACTTATGCCAACAAGTGCTCCGCACAGGTTCAAAGCTCTGACAGTACTATCTTTGCGGGATGGAGAACACAGCTGGTGTCACAGCTGGATAACATCAAAAAATTCAGTGTGATCTGTCTATGCCACACTCACACACACACTTCCTCACACATGCAAACAGACTAGCCTGCCTCCATGCTCCCATCAACCCTTCTATCATAAGCCATCTCTGCCAAAAGAAAGAAAAAGGAAAAAAAAATGTAAATCCACTTCTAATCAGCAGGTCTTATAAAATGTTCCTGACTGATCGGCTCTGAACATAATGTCATTGTTCTCAAAAAAATATTGTACAAAGATACACCTGTGGACCTTTTATTTTGGACGTTAAGTGCATCTTATAGTAGATAACTATCTATACAATACCAAAGTATGAATACTTCATGACTTTCTGTAGCATAGAGTAAAAATGTGGATAATGGATTGACCTAACAGGAGACATCATCCTTACCCATGGAAGGCCATGGCTCACCAATGATCACAAATGAATGCCCCCAAAACATTTTAACCATTACAAATAAGACATGCAGCACATATAGCATGATCCATAGATCCATCCATACATCCATGTAATCCAACTAGGGCCAGCGGACATCAGTGCATCTATTCCCATTTTTTCCCCACTGTGGTAGGACCTCTGATCAACATGGGCAATTTAGAAAGACGGCATGTCTTTGGACTGCGCGAGAAATCCGGAGTACCTGGAAGAAACCCACCAAGCACGGGGAGAATATGCAAACTCCATGCACACAGACCCTGAGGTGGGAATTGAACCAGCACCCTGGAGGTGTAGGTCGACAGTGCTAGCAACTACGCCACCGTGCCACCATTAAGCCCACAGTATAAGCGAAATGCAAATGAAACCACAGGCAGTTGATTTCATTTTTCCTTAGGTTATATCTAATTTCCTCTTCTTAAAGAGTAGAATAATTAGGAGGGAAGAGCTTAATATAATAATAATAATATTTGAAAAGAGAACATTGATGTGTCTGAAACCCTTTAAGGCTTTTGCATTACCAGTTTTTAAAAAATGAAACTAGCGCTAACTATCCGCACCAGTCCAGACAGCCAAGTCTTAACTGATACTTCAAACATCGCCGTATCCATTGCGTTACTTAAATCCGTATTTTATTTTAATTTACAAAAGTTAATAAACCAAAGCAATGCAATCTGATCCAACCTACTAGCGTTGGACAAATCCAATCTTTGCGATCGGTGCAGCACAACAACACTCTCATTTCCATTCGTTGTGCATGACTTAGCATGTAAGGTCATAAAGTAATTAATAAGAAGATTTTGTGTGTGTGTGTGTGTGTGTGTGTGTGTGTGTGTGTGTGTGTGTGTGTGTGTGTGTGTGTGTGTGTGTTTATATACATTATATGAAAAAAAGAGTCTCATGGTTCACGGAAAGGATCAATAAAGCTTGATGGTTAGAACCAACCTGATAATGGAATACGATGAACCAAGCTAGTTGGTTCCTCTGGGATGATGCTGTAATAATGGATTTAAGAAAAAGAAAAGATGTAATAAGTCCACACAGAAGCATGCTGTTGCAATCAAGAAACCACTTTCATCCTCCTTACTCGATGGATTGCTAAATGAATTGGAAACACTATTGAATAGCAATATGCTATGTAAATATATAGCGCCAGTCCTTTGCAAAAATATTCACGGTGAGGCTAAATGCTTTGTTTTTGCTATTAGACTGAAGACATTCGGGTTTGAGCTTAAAAGATGTGCATGAGATGATAGATTTCCTGCACCTTGAATGGAAAGCCACACATTGTGTTTTAATAAGGAACAGGTGGTGTTGCAATACAAGTAAAAACACTTCATATTTGCTTGCATATCCCTTGTTATCTAATAATCGCATCAAGCTTGTGACTCACTGACATGGACAAATTGTTGCAAATCTTTTTTTTTTATGTTGTTTATTCAGGTTTGTACCACAGTTTTTTTCTGCTTTCATTCGCTTTTTCAAGAGGTAAAATGCTGCTCAGTTTGATTAAGGCAGGTCTGTCCAAATGCATTCCTGGAGAGCTGGCGTTCTGTAATTAACCAATGCCTAAATACACCAACAGACCTGGTGATTAACCAGTTAGTTCAAATCAACTGTGTTTGAACAGAAGAACCATCAAACTGGACACTGAGCCTCCAGGACTGGATTTGAAGAAAAATGTTATTGACTTTATTGGTAATCGACTTGACCAAAAACTTCCACTTCCTGTTTCTTGTGTTGGCCGTATGTTTTGTCTTCCTGCTCTATAGTGTACTGGATTTTTTTTTCCAATTCAATGTCAACAGATATTTATGTTTCTCCTCACCATACATGGATCCAAATATATTTTTGTCGAGTTTAATGGTAATGTCACTAATTGTTGGTTTGGGTTTTCTTTCGTCATGTTTTCCATCTACTCTGGTTGAATTCTTCAACGTATGGTTGTTGAAGCAACAGTGGTCTTTTCTTTTTTTATTTCAAATTGTCTTAAAGATTTTCTCAGCTTTAAAATGGCTCACTTTTCTCTATAGACGGCTCTTTAGTCTTCATGTTTAAACCATCATTGTAATAATGCACACTTGAACGGGATGGAACACTGGTCACTCGCATATTCCAGTGTTAACACGTGTACTGTAGATTGTGGAATGTAGTGGAAATGAAAGCTGAATTTCTGTCTTTAGTGTAATGCAACATGAAAAGAATTGGCCTTCTTGCGTTTAAAATTAATTCAAGGAATCATTATCGGTTGATGTGTCTGCATCAAGGGGGGGGGACATGCATGATGTGTCTGAAGTTCCCTGTTTATTATCAAGAGTACTTAAGCTTTTGACCAGGTGTCACATAAGGCAGGGATAGTCATAAAAATTATTATTACTATGAAGAAATAATGTAATAAAAATGAACATTGGTTGTACGCTTAGTCCTCCTCTAAATGTCCTCCACCTAAGGTGACATGCTTCTCTAAAGAATGGTTAAGCTGGTGGAGAAAGTTCCACCTCGGTAATGACTTTGTCGTCATGAAAGTGGTTTCTGTAAATGTTGGAAGAGGAAAAAGTCATCGGGTGCGAGTCATCGGGGGAATGAGGTAGAATTTCATACCCCAAATTGTCCATAAGTTTCACAGTTTCATGAGTTGAATGCACTGGCATGTTGTAATAAAGAAAGCGCAGATAGATTTTTCAACCGGGTGCGTCATTTTGGTTTTGACCATCTAGCGGTATTGTGCAGAACTATAGCGCTTTTTTTTTTTAAACAAGAAGAAACATTAATTAACCTTTCCATTTCAGGGGACATAATTTGGGCAAATATTTTTTTTTTCTATTTTTAATATGATAATACAAACCAACCCTCATATGTCCTGGTTATCAAAAGAACACAAAAAAAATTTGATATTTAAGTCACAGAGACCTGGAGACAGATATATCTAATAGAAAAAACATTAGCATTTTTCGTTTAGACAAAATGGTTCCAGCAAACAAGAGCTGTCGTGCATGCACATGGTCTATAGGAAGTCTTACCATATAAGAAATAAGGAAGTGCAAAAAAAAAAAAAAAAAAAAAAGGAGTTGTTTTTTGGATGATAGCAGATAACATAACACGTTTTTGTTCAAAGAGTGCTGCACATTTAAACCTGGTATTCTTAATAATTATCTCTGAACGTGACACGCTTGAGTGCCAGACAATTTCCAGACAGAATCCCATTGCTTGCTTCACTAAAGGGGTTTAAGGAGACAGGTATGGAGGATTTTTAGCTTGAATGAATGACTGATGGCTGTTTCATGATCGAGGACATAAAATGATATTTAAAAAAACACAGAACTGAGAAAACACAGAGCCGTACAGGACGAAATCACTAGCCAGACTTATATCTTATGCTGTACATGTAGAGTGATGAGGGAATACTAAAGCTTACAGGCAAAAAATTATGCAGATCTTTTTGTTACAGAAGCAAATGCAATATTTCACACTTTATTTCATTATCAGGACAGGAGATGCACTATTGCTTTCTAAAGGCAGCCACTAATTAGGGATTAAAATATTTAATAATTTCTCTAAGTCTGTATTAATGCACTAAAATAAACAACTAGTTTGGAGATATTCAGTCTTATTGGTAATTAAAATTAGGGCTACAGCTAAAGAGCATCTTTACTAGCTTAATCTATCAATTATTGAAACAATTAGTCGGTTATTCAGATTGTGAATTTTAAACAACAATGTTGCTTAATCGTTGCACCCCTTATTAAAATATTTAATTCTTATTAAATCAGCAGAACAAAACATGGGACTGTGTGAGCACACTATGTGAACCAGTTCATCGCTGTCTGTGTAGCGTATGCAGAAAAGTAGGACGGATTTTAAACAATACACTGTTATATTATCATAATAATAATAATAATAACAATAATAATAATAATAAAAACACGAAAAAACTTTTCATTTTCATTAATGAATCGTGTCGCATTGCTCACTATTACTATCGTCCTAATTCAATTATTTTCAGTGAAATTGGCGTGAAGATAAAAAACATTTCACAGCAAGACTGTCATGATGGTAGATTAGGTTTTATCTTAAATAATTAAACGGAAATTCCGGGCCATGACCAGACCAAAATGCATGAGCATGTCTCACTTAGTTTATCATTGTACAGATCAGGCGATGAATTCATTTAATACATTTCCGCATGCGGACTAAAATTAATTCCAGGCTATGCCATGATTCTCCATGCATGGCAAATGACTAGCGACTTGTGCTGCATCATGCTTCACTGCTTAGTTATTCTGTGGTCATGCTATCTGGGTTGATCGGCTTCGCATAGTCTGGACAAGCAGAACCGAATCATATGGCAGACTCTCGGACCTCTTAACCGCATTTCTTTTCAATTGGATGCTTTGTTTTAGAGCTGGGTAATGTGATGACTTCTTTTTTTTTTTGGTTAATTTTCAATATTTACACTTACTGGCTTAGGTCCACCATGCTAGTACAGGGTTGGTCCCCTTTTCTACTTCAGTGCTAACTTAGATTTATCATGCCATAGATTCAACAAGCTGCTGGAAACATTTGTAAGAGATTTTGGTCCGCATTTACATAATAGCATGACACAATCGCGAGATGATGCAAATCTCCGGTTACCAAATCCACATCCCACAGGTGCTCTATTGGATTCGTAACTCTGAGTGCAGTGAACTCATTATCATGCTCAAGAAAACAGTTTGAGATGATTTTAGCTTTGTGACATGTTGCATTATCCTGTGCTCATAAAGGGATGATAAAAGGCTGTGGCATTTAAACAATGTTAAATTGGTACTAAGGGGTCTAAAATTAAACTGAATAATTGATAGGAGGCTGGACGGATCCATGCTTTCATGTTTTTAGGGTCAAATTCTGGCTCTACCGTCCAAATGTCGGAACCGAAATCAAGACCAGGCAACATTTTTCCATCTTGTATTGAGCACTTCTGGTGAGCTCATGTGAATTGCAGCATCAGTTTCCTGATCTTACAGTAGGTAACAGGAGTGGAACCCAGTGTGGTCTTCTGATGCTGTAGGCCATCGGCTTCAAGGTCCATTGTGTTGTGAATTCAGCAATGCTTGTTGGCTTGCATCAGTTGTAACAAGATTTGAGTTATTGAGTTGCTTCTGCATTCTGTCCATTCTCCTCTGACCTCTGGCATTTTTTTTTTTTTTTTTTTGCACAAAGAACTGACGCTCACTGGATATTTTCTCTTTTAAAGACCAATCTCTGTAAACACGAGAAATGGTTGCGTGTGAAAATCTTAGTAGATCAGGAGTTCTGGAAATATTCTGACCAGCCTGTCTATGCCAGCACCAACAACCATGGCAACCAAGTTCAAAGTCATTGCCCATTGTAGTGCTTGGTTTGGACTTTAACAGATCATCTTGATTATGTCTACATGAATAAATGCACTGAGTTGCTGCCATGCAATTGGCATGCTGATTACATTTTCATATTAATCTACATCTACATCTAGGCATTTGGCAGACGCCCTTATCCAGAGTGACTTACATTATCTCATTATATGAGATAATGATTTTTATCTCATTATGCATCTGAGCAGTTGCTCAAGGGCCCAACAGGGACAACTGGGACTAGTGGGACATGAACCTGGGACCTTTTGAATCGTAGTCCAATGCCTTAACCACTGAGCTACCCCTACCCTATGTTAATGAGCTGGTGTACCTAACAAAGTAGCCATGGAGTATACGTAGATTAGATTAGATTAGATTAGATTAGATCCAACTTTATTGTTACTGCATATGTATTGTTCAAGGCAACAAAATACAGTTAGCATCTATCCAGAAGTAAATTAGTCACAGTGCAAAATAATTTGCATATGTAAATAGTACACAGTTATTCACAATCAGTGAAAATGCAATGAAGGACGGTATTGTATATAATAATGAAAAAATTGCATATGTAAACAGTACACGAGAAGAAATTATATAGTGAGTGCAAATGATTATAGATTGATGCAATGAAGGACGATATTGTGTACTATGATAAATAATTTGCATATGTAAACAGTAAACAGATAAGTAGTTTAATACATTGAATGCAATGGTTTGCCTCATCCCACCATCTCTCAGGGATCGAGGGCGGCATTCATCCAGACTCTTTTCCGTTCTGGCACCTAGGTGGTGGAATGAACTTCCTCTGGATGTCCGTACAGCAGAGACTTTGACTATCTTTAAACGGCAACTCAAAACTTATCTATTTCTCCAGTACTTACAGGACTAACCATCCCACCCCCCCCAAAAAAAACCCTAATCGCACTTAGTTTTTGACCTAGTTAACCCAGTGTTAGTATCTATCCAGTGATGTAAACTTTAAAGCACTTTTTGTAAGTCGCTCTGGATAAGAGCGTCTGCCAAATGCCTAAATGTAAAAGTGGATGCAATGCAGAAAGATATTGTATACCATGATCAAAGTAATTTGCATATGTAAACAATGCACAGAGAATACATCTATAACTGCATTATAGATGCAATAGAGTCATATATTATATACAATGATTATGAGAAGGTTATATTCAATACATGTGTGCAAATTCTTATGGCGAGAGGAATGAGGAAGGTTATTTTACATAAGGGACAAGGCTGAATACCTTTGTTGGATGCCCGCGATCTTTGGACCCTCAGAAGATACTGCATCACTCATCAACAAAGTTGATTGACATTACTAAATGGGCCCAGGAATATTTCCAGAAACCACTGTCGGTAAACATAATCTGCCGTGCCATCTGCAGGTGCCAAATAAATTTCTATTGTGCAAAAAGAAAGCCATACGTGAACGTGGTTCAGAAGCCCCGTCCTGGGGGCAGAGGGTCATTTAAAATGGACTGTTCCAAAGTGGAAAAGTGTTCTATGGTCAAACGAGTCAAAATTTTACACTCTTGTTGGGAATTACAGACGCCATGTCCTCCGGGCTAAAGAGGAGGAAGACCTTCCAGCAAGCTATCACCATTTAGATGTCCAGCATCTCTGATGGTATTAGGGTTCATAAGTGCATACAATATGGGCAGCTTGTAGAAGATTGAGATAAGAAAATACATTATCGGGATGGTATTTCAGCTGGCGCATTAATGGCCACACTTTAGGGGCGTTTTAAGGCTTGTATTAACTCCTCAAAGAAATAGTAACATATGGGACCTTTAAAGAAACAAATACATGTTTGTGCAAATGATGAGCTGAAGATCCAATATTCTGTACATTTCAAAGACTTTAAAAAAAGACCTACTTGCACAGAATCATTGAATACACATTAAAAACACTTTGGTCTACTGACTAATGTTTTGTTAGATGTTGTTAATGGTTTGTAAGATACCATTTAAATATCAGTTAAGGCTGGTACTCTGGGTTACAAGGATTCAATCTCATGTAATGTCCCTTGCAGTATGTAACTGCTCAAAACGTTGATGCAGCTTGTAAGTGGTCAAGGGTCAATTCCGTGCAGAAATAGCTTTTCCCTGTGTGTGCTGTGTGACTGCTATACTGTGCCGCAAGCATTTTGTTAAAAGAACAAAATACATGGAGGAAAAGGAGGACAGAAGGGGGCGAGACAGATATTTCGGGCGTAACAAAACCCACCCTGTGCAGAAGAGGTTCGGAGAGGATAAAAACAAGATGATTGTGAGAGTAATTACAAGGCACACAAAAAGAAAAAGAGGGAGAGAGATGGGCAAATTGAAAGAACACATGAGAGGATGTTAGAAAATGAAAAAAAAAAAAACTAAAAGCAGAGGATATGCTGAAAGGCAGTTTATCACCAAGGACTGAGGCTCTCAGGAAGATGCACAGTACAAAAGTAGCAAGATGTAGAAAGAGTTTTTATTTTATTTCTTACAGCAATAACGAGCCTGCACTAATTACATTCCCTCTGACTACAACAGGTGCAAACAGAGGCAGAACGGAGGAGGAGAAGAAACAGGATAAGAGCAAAAGAAGAAAGCAAATTGAAGAAAGGTGTAAATGTTTCATCCTTAAAATGTTAAAATATTAACAACAAGGCTGAGACTCAGTTTCGATAAAAAATCATGACGTTTCAAAAACGATAATAAATAAATAAATAAATAAATATGAGCAACCGGAAAAAGCAAGCGCAGATGACAGCAAAATTATTTTTGTCGGTTTGGGCTAGTGAGCACTTTCATACCATCAATCATCTGTACCAAACACAAGAATTCCTATCAGCCCTTTTGATACTTTCATGCATAATTTATTTGTATGCATGTCCAAATTCTTTATTACTTAATGGCCTAAGACAAAAACGGTGTCATAATGGCAAGTCACAAGAATTTCTATTCTGTTAAAATACAGAGGGGCACACACTTCAACAGTTGTTATCTAGGCCCTTTTTTTAAAACTCAGATTATATTATGGCAGCAATGTGCAGTATTACTGTATGTGCAGTTTCCTCTAAAGGTATCAGTAGTCCCGCCATGATGCTGTCATGTGACCATCAGAAGAGAGGCGTATATTCTTCATGTTTCAGTGTGCATACATTTGTTGAGCTCCTTTGTATTAAATATTAAAAGGTATATAGAGTGTCCATGAGTTTTTTTTTTTTTTTAAGGCTTTGCCTAAAATATTTGAATAAAATAAATAGTATAGCTTTGAACAGATGTGTAATGCATTCAGGGGTTTAAGTTTTTTTTTTTTTTTTCAGTTTTGAAGAGTTCACCATTGCATGGCATTTTCATCTAAAATTTTTAAAATGTTAATATTAATTTATATACAACACTGATTTAAGAATATTGTGTGTATCTTTGTTCAAATTTTAATATATTAATCTATTATTTCTCTGAATATATTTCATTTCTAAGATTTTTTGACAAGTTATAAACAGAAAAATCTGAAATATACACTATATTTAAATATATATAAATACACATAGGCCATTGGTTCTCGCCTGCCATGTGAACCATGGGTTCAATTTCCACCCAATACCCAAACCCCAGGCTTAAAATAGGTGGGTTGGGTTAGAAAGGGCATCTGCCGTGAAACCAGTGCCAAAATTGTGTGCGGATTGGATAGTTCACTTTG
Source organism: Clarias batrachus (assembly GCA_003987875.1). Lineage (NCBI taxonomy): Eukaryota > Metazoa > Chordata > Actinopteri > Siluriformes > Clariidae > Clarias > Clarias batrachus. Next base: position 183,289 of record QMIH01000527.1, read on the forward strand.
GTGACCTCTCGACAGTAGCAGACGAAAGACTAACAACAAATCACTTTCTATAACATGACCCTGATTCTTTAGAAAACTACAGTGACATTGAATGTTCTGACTGAATGTTCTACAAATTCATGACGTTACAAAAAATAAATCAATAAATCAATAAATAGGAGCAACCAGAGAAATCAAACGCAGTGTTTAAAGAAATCACACTTTCAAACAAAAATGTACCCAACTCCTGCACAGTCAGTTTTAGTCATACATTTTTCTACATGTTTCTTTTTCCTACGTCCTACATGAGGACATGTTATTTAATGTAAAGTGTCAGTGAGAGGTAAAGCTACAAATGTAAGTTCTCTGAAAACATTAAGCCAGTGGTTCTCATCTTTCCTCCTGGAGGACCACTGCCATGCATGTGTTAGTGCTTTCCCACTTCAATTAAGAAAAGCTAGTATGTAATTAGTTGATTAGTTACAACAGGTATGCTGGGTGTTGAGAAAGCACTAAGGACCACTGCATTAACACTTTGGGTCTTGTAATTTATTGGTAAAAATGAAAAATCATACGTTTTCTTTTTTTTTTTTTTTTGACTTTGAGAAAAAGAAATAAAACGGAAGGAAGAACTGCTTATAGTTGCTATAACATAAGTGGCAACAGGAATGAAGGTGCATCTTGGATGTTCCACAGCAAAGTGGCTAGAAATTGTCATTCATAATTAGGAAAAATATATTTTCCTATAACAGCACATCTGAAAGTGGTTTATTTGCCGCATTGGTACAGTCTAATGATTAGCTACACTGTAACAACTTGCAATAATTTCTACAATCGAGTTCTGCAATAACTTCGCCAAAGTTGAACTTTATATCTCAAATATATCGCATTGTGAATCCGAAATAATTACGGTAGCTGAAAACATTTTCTATTTTTGAAAATAACAGACAGGTGGTGCTCTCACTGTATGATACGTATTACAGTTTATATAAAGCTGGGTCTGAATGTGTGTGTGTGATGGGGGGATCATTTGATGACAGAAGCAAAGGAGCAACCGTCAGCACTTTGGTGAGAACAATGTTGTTTAATTTGGATGAGTGGTTGCACGTCCCATTATCTTAGCCAAGTTGTGTTTTGCCCCTAGACAGATTTGGTATTCTCCTCAAGCTCTGTCTGCAATTTTTTTTTTTTTTCCCTGAAACATCAGCTAGCTAAATATAGATTGGCTGAAGCTAAAAAGAGCTACACACATTAGCTTTGTCGCCTGTAGACCAGGAGAGAAACTACACTGCCCAGCCAAAAAAAGGCACAGAATCTAATATTTTGCTGGACTGTCTTTTGCTTTGATTACGGCTGTGACATCGTTTCGATCACTTTATGCCAAATCACATACTTTTATTTCCATCAAAACATGTATTTCCATCCAGAGTCACATTCATTTCTCTCCAAGACCTTGTATTGATATTGGGAGAGTTGGACCACTGTGTAAAGCCTTCTCCAGCACATTCCTAAGGATTCTCACTGGGGTTAAGGCCTGGACTCAATCCATGTGTGAAAATGATCTCTCATACTCCTTGAGCCATTCGTTCACCATTTGAGCCCGAAGAAACCTGCCATCGTCATCATCTTGGAATACTCCCGTGTCATCAGGGAAGAAAAAAATCAGTTGATGAAAAACCTGGTCATTCAGGCCGTCAGCAGACTTTTGGACATATTTGGATTTTTGGACATACACTATATCATTGCTGAGCCTAGATCTGAGCAAAAGAAGCAACCCCAGGTCAAAACACTGCCGTCACAGGCTTGTACAAATAGCACTAGACATGATGTGTGCGCCATTTCATCTGCCTCTCTACTTACCCTGGTGCAGCCCTTACTCTGGAACAGGGTACAACTGGACTTATGTGACTTTATTTTTTCCAATACTTCATTCTTTATGCTCTATAACAAATTAAAGTTTTCTTAAGGCTACACAGCTGTTTAGTCCCAATCCCTTGAGCCCTCTTTGCATTGTGTGTGTGTGGAAATGCATTTACTTTCACTATTATACATGACTGTGAATTTTACTGTCTTTTGTTCGATTGTTATTGTTTTTTTATGTATTGATTTCACTAAGAGTTTAAGTAATCTTCAGGATGTTTTTCTGACCACATTTTTTTCTTGAAGATGATGGCTCACCACGATCCTTCCAATTTTAATAGTTTCATTAATCACTGTCGTTGTTTTCTTTGCTTAAAACAGGGCAATAATTTGACCCTATGTGAATACTGTAACACCTTTGCCACAACCACAGGATACGTCTTCTGACATGGTTGTTCAGGAAATGAGAAGCTACAGTACCTACTGTGCCACGTAGGTCTAATAACTTGTTGTACAAGTGTGAATGTATGACCTGCGATGGATTGGCACCCTGTTCATGGTGTACTCTGCCTCATGTTCCAAGGCTCCTGGGATACAACATATTGTTTTTTTTGTTTTTTTGTTATCTAATTGTGTAAATATTTTCTGTGTTTTGTAATGTGACAAACTTTTGAATGAATGCTGCTAGCTTTTTGCTAAAAGTTGGTTAAGTTTGATAGCCTTTGCTGCACTCTATAGAACATTTTAAAGTGTCGATAATGAAACAGCTCGGCAAAAAGCTTTAAATAGAACTAAATTGAACTATTTTGTTTTTTAGGATCTACTGTATAGTCCTAAATTTAGAAATTGTAAAATCATGTTCATTGGTAAATCTCTGGTTTATTCTCAATTTCTCATTTTTTTCTGCACTTCTTAGCCCAGAAATCTATCACTGTATAAAGTGTGCTTGTGAGAGAAACAAAACGATAATAGGTTTTACTTGCTATATGAAACGTCTTTATTTTTGTTTACAAATCTGAAGGAGTTAATTTAATATCAAACATTTTCAAAGGCCATATACTGGACAGGAGGGCATGAGAGTAAAATTTCCTTTCCGCCAAACACTTGGTACAGCATAAAAAATTTACATTTGCATTTCATATATTTCAGAATATACACAAAATGTATGGCTTTACAGTACATACAGTATAAAAAAGGTGATGTTCCAACACCCTAAACAGTGCATCAGCCTTTCAACCATTTGATAAACTGTAAGATTAAGGAATTCATGGAAATTTTATGACAGTACAGATTTTTTCTGTTTATTTATTCATTTCTTTTTTGATAAAGAACTTGCCTATTTTTTTATTTGAAGCATGAATAACTCGGACTATAATTGAAGAGGTCCCAGAGGTTCATCATATTGCTTAGTTGCATTTTATGTTAGAAATTCAAAGAGAAATTGTTCACGCTTGGGGTGTCTGATATTATTGAGAAACTCACAAAAGATGATCTATTAAAAAACACAAAAACATTTTACATACAATGTATCCTTCAATTATGTTGAACCTCTGCTATCATATCTACATGGAAATGCTTCAGGAAAAGAGTGCTTTACACATTACTAGACAATAAAGGAAACTCTTACTGTACATCTTTCTTTGAATTTGAGCCTTTCAAAAAGCAATGAAAAGGCTCGTTTTCTCTCCTCTCTACCCGTGATGTGTTTGAGGATTCTATGGGGTCGGCAGAATGCTAGGACAGAATGTCTTACTTTCACTTGAAACATCTTCATTAGCCTTGATCCTTTATCAATAGGCTTTTGAGGTCATCAATCTGCTAGAATCGGGCTAGAAAAGAATGCAAGGCATTATCTGACACTTGGTGACATCCTGGCCTACAAAAGATCAAATATTGATCAAATGCAGCTTGTTCATCTTTACGAGTTACTTCAACAGGAAATGGTTTTCAGTCAACTGATTAAAGATTTCAAATAATTACTGGACAGCTGTATTGTTCTAAAGGATGACAACGATATCAGAGTTTCTCTATTTGCTCTCATAATATTGGTGGCGTTGTGACAAAATTAAGCAGAGCTCCTTTGCCAGTTTGTTGTGTACTTGTTTAAAGAAAACTAAACAATCAAATCAGTAACATGTACAGTACAAAAATTTTAATTCCATTTACTTCCATTTTTGCCAGCCAGATTTTCAACTATGTCTTAGACATGACTTTTTTGAGGGCATTATTGTTAAGAATCAGCGGGATAAAACAGTTCACATATTCAGATTTAAAGGAAGTAGATTTTTAACCTACTGTACCTTGAAAATGAAGCAAACCTCATCACGCGTTCATCCCAGTGAATGAGAAGTTACAATAAGTGGATGTGCTGTCCAGAATTACCTGTTGAAAGCACAGCCTCTGCTAACTGTGGACAGAATCAAGAATCCTTGCAAAGAATGTTGCTTGGAGGTTGGTTTGCTCATGGCAAGTAGATTAAGGATCTTTCCCAGCAATTCCTATTGATAAAACTGCATACCTGAAGGTCCTCCATGAGGAATACTCCAGTCCAGACTGGAGCTTTTTTCCATGCCACGCCCTAAACCAAAGCGTCATTACAGGATCTCTGTCTATATCATGAGCTTATCTTTAGGTAGTCTGAATCTACCATCCATCTTTCATCATTGAGATTTGAAAGTTGGAATACAGTACGTTCTTCCAACACTGTGCCAGAAAACTGCACAATTTAAAGAATCTGTGTGGTATTCTAGCAAAACCATACCAGTTCATCCAAGCATACTTAATGCTTGAGCAGACATTCAACTCAAACATAGTCTTTTGATTGTGCAGAATAAAAAACATGGATGCACCGATACCACTTTTTTGGAAAACGAGTACGAGTACTTGCATTTCATTACTCGCCGATACCGATACCAAGTACTTAATAAAAACATGATTTCAATTTACAGGAAACACCTTTGGTCATATAATTTAACAAAAAAAAAAACAAAAAAAAACAAGGCACGATTTTGGAATTAAGAACATTTATTTAAAATGAAAAACATGTTGTATGCTACACATTACAGAATAAATAATTATTTAAAAAAATTAAACAGTGACAGTTCAACTCAAGTATTATTTTTTTTCAGTTTGTTGTAAACTCTGCCGCTTTGGACAGCACAAGGGGCATTAATAAACATCTTTGCTATCTTTGTCGTGTTGGGACTTTAGGTGCTTGAGTAAATTACTTGTGTTAAATGCGCTACCTTTTGAGCCTCCTCTGGACAATTTCGCTGAGCACAATTTGCAGTCCGCCTTTGTTTTGTCATCTTCATTCACTTTGAAATTCCTATGGCTGACATGTCTCGTTTCGCCTCGCCTTCTCCCCGCTCTGAGCTGCATCCGGGGCCTGGGGACGGGCACTCGGCGCGTGTGATTAACCCCTTACACGCCGCTCAAACATAAACATTTCTCAGACCGTGTAATCGGTCCCTGTTATCGGGGGACTTTTAACGAGTACGAGTACTTTAGAAACTGTGGTATTGAGGCCGATACCAGATACCGGTATCGGTATCGGTGCATCCCTACTTATAAGAGTAAAAAATCTCTATTTCTCGATATAATCCCCTGCTACACTAACGCACTCAGCTTAGATAGCATTAAGGTAGAAGGTTTTCTCAGTATGCCAAAGCCATGACTTGACTATCTGCTTCACGTCTGAAATGCTGAACTCCCAGGAACATGGCTTGGGGCAAGGTCAGGACTGTACAGGGGATGTGGCAATAACTCCCAACCAAGATCCAGTGTTGGTGAATGATTACATGTTCCCACAGACAGACAACTTTTACAAGTTGGCGAAAAAGTTATCCAAGGGAATCCACTCGCTGAATGTTCACAGGACCAACTGCAGTGGGCTCCAAGCCACCTCAGCCGGGATTATCATTCATGGACGTATGACTTGCTTTAAAATATTTGCACCATTCAAATGTTTTACTACTGCCAAGAGTTTCATTACCATACTGCGCTTTCAGTTTTCTGTAAATATCAATAGGTTTTATGCTTACAGTACATTAATGATGAGTTGCTAGCAAACTTTCCTTTCTCTTATCCAGTATGAAAAAGGAACTGAATTCTATGTTGAGACCTACAAGTTAGTGACCGTTAGTTATTCAATTCCACATGACAATACTGTCACTGCTAATGCGGTCACTGCAAAACTGATAAAGTACAAAAGAGGAATACACATTGGTCTAAGACAAGATGAAGATGGCCTTCACATTATGTTAATTTTGATGCATTGTAGCGATTTTGTCAAGGAGGCTTGATGATTTTGGCATTTTCACAGTCTAACAGAGGTAGTGCATGAGTCAGAATATATGTGTGCTAAGCAAGAAGACCTCTTTGATTATTATCCATTAAGAGGGTACAAGCTGAACGGCACACCACTGATTATATCTCATCACGCCCACCCAGATATAGACTGACCTATCAATATAACTGAGAGAAGATATAAGACAAGCCCACCAGGGGATAAACTACAGCCCTAAAAACAAGATGGCCAGCAGTAAAATTCGTCAAAGAGCAGGACACTAAAGCATCTAGTGTCAGAGCATTTTCAATGCATGACAATTTGAAGGTACTGTATGTGTTAGATAATGTCTCTTAAATCATAAATCATTATTATTCTTAAATCATTTTTTTCTGTGATACACTATACAATGCTGATGGAAAGTTTTCCACATTTCCAATCTTGAAATTGATTTAAATTCTTTTTCTCATCATTCTATACACAATACATTAAAGAAAAAAAACCTATTCTGTACACAAGTATACAGACCCATTCACTTTGTCATTGGTTAAAGCCGCTTTGGCAGTAATGACAGCCTCACTCTGCTTGGGGATGATTCTACAAGATTGGCACACCTTGGTTTTAAGTTTTTTTCCCATTCTTCTTAGCAGAATCCTTTAAGCTCAACTAGGTTTCATGGGTCATTTTCAGGTCTCTGCAGAGATCATCCATTGAGTTCTGGTCTAGGACTTGTTCTTAAGCCACTCCTGTGTTTTCTTGGTGATACCGTATGCTTCTGGTTATTTCGTCCCAGTATGTTTGCGTGTTTTTCTGCATTATATTTTCCCGCCTGTTCTGACTAGGCTCCCAGTCCAAGTTGCAGGGAAACCCTCTCCACAGCATGATGCTGCACCTCTGTGATTGACTCTTGAACTGGGAAGACAGATAGTTGTTCCATATTTCTTCCATTTACAAATGATGGATTCTATCAGCTCTTTGGTGCTTTTAGTGCTTCAGTAAGTTGCTTGTATCTTTCCCAGATCTGTGCCGTGACCCAATTCTGTCTTGCAGATCTACAAGATTCTCTTGATCTCAAATTCTCTTGACCTCATGGCCTTGTTTTTACTCTTACATATACCGTTTATGTTGACACCCTATATAGACATGTGTGTGCCTTTCCTAATTACAGTATGTCCAATTAATTAATTTAGTAATTCATTTAGACTCCAAATCAATTTGGAGACGCATATTCAGGACCATTGATAGGAGGAAGATGCATCAAAGTCATTTGTTTATTTATTAAAACACTTCAAACACCTGTAACTTGTCATGTTTACATAAGGCCGGTCATGTGTGGTGCTGTTACAGGAGTGACACTGACTCCAGTAGATCTTACTGACATATTATCAGGACTATTATATAGAGAATCCCAATCCACTTCCAGAACTCCGTCTCTAAGCAGTTATAGCTCCATAATTACTGTGAATTTAAGTGTCTAGAGTGCTGGATTTACAACTGCTACTACACAGGAGGAATGTCCATCTGCTAGACACCGCATGGAAATAATTATTGATGAAATGAGGGCTGACTGAATTCAATCCATCAAAATCTCAGTGTCTGACAGTGGCCAAGATTATTCTAAGTCAGCATCCCAAAAGCTGTGCAAATATCATAAGAAATGGCACTGTAACTGGCAGCGGTTATGGATCCAATTGGACTCGAATAAAAATGTGTGTAGAACATGTTATTGGTGGAAGTACTTTTTAAAGATAAAGGCAGTAGAAAAGGGTTTCAAATTCACCTGAAGACATAGCTAGAGGACCAGCTGGCCAATAGGACTGAGTGAAATCCACCAAAGGAAACTGAAGAGAGTCTCAAAAAGAAGCAGAGGGAATTGAAAGACCGTTAGAGCACTGAGGGGCTCAGATGGTACAGACAGAAAACATTTGACTCAGCTAATGAATACAACTTACTACCCACAAAGAACAACCTACTACCTACTATCTATAGTACAACAAATGGGCCAGTCCGCCCATTTCAATTGCTAAGCTGAAGAACGAGTGACCATATCCTTTCACATTGAAAATGCTGTACAGTCATTTCCAACTACTCTGGGACACTGGCATCCTGGATGAAATGTCTCAAGCTCTAAAAGGAAAATGTTATGGCAAATGCCAGGAACACTTCTGATGCACACAAATGTAGAATTATACATTTATAAATTGTAGTTTAACACTTTGTCTTCTTGGGGTGTTATCAACAGCAAGCAAAGTCAAAAGAACACTGCTTCTTTATTACACTCGGACAATAATTGTCTCAGTATATACGGTTGTTTTTTTTTTGTTTTTTGCTTTTTAATCTGTTGCTCACAAAAACCCTTGGATGCTGAGCGTCCGGGTCAGAAGTTCATGCCTCCCATCTCCCAAAAAATGATCTTGCACACTGGGATGCATTTTAAATATGCACTTGTGTAAAGTTTGGCAAATTAATAAAATAGACAATTCAAATTATTATCTACACAAAAGAGAATGTATGACAAGTATATAAGTTAGCAAATAATCAAACATATTTGTATATCGCATTGCAAAACTAACTCCGTGTATCCATGAGCCGGGTTACATTCACAATACAAAAAATAAAAAAATAAATCATGATGCTGCACAGCACTACTTGTTTAATATTGGCAGACATTTTGGATATAGTTCATCAGTAAGGTGAATTGAGAATTTAGTTAAGCTAATTCGCTGTTTGTTTTTTGTTGTTTTGTTTGTTTGTTTGTTTGCTATCAGAAAAATAGATAGCAAAAGGGTGTGGATTTCAACTGGACCTGACTTGTTTTACCATTTATATGAGGTGTGTATTACCTTTATTTATTTATTTATTTATTTATTTATTTATTTATTTGTGACGGTGTTCCTCAAGGGATTAATGAGAATCGGACACATTTTAAATAATTCATTTGGTTGTGAAAAACATAGTAATAGGAATAGATTAGATTTGTTTATGCATATGTTTGAGAGTGTGTGTGTCACAAGGTTATACGAGTTACCATCCTGTAATGATGTACAGAGTGGGTAAAAATTAACTAGGCAATATTGAATGTCTATGTAACTTGTCGTGTATCTGGAGTCATGATAAAAATAGTCTCTAACTAGATGATAGTTAATAGGAGTTCATATTTAGACCAGCATTTTCCAGGACATTGGCTGAGACAGTGCGGACCTCGTGAATGGACTCCAAGAAGTCCAGATCTCACTCCAAGTGATTTTCTTTTCTGTGGGGCTACGCAAAGGAGGAGGTGTACAGGACAAAGCTTCATACACTCCAGGATTTTAACTACATCGAAATTTAAAGATTTGCTTCCATTTTCTTATGTAATAAAATACATGTGCAATTTTTTTTCAATAAATTTGTATAAAAAAACAGAAAGACTATTACCCATTTTTAATGCCTAATTACTTTTCACTCACCCTATAGTTGCATGGACAAAGCCCTGTGCAGTACAGTACTATAATTGGAGATTTCCAATTAAAACCCAACAAAAGAAGCAGTAAACTGGGATTACTACCAAAAGTCATTTTTAACCAAATCATGTAAGCCAAAATAATTTTTACATCCACAATTAGCTAAATAGGAAGGGATTTATTTGATCTGCTTCATGGTGCCCTAAGACCACTCCTTATTTTGGAAGCATTTCACAGTTTGGTGTGTTAAAGAACAGCAGTATTACAGAAACCTCCAGGCAGTCTGTGCGGTGGTGTGATGTGTTTATTCCGTGTATTCTGCTGTGAATACTAAAGACGTTTTGTTGGTGTGTATTGCTTGATGCTACTGTTGTCGCCCTCCCAAGGCACGGCTGGTTGGGAAATCTCCGACCAGAGGACCAACTGCCTGAGATTATGTTAAAGCAACTATATCGCTTTTGAACAACAGAAAAAAGGTCTACCTGAGCATTGTTCCTGACCATGTCCATCCCTTTATGACCACCATGTACACATCCTCTGATGGCTACTTCCAGCAGGATAATGCACCATGTCACAAAGCTCGAATCATTTCAAACTGGTGTCTTGAACATGACAATGAGTTCACTGTACTAAAATGGCCCCCACAGTCACCAGATCTCAACCCAATAGAGCATCTTTGGGATGTGGTGGAACGGGAGCTTCGTGCCCTGAATGTGCATCCCACAAATCTCCATCAACTGCAAGATGCTCTCCTATCAATATGGGCCAACGTTTCTAACGAATGCTTTCAGCACCTTGTTGAATCAATGCCACGTAGAATTAAGGCAGTTCTGAAGGCGAAAGGGAGTCCTAATAATCCTTTAGGTGAGTGTATAGCTTATATTTAAGATTGAGGAAATAATTGAATAAGTGTTCTTTAATACTGCAAATAATAGAATACCATTGTCCTGATATTATTGTCACCACATTTCTATCTTCGGCTATGCTTTTGGATTGTTCTGTTAAAACTAAACAGGCATTTTTCATTAATACTTGGCCTTGCTTTGTTGCAACTCTGACTTTAAAATCCATTGGGTTTGAAGATCATCCTATAATATTTTAGTTAATGCTATCTTTCTTGTTAATGGTCGTTTGTTTCAGACTCTGGTTTCAAGGACTTGTTTAGAAAATGGAATTTCAGTTCAGGTTCTGAAAAGCTGGTGTTAAACTATTGAGTTGTTTAATAAAAGATTTATTTTGTTGCAGCTCTAAATTTGTTTTTATTTAACAGGTGAAGAGAAATGAATGCAATGTTGATGGATTTTGGATTAACAGCAAGCCTGGTCTCATTCAAAACACATATGGTAATATGTATAATTTGCAAAGTCACTTTTGTAAAAAAAAAAAATATTTAAAAAAAGGTAACCCTAACATTCTACATACAATAATGCTGTATTGTGAAGTATTAACAGCTCTTAACTGAGAGCTCTAACTAAAAAATATTGTAACATCTGTAAATTTAATTATTGGTATTATTGGAATCTGTAAATTGAATTACTGAACCTGTCAAACAACTTGGTCTAAGCCCTCAGTCTGTTCACGCAAAATCCACATACAGACACACCCCGACTTTCTTAGTATTACATAAGCTTTACCCTATAATGCATGAATACTCTTTTATTTACTGAAATTTCAACCACAGTCATGTTAGTTTGTTCATCTATTTGCACTACTTTTATCTATCTGTATATTGAGCAAACATGGATATGGACACAGTGACAATCTCAACTTCTGCTTCAAACATCCTTTCATATCCTTTTATATAAGTAATGTATCATTATTCCCTTGCAAACTATTTACCCCATTTTAGTATAATTTAAATTTAGTCAGGACTAACTTTACCTTCTTTTTTATTTTCTGGTCACTGAATCATATAACGTATTTAATTACAAGTCATATGTCATATTATAGTTGTATGGTTGTGTGTATGATTAATTGTAAAGTTTTCTAACACTGCGTGAACTTTCCCATGTCTTTATCTCTTACACCAATCTTTCTTCGATGTCATACTGTAGATCCATAGAACATTGACTCATATCTATGCCAATTGTATGGATATTGCTGTCCTCCCCCATACCTTATATGTTAATAATTCCTGTGGCTCGCTGGAACGGTTTTGTTTAACTGGAACGTCTCAACATGGATAAAATGTTGAATTTGAATAGAATACAAGATAATGTGGTAAACAATTAATTTTTTTATTGTTTTTTGTTTTTTAATTTTTATACAAAAAAACATCAAATGTTCCCTGTAATACTAAAATTATGTTCACATTAATTAAAGAAACAAGCATTTTTATGAAGATGTTTTTTTGCTAATCAATTAGCAATTGCAATTAATTAGCAATCATTTACAAAGTAGGAGTCTATTCATATTCTTCATTTTATGTTTGAGCTACTTTTAGAAGCTATGCATAACCATATGACGTGACTTTTCTTTTTGATGCAACATTTATATAGCCTTTCCTAGATATTTTCCCGATACTCCATAAATTTTCTTTCATCAAGCCCTTTTAAAGTGTCCTAAAATAAGCCGTTATCTAAAACACCCTGACATTTGACGAGCTACAGTTACTGATCCATATTACGTAAAAAAAAAAATGTCTGGACATCTGACATTTAAACTTGTAAAATCTGTAATATCACACAGCCAACGATTTACTACTCATTACATTTATACCTACTAGAGTTAGTTAAATGATTGCATTTTTCATGTCACTGAATCAGGCACAAACGACTGTCTGTGAACATGAGCAAAGAGTCGTTTTTATGCGATGACATTCAACCCCGTACTAAAACACAGAAACCAATTTCTTTGCCTGACCTTGTGGAAAACTGCTCATTTCTGATATTTTATTAAGGTATTATGCAGCAGCCATGGACTCCAGACGTTAAATCATACCGTTAGTTTGTATTCATAAAGCAACCAAGGTCACGGTCGCAATGCGCCTGTGCAGTCAATTAATGCACATACACAAGCCAATTAACTGTCCAAGGTCAGAAATGCTCAGCTATGAGCAGTGTGTACTGTATATATGTATATATGTATGTGATGATCATTTGTTTCTGCACTTCTCTGCAGTCAGTGCACTACAGTAGGTCTAGATATCAGTAGCTATTGCAGTGGTGACCTGACTGAGCTTATTAGTGAAATGTTAAACAGATCGTCAGAATGTTCAAAAATGCTTAACGAGGACCTATTATGTAAAAAGTATGTTTTGGTTAGTTTTAGATATTCATATGGGGCTCCATTGTGTGTGGATATACAAAAAAAAATCCTGCTTTTCCATCTTTTTTCATTGATCAGGACTCAAGCAAATTAGATTTCCCTCCTAATGTGACCTTATATGAGAAGATACCCTCCTTCATTTGGTTATTTGGTCATTCGTTCCTATTTCCCTAATTTTCTTTAGATTCTTTAAAAATGTTTTGCAACAATGATCATTGTTAAAAGCAATAAATAAATAAAAATATTGCCATTTTCCTCACGGGTTTGGCTTTGCAGTGGTTTGCATTAACAAAAATGGTGCATTCAAAAGTGGGAATTTGTGTGATTATACACACTAAAAATGCTGGGTTGTTTTACTACCCAAACGCTGGGTTGCCTCTGTTGGGTAATWTTYCTGGGTTATTTACARKGARTTGGGTACTTTTTGTTTAACCCAGCTTGCTGGGTTGGAGTTGGGTTAGCTAGCGACAGCTAACATCACAGATGAGACCGCCCCTCCCCCGAACTTCACTGGTGTATTCAGTGGCTGTGTCAGCTTCGTGTCTTTTTTTAGGGGGCTGCTGATGAGGGTGCTTCCTCCTCACGCATTTAAGAGGAAATGTAAACGTTAAATAGAAGGTCTGTATACACACTTTCACTCACCTATGACTGAATTTGTTCACTGCATGTTACATTTATTACTGTTACCGTGTTAAAGTTACACTCAAACCTTCAGCCTGAAAAGATTTTTAGGCTGAAAGTTATGTGAGGTATAATAGCATGCTAGTTTATCTGACAATGGCTGCTAGCTAGCCAAACCAAAGAACCCCACTTGTGTATGAAAGAAACTGCAAAAAATGTCTGAGCTTTTTAGCTTTCTTTGTAGAATGCTTGCAGGGTGTATGAAGATGTTAAAGTGATGAATGAAAGCTAAACTGTTAACTGTAGTGCCAGCATGACGCTAGCATTTAACTAGGTTGCTAGCAACCACATTAACGTTAGAACTTTATTAATCTCAGTGCTTGATAAAATAAAAAGCTGGGGTGTTACAAAACACTAATCTTCTCACAAATATGCATACTAGCCAACCCTCTTGATTTTCCCATAAACTTTTACTTTCTTTAGTTTCTTTATTTCTAAGGTTGGAACCGACACCGTGGAATTTCTCCAGCAGGCTGAAGTGTTGAGGCCGAACCCCTACATCCTGATGTTGCCAGATAATGACCAGCACTGCTCTCAGGCATTAGAGCTTCTGAGTAATAGTACCGTAATGATGTCGCTGTTGAACTTATTCTGTATTATTTTATCTTGTGCTTTTGAAAAATAAATATTTTTTCTATGATTTGCGCATCTAATTGGGTGTTTATTGTATATATGTATGGTTTGCAAAACTTGGAGTTTTTTGTCTTGTAATAGACCAGTATATATCAAAGTAATTTAACTGTTTAAACTGTTTTACCCATAGACATGTAAAACATAAAAATAATAATAACGTATTTGTGATGTAGAATTAACTCAGCATTATAGTTAAATATGACCGAGCATCTGGATTGAATATTTTACCCATCTTGCTGGGTTAAATAAATTACCCATTTTGCTGGGTTACCCAGTTTGGGTTGTTTTTAACCCAGCATTTTTTAGGAGATATATATATATATATAAAAAATCAACAGCACTGTGATGAAGTCTGATAAAGATGCCATTGGTTAGTTACCTGGATGACAAAGTTCACTCCCTTCATCTTTCTGATTCTAAAACACTCTAAAAAAATGCTGGGTTAAAAATAACCCAAACTGGGTTGTTTTTAACCCAGCTGCTGGATAAATATTGGACCAACTACATGTTGGGTTAATTTAACCCAGCAAAATGGGTTACTTGTTTAACCCAGCAAGATAGGTAAAATATTCAATCCAAATGCTAGGTCATATTTAACTATAATGCTGAGTTAATTCTACCTCACAAATAGTTTATTATTATTTTTATGTTTTACATGTCTATGGGTAAAACAGTTTAAACAGTTTAATTACTTTGATATATACTGGTCTATTACAAAAAAAACATTTTGCAAACCATACATGTATGCAATAAACACCCAATTAATTGTACAAAACATAGAAAAATATTTATTTTTCAAAAGCACAAGATCAGATAATACAAAACAAGTTCAACATAGACATCATTACGATACTATTACTGAGAAGCACCTTCATACACCCTGCAAGCATTTTACAAAGAAAGCTAAAAAGCTCAGAAATTTTTGCTGTTTCTTTCATACACAGGTGGGGTTCTTTGGTTTGGCTAGCTAGTAGCCATTGTCAGATAAGCTAGCATGCTATAGCACAGACCAGGCTGAAAGTTTGAGTGTAACTTTAACACGGTAACAGTAATAAATGTTACATACAGTGAACAAATTCAGTCATAGGTGAGTGAAAGTGTGTATACAGACCTTGTATTKAACGTTTACATTTCCTCTTAAATGCGTGACGAGGAAGAAAAAAAGACACGAAGCTGACACAGCCACTGAATACACCGGTGAAGTKCGGGGGAGGGGCGGTGTGATCTGTGATGTTAGCTGTCGCTAGCTAAYCCAACTCCRAYCCAGCAAGCTGGGTTAAACAAAAAGTACCCAACTCCCTGTAAATAACCCAGAAATATTACCCAAGGGAGGCAACCCAGCGTTTGAGTAGTAAAAACTACCCAGCATTTTTTAGTGAAGTCTAGCTCTCACTTTTCATGTATACAGACAGTAAAGTGAGAGTTGAATGTAAACAATGTACAAAGAGATTAAAAGGATGACTATAATGCTGTGCACTATTCTATACACAGTGTGTGTGGGTGTCAGCGTACTGTACAGTATGTCTGTGTTCCTCCTAAACAGCTGGTAATTGAAAAACAGGGAATTATAATAAACAGACACACGACATATGGTGGGTTAATTGGAAACAAAAGAGTTCACTTGCTTAATTTCACTCACTACTTATTGGTTTGTATTAAAAAAAAAAAAAAAAAGCGTAGCATTACACAATTCCGCGCACGAGTGCGGCCGAGAACTGATGTCAATACCCGTTTGTGTTAAATCTCATTCCGCACATCTCATTATGCTTGACCTTTCAAAGCAGAAAAAAAAATAGATTTCACACTTTAAATCAATAGGCGTGGTGTAGCCAGGAAATAATTTCAGTCGAGGTGAGGAAATATGATAAGTAAAATCACAGCATGATCTGTATAGTTAAACGGATAAACTCAATATGCTCATGCACTCTGGGTGAATTCCAGGAAGTAGTAAAAGCAGGGGCAGTGATGTTTCTTAGAATGTGTCATTTTCGTTAAAAGCAAAGCCCGACATCATCCATCTCATCTGGCTATATTAAGAACGCTAGAAGAGCTAAGAAATAAAATGCATGCATAGCTGTTCCAATGAAAATGATTCAAATACTATGCAAGTCACTGACAGAAAAATTAAAGTTCATCCGTGAAGTGCTGCAAGCAGAGCACAATTAACTGAACACGTCTCTATTCTTATCTTGAAGTATAGCTAGCTCAACAGCAGCTTTCGGGAAACTAATTTAAAAAAATAAAAATACTGACCCCTGATTGGCTAATTCCGTTTCTCACCATCGCAAATAAACTAAAATAAAAACAATAAAACAAATTAAAGGAAGCTATCATTTCATGTCTGAGAAAGTTACATAATGCTTGTTTGATTTATTCTGAAAATGTATCTAAATTTTATTAGATTTTACATTAACTAATGGTCATTGTCATAAAGCAGATTCACAAAATTATGTCAGTTATGGAAATAAATTAGAAAATATACAGAAATTATAGACTATATAACTATCAGTTCAGTTTGAGTTAATATGAAGTTCACTTTCATTTTTGGAAACTGAAAAAAAAAGTTTGTAGGAATTTTAGTCTTAATCTACGTATTGAGTGCCTGCAGTCACACGCCATCACAGAAAAAACATCCGGTCCAAAAACATCTTTATCGCCAAACCCGAACGTGAAATTCCAAATATTTTACAATAGCTAATTTTCTTATTATTTCCTCTTACTTGCATATGATAATGAAGGCCAATCACACAAAAATGCTCTGCTCGCGACACAGCTCATTTGACATTAGTCACAGCACGAAATCAGTGAATGCATGAAATGATGACTAAACAGCACAAGAAAAAAAAAATCAGAAGTGGAGACTATTTTGACTCATAATCTATGCCAACTGTAAAAATTAAAAATAAAAAATACTACAACTAGAGTTGTGAATCACAGGTAGATTGTAGCTTCGATTCAAAAGGTATATATTTATACATGTAAATCACATTAATTACAAGATTTAAGGCAACAGTATACTATTAGATGTGATTTGACAGACTACAAAAGCCCTCATCTATGCATTATATATAAGAAGGGATATATTATATCATTATATATAAAAGTGATCATGAATACCAAATTAATTTTTATTCAAAAATTTAAATGCTCCTACAAATGTTTTATGAACAAATCTGATGGCTAGTGTTTATCATATACAGTAGAGTACATTCTCTATACAGTATGTGCTGTATGTTAATGATGTTAGAGCTGATTTCCACTTCTATAAGCAACAGCATGTGCAGGTGATGTACTGTATACTGAACGTGAGCAAGTCCTTTAGCTCGCATGAACCACAACAGAATTTACTGAATTAGGTCTTAAAAAAGAACCAAAAACAATGCAAGTGCTCTTTTTCACAGTTGGAATAATAAATAGATATTTAAAAATTATAGCATGGGTATAATGCTGTCTTGAAAAGGACTAGGTGAAAAAAAAAATAAACCTAGGATGATTATTTATAAACCAAAGAGAATTTTCCACAAAAAAAAAAAGAAAAGAGAAAGTGTTCCAACATTAATTTGCCTCGATTGAGCAAAACAAACAGCTTTTTTTTTCTTTTAAAGTAGTTCAGTGTTACTTGCTTTTAAATCCACAATAATATCAATGATAAACAATTATGCTCTTTATTTTTATAACTGACTTGCAACTGTATGTAACCAGCAATGTAAAAATGTGTGATCCTGGTCATTATAATGATTAACAGGCTTTTTAAAGCCTCATACTTTATGCATTAAGCAAATCAATAGTCACCCAAAATTATGATGTATGTATGTTTCATTATGTTTTCATTATGTAGTTTGCTGTAAAAAATAACTCTATTAAACCACAATTAAAGACATCGGTTCTAGAAGCAAAGACATGAATGTGGTTAAATGAATAATGTTAAAGAGAATTTTTCATCAGTGTTTTAAGTTTTTTTTTTATTATTATGAAGCATTTTATTTTTATGTACTGTAAGTTCAGTGCAAAATTGTTATTGTCTAGCATTTGATTGGTTAGAGATGTATTTTCCACTGAATGTGTCCATTGATTTGTTGCTGTATCGCTATAATATTTTTACTTTGTCTTTAAACCTTAAATTTTGTTAATTAAAGTTTTATATACTGTAATATTAACCTGAACTTGAGTTACCCTATGAAAGACCACAGCAGAACACTACATAGTGTGTATGTATTTTGCAGTTGACGACTTAATGAATATACAATTTAAACTCAAAGACAATAAATATAAATATCATTCAACAATGAGCGCCAACAGCATTTAAATGAACCATAGACTTCATTAACACTATAATGCACACTTAATGTACTGTATGTCTAAACTCATTTATTCATGCACTGATCTTCAACGCATCTCGCAGCCTTTAGTCATTTATACCCGTGCCTCAAGGTCAGTTTTACTCTCCGTCATCTCATCGGCACTATTGAAAACAATAATTGAATTTTTATGTGGCATACCGAGTACAATTTAATTATTATTCAGTTGGAGATCGCCCTCAACACAATCGCACTTTGGACGCATAATTTATGTCATTGGACAGGCAAATTAGTACGCATTATTTTGTAAATCACTAACCGTGTGTGCTGAAATGTGTTGATTTCATGAATATACATTAGATGAGGACACCTTGACTTATTAATACTTCTTGACAACAACCGTGACCACATACACATCCTCCCACGAACAAATGGCAATGACTATAAACCTTCATACATGAATGTTTATAGAGAATGAGATGCATGGTAATCACAGTAAATAAAAAAGGTGGAGGACCTCAAACTGAGGTCAATGAAAGCTTTCGTACAACACTACAACACTAATCTGCTATCATCCTACTTACAGCGAAAAAAAATGATTAAAATGTGTATGCTGATCGTCCAATCACAAATAACGCAAACACACAAACACACACTTCAGTACACATGATTATTGCATAATCTCCTTTGAACAATTGACATTGAGATGCATCTGCTTCTTATGACTTGTAAAGCCTTCATAATGCCTCTAATCTGAGGTGCTGGTTGTTAATTGGTGATTTCTGAGACTCTAAATGCACTTCTTTGCAGCAGAGGTAAGTTTTGGTCTTGCTTTGCTTGGATGGTCATCATGAGAACCATCATTTCATCATGGTTCTTGACGGGTTTTGCAAATGCATTTCTCAATACAGTTTTTAGGAGAACTGTTCCTGAACAGCTGATCATCATGTCCTAAAATAACAGCTCTGTTGGTGGTGGTGGTGGTGTTTTTACTGAATGCCATATGTGTATTTTCATGGTTTTAGAAAAAAAAAAGTTTTGTTCCAGAAATTAATGAATTTATGTAGGGGAAAAAATCTAAACTTGTGTCCAAAATTTTACATGCTACTGTTTTTATTATTATTATTATTATTATTATTATTATTATTATTATTATTATTATTACATTCCTAAACAGTATAAGTAAGACTGCTGCCACACACAAGATAAATTTTAGTAACTGCTGTTATCTGTGTTTATTATCATTATTATCTGTGTTTTATTATTATTATTTATTTATTTATTTTTTGGTTCTTCTAGTCGTTTTGTTTCCTTTTGTTGAACAGGAACGCAAGAGTAGCTTAATAGAACAATAGAAAAGAAGAATAGAATTTCTGGATCATCAGGGCTTAACTGTGCGCCAAAAGGGCTTAACTCTGTTCCAACAGGGCTTAACTCTGGAACATCAAGGCTTAATTCGCAAAAACTGGACTTATCTCTGTCTCGAACTCAGCGTGGGAGGTCTCCCTGTTGACCTCCGATGCAGCTGGGCCATATGAACGGTAAGCAGTGCTCCTGCAAGTCCTGCAAAAACTGAATTCTAGTGAGCTATAGTCATCGTGATGGCTGGGTCGTAGAGATTAGTCCAGGGTCGAGGAGGTATTAAATAGTTAACACAGAATTCTGCCAGAGAAATCCCTTTCCAATCAGAGCAGGAAGGCAACTCTAAAAGGGCCGCTTTTGCTGCGACCACCAGCCGGCTTCCTAAGTTTGTGCTTGTTTCCTGGATTTGATGTTTCTTGCTTGATCTGTACTGTAGATTCAATGACATCCCGCTCATGCTGCACCCTTTCTATGATGCAATCTTCCCAAGCCTCGACCTAGTGCCGATGTCACATTCCAGCCATGTACCTATGAGAAGTTCCTGCTTACCAAGAACCAGCTCCAGCAAACAAAATTCCATCCCAATGCCCATGCCAAGCTCAGATTTAGCTCACATACCTATCCATTGTGTCAGACCAACTTCTCAAGCCTCGGCCCAATGTCTGTCAGGTTCCAACCATGTACCCATGAGAAGTTCCAGCTTACCAAGAACCAGTTCCAGCATCCAAATGCCCATCCCATCCATTGTACCAAGCTTCTCACAGCACTCAAGCCAAGCTGTGCCTTAGCGCCCATGCCAAGCCACCACCTAGCCCTTTATATTAGCCTTGACATGGTCACAAGGTTGCCCTGGTTCACCTGTAGGCATGTTGGGAGCCATATCTTCGAAGCAGATGTGGTTGTGCATTCTCTCACAGTTTGTTTTTTGGTGCACTATGAGACTATTATTTTATTTTTCACTGAATTCATCTGCACTTTGTGTTGGCTTTTTATTTAATCTATTTACAGGCACATTTCGTCTTTTTAGTTGTAGTTTTAACGGTGTAATTAATATGCCTGACAGATAACAAAAGACTGAAAGCCACCATACTGTACAGTAATTCCTGCTCGTGTGTTCACAGACTGATGCTTGATGTAATTAACAGCTTGTACCAGCTTATTCTTAGTTGTTAAACCAACATGGATATTTAACACCCAAACCTCTTATTATAATCAATAATACACCCACTAAAGACAAATTTCTCTACTAGCGAGAGTTTTTTCTCTCTTTAGCACCTTCACCTACAGCTTACCTTCCATCTGTTTTTCTTAACCAGCATATAGTTCCTACATGTGCATTGTATTATACCTGCTATATGCTCACGGTGTGTGTGTGTATTGCAACAGAAAGTTGGACTAACATCAATGCTGCTTGCATTAACAATTTTATTCTTTATTTAAATGAAGAAGTTTTTATTGGTTCCTAAGTTTGAGCTTCAGCAATAATCATTCTAAATGATATTTTAAACATTCTTTGTTGCACACCCCATTCACTTTTGAACAAACAACTGAAAACATTCACTGGAAAGTGCCGTTCTCTCATAAGTAGCTTGAAATACATTTCACTGTGGGAGGTCCTTTTGCGGACGGGATCATATCATCACAAATTTCATGCACAAACACATAAGGAACTATACAGTCAAAGAGATAAAGATACCTCATTACTGCTTCTGCCACACATATTACAATGAATGCATTGTTTTTTTTATATAATAAATAGATAAAATTCTAACTTATAAACAGTCAAAATGGATTTCTCAAGGTGTTCGTCATTCATTTCATACAGGAGGTATGTGAAGAAGGGCAGAAAGAAATGGAGACTAATATGGACAGAGAGAGAAAGACGGAGGGAGACGTTGATTTAAGTAGACTTATGCATGTCTAATGTACAGTATATCCATATTTAAAAACAATAACCCCCCGAGTTGTCCCACTAGCCAGAAAAACTGAAAATAAAACCCCTTCAGTTTTCTGTTCTACAGAAAATGTTTGAGGCTATATATAAGCCCACTAAAAAGTCCAAATATGGTACTGTGTGAAACTCTAGAGCCGTCCCTCATTTCTTCATAGTTTGCTTCCGTAGAGCCAGACCTTCTTGTATTATTAATGTAGTCTTGAGGAATAGTTCTCAAGGCTTCCTGAAGGACTTTTTTGGCTCGGTTTTGGCAGGTTTTTGGCCCTCATTTTCACTCCCGTCCTTGAGCAGTTTCAGAGGAATGGTTTTAGTTTGTTAAGCCACACAGTGACCTATGAATCAATCAAGCATAAAAAAAACTTAAGTTGCAGATGGTGACAGATGATCAAGCCGGTGATTAGTATACTACTGATGCTGAGTGGTTGGAACAGATGAGAGGGGAAATGAGGTTAATGATGAGGTCATTACATGAACAACCTTTTTTTTTTTTGTATAGTTTTCCTCATTTCTTTAACTTAATAATCATCATTAAATTTAATGTGAAGAATTTTTCCACACAGCATAAATTTATTTTAATCTAAACACCATTAGATTTTAATTTTAATTTTTTTTTTTTTTTTTGCGTGTTGAGCCAATTTTACAAACTTGCCATTATTTGGAAAGAAGCTTCCTAGTGAAACCTTCCTTTCTCCGGTCACTTTTTAAAAAAGCGTATCTTCTGTGCTCAGTATGTTGGTGAATTCTTAGAATTCTTAAATGAAATTCTCCATCAGGGCTGTTATATACAGTAATCTCCCAGAAATACTTTACAACAAACACAAATATATACTCGCTGAATAAATGCTGTCTTTATATACTTTAACATATTTTCGATGTTTAGTTTTTTTTTAATGTGCACAAGAATTGCATGTCAGTTAATGTTTCAGGAGCTCTGTTTCTGTGTGAGGAAACTGAGGTCATTACATGATTACATGAACAACCTTTTTTTTTTGTATCGTTTTCCTCATTTCTTTAACTTAATAATCATCATTAAATTTAATGTGAAGAATTTATCTAAACACCATGAGATTTTAATTTTAACTTTTTTTTTGTTCTCAATAATCAATCAATTTAGTCAGAGTTAAAAAAAAAAATTCTTTGTATGTTCACTTTAACATAAGTTAAAACGTCGCACCTGAATCTGACATACATCAGCCTCATTATGAAAGACCAGTTTCTGGTAATTATTAAGAAGCAATAACATTTTACCAAGAAACAATCATATTTTTGTCAGAGACAGCTCCTTGATTTTTATATCATTTTGAATGCATGAAGGCATATTAGAGATAATGATGTAAAAACTCCAACTAGATAAATATTGAATGAATTAACATTGTATTTTAGGCCCAACTTCTAACAGTGATTTTTTTTTTAAGACGACAGGTAGCATTGTGTACTTGAAAACTTGACACAGACTGAATAAACTAATAGATTTATGTTGAGCCAGCAATGTACTTTTTGCAACGCGAGTTGCAATCACATCATTTTATAAGATTTCCTCCAACATCTACTCCGCCATCCACTTAGTTTGGCTTCAGGGTCGCCAATACTCATCTACTGGTGTTACTGTATATCGGCCAACTTATTTGTATGAATTACATCACTCCAGACATGTAGTTACTCCTGGGAATGACAAAGTAAACCCCTTGAAAATATCAAACCCAATGAAGCAATACGTAGGTTTTTCCTCCCATAGTCCAACACATCATTAGAATTCCAGAAACTGTGTCACTGGTACACTGTAAACCCTAATGCTCAAAGTAATTAAACACATTGAGTACTGTTAACTTAAATAATTGCAATTAGGTCAAATTAATAGACATTTTTGAGTATTCAGAACTTTTTGGCATTTATGAGTTTGTAGAAATGACACTTTTCAAGTTAGCTGAACAAATTAGATATTTTAAGGAATCTTAAGTACTTAAGTAACAGTAACTTTTACCTTAAAATTCCACCAACTAAAAATCTATAGAACACCGGTGGCTCGGTGGTAGGTGTTTCACCTGCCAATGCAGAAGACCTGGGTTCGAGTCCCGGGCCGGCTTGTCCGCTGTGGTGACAGAAGCAACTTTATTTCTTTATTTGATTTGCAACAAGCTCAACAAACTCAAAAATTTATAGTTCGGTTTACTTAAAATGGAAACATCATTACTTAAAAAATTTGATGTAACTGATTACCTCAAATATTTTGAGTTTTGCCAAGTTAATGTTTACAGTGTAGTATATAGCCTTATATACTGTATCTTATATCTTATAGCCTTCTATACATTAAAAATCTTTCATTTTTATCATAACTAAATATTCTATAAAATTCATTCATCTTTGTCTTTACAAGACTCCTCTTGTTCTGTTTAACCAGAGCTGTGGAGGATCGGGGTCAGAAGGGTGATGGCTGGCCTTTTGGAGCTACTGGAGGAGCATGAACAAGCTGTCAAAAATTGTAATAGTCCTAGAGAGTCTTGGTGACTATGCAGCAGCTTTAGGAGTGATGCTTGGTCCGCTCTGTGCTCTGTGCACTGAATTTCAAAAGGACTGGACGTGCACCTACAGTATGAAGCCATCCCCAATGATTACTATTGGACTTGGAGAGACAAGCTCCACTTACACAAGATTCACATGTTGAGAAACAAACTCTTTTTTTTGTGTATGACACCTTTAAGCAAAATACTGTATCACGCATATTCTCCTGTTCTATACAGATCACTGTTTTAACTTTGATGAGTTTGGCAAAAATAATTTTTTTTAAGTAATGTTTGTGTTTTAATTGTTAGGGTATTGTTTAGCCAATTAGTTTTATAGAAAAACAATCACTTGAACCAACTGCTGTACATCAATGGGCTGCAATGGGAGACAAATTGCCCTTTTTGAGTAGATGAAAAGTTTGGTCAACCATAGAAAAATAGATTAATTAAGTCCACAACTAATACTACTGTACTTGAGCAGAGTTAGATATTTAAAAGTAGAGAGAAGTTGACTCAGCTTAAGATTTTGAACTGCGTAGACGTCGTGTCAACTAAACCGTAACATGAAATATTTTGTTTGGCCAATTTCTCTTAAAGTTAAGTAAACTTAAAATTTAAAAAAAGAAAAAAAGAAAAGCTGTGTCACTCTTAGCTGTTAATAGTTATACAGCGTGGGCCATTTACAGTATATGGATACACCTTAATAAAATGGGAATGGTTGGTGATATTAACGTCCTGTTTGTGGCACATTAGTATATGTGAGGGGGCAAACTTTTCAAGATGGGTGGTGACCATGGTGGCCATTTGGAAGTCGGCCATCTTGGATCCAACTTTTGTTTTTTTTCAATAGGAAGAGGGTCATGTGACACATCAAACTTATTGGGAATTTCACAAGAAAAACAATGGTGTGCTTGGTTTTAACGTCACTTTATTCTTTCATGAGTTATTTACAAGTTTCT
>QMIH01000527.1:212891-230979 GCA_003987875.1 Clarias batrachus
ATATATAGCTCTGACATAGAACAAAGATTGAAGTTCAACTTTTAGGCTTTCCATGTAGACTCCTCGACAGCCGAGTTCTGAGTGTAAGAGGTCAAAGTTATAAAGTTTATATATATATATATATATAATATTTGCAAAGAAAAAGAAAGTTCTCCGACATTGCAATGAGGTAGTTTGATCCATGTGGGATGCGTAGGGCGTATACCCGGGGACTCGGGGTGCGGGGATGGGTACACCCTAGATGGAGTGCCAGTCTGTCAGAGGGCAAGTACACACACGCACACATTACAGGCAGTTTAGAAATGTGAGTTAGCCTACCCTGTATGTCTTTAGACTGTGGGAGGAAACTGAAGTACTCAGAGGAAACCCACCAAGCAAAACTGGAGAACAGGCAAACTCCACGCACACAGACCCAAGACGGGAATTGTACCCTCAACTCTGGAGGTGCGAGTCCACCAAATGCCACATGCAGAAATCTTTCCTGCAGATTGTAAAAGACCTAAACCGTAGTTGTCGGCACCAAAGAAATAAAATATATTTTGACTGGTATCCCAGGGTTCTTTGCTGCCATATCTGTATCAGTTTAGACAGTCATGCAGTTAAGCATGGCCTGAGTCAGGTGTTTCGTTCCAGCACATAGACATGACAAGTGTGAACAGTTTGTGGTGAATCCTGTTGCTCACCTCAGTGCAAGCCTCGGCGGCAGATGATTGCGACTCAGCACCTTCCCTCGGGGCCTGAATTTTGAAAGGCCTTATTGAAGGAGAGAGCGTGTTTTTCTCCTACACTCACTCACACACACACACACACACACACACACACACACACACACACAAAACTGTCTAGTTTAAGTAGCAAGAAACCAAACATCTTTGCTATACATAAGGGCATTTGTTCATTTAGATATTATATTATTATTATTATTATTATATATTATATTATTATTACATTATTATTAGATATTATTCAGCTATTAATTAGATTTTTTTTTTTTAATCTCGTCTTTTGTGAATTTTAAAAGAATACGTTCTCAAGCACTGGGCCTAAGAGACAAGTGGACTTGTCTCACAGGGATAAACCCCAATCATGGCTTTAGTCTCAAGAGAGCTTGTACCACAGTGTACCGCATTTCACACCAAATAATCCAGAAGTCTCGGATTACACCATCAGGACTCGTAGAATTTGTTATCCCTGACTTCCCTGAGTGGTGATTATCCATGTAGGGCGTGAGTATAAAATAAGGCATTATAAGAATGTATAGTCTAGTTTATGTTATGCTCGTCGTGTTATGCTACTATTCAATGGGACTCATGCAAGAATTGACGTATAATCAGATTTCCCCCACATTTTTTGATCCAATCTTCTTTTTTTTGTATTTTGTTTGTAGCATTTATTTTAGCAATCTAACCAAAAAAAAGGGTTTACACAGACATTTTTAGAGAGCGTACAGTTTTGAAGAGACGGATGAATACGTGCTGAGCCATTTCCAGTGTCTACGAGCACTCAAACACATCATTATGAAAGCCGTTATCCAGGTCAACTGCTATTGAAAAAAAATAATGAATAAACTCATCATCAACCTCAAACTCTAACACAGGTGACGGAGGTTGTGCACTCACTCCGTGTGCCATCAAACCGTTTTCTTCTTTAACTGTGTGACCTTCAGCTGACATTGCGTTCACAGCATCACAGATCATTTGCAATTCCTACAGTCGGTTTTTGATCTGCCTGCAACACCAGTGCTTATAAAGGACTCTGGAAGATCACGTTTACTTTAAGATGGCTGTAAGGAACTTGGATTTCATTCCTCTTGCTGTAGTTTTTCTTCTTCTTCTAACTACCTCTCTTCTGGCCAGTGTCCAATTCCTTGGTGTTTAGGAGCATTATACAATACATGCGAATCCTATGCACCTATGTTTCTGAGTGACGCCCAATGTCTGATATTCAAAAGACTTCTCAATGGGTTGAAAAAGTTTTATGTCAGAACTGGGGCCCTGTTGCCTCTTCCATAACCAAAGTCTGCTGAATATCATCGTGTACGTCAACAATATACATAGGTGACATCCAACAGCTTTAATGATGTAGACCTGCACCACAAATAAAAACACAGCTCTCAGCCATCCTCTCTCTACATAAAATATCTGAAAATTGCAAGATGAAAAGTCTGCTTGCTCACACACATTACACACTATTGGAGATTTGCCTGGAGGAAGACTAATGGTGGTCCACAGCCGGAATGGACCCATAACACACAGCTGGCTGTTCCTTATTGATGCCAGATCAAACACACAGCAGGGCATTTATCTTCTTGTTTACATTTGGTGGCTGCAAAACATCTCCGCAATCATTGCGCTCGAAAAAGGGACCGGAGACTGGAGACTGTCGGTCCGTGTCTAAGAGGAAGGGTAGACAGATAGGGTAGA
The DNA here is from genome assembly GCA_003987875.1 of Clarias batrachus. Classification (NCBI taxonomy): domain Eukaryota; kingdom Metazoa; phylum Chordata; class Actinopteri; order Siluriformes; family Clariidae; genus Clarias; species Clarias batrachus. The sequence goes on from QMIH01000527.1 coordinate 215,315, forward strand.
CAGCTTACTACACAAATACACTGAAGCGCAAAAGTTTTTCAGACACCTACAGTATCCTTCACAAAAGTGTGCTTGGTGAACAACCCTTTCCATTCCCTTTTGCTCTTGTAAGCGACTCCAACTCTTTCCCTTCTAGGAAAGCTTCCCAATAGATTTTGGAGAATGGATGTGAGTTTTCAACTTTGGGGAAGAACCAAATACGTGTGTGACACTTCTCTTTAAAAACATTATGATGTTGATCTAGCTATACTCTACTGTAGATCTGATCCAGTTATTCAGTTCCGGTTTATTTACATATCAATTTTAACAACGTTTGAGTTAATATGGAGTCTATTTTTGCTATTGGAGGCTCAATAGATGAGTCGGACAGGTCGGAAGGGATCCAGGTTTAAAACTTGTTTACCATGAAGTTCCTCATTTATATCAGCATCTAAGTTATACTGCTTTTTATGTCAGACCTAATCTACCTATTCCAGGAGATTTAGGGCACAAGGTAGGGTTCACCCTGGACAGGGTGCCAATACATTGCAGGGCACACACTATGGGTAATTTGGGACTTTGAGACATTGGACAATTTGGTACTGTGGAAGTTAACCGGAGCACCTGGAGGAAACCCACTAAGCATAGGGAGAGCATGCAAACTCCACACACACAGAACCAAGGTGGGACTCGAACCCTCAACCCTGGAGGTGCAAGGCAACAGTGCTAACCACAACCCTGAAACCCAATGAGAAATGTTGCCTATTTGTATAATAAACTAAATGGTATGTTTTCGGCTCTCAGGGAATGTTTTGCTTTTTATGTTGTTAGATCACGCCACTCCCCAACAATACATCTCAAAAGAGGGAAAGAAATTTGGGAAAGGTGAGGCAATCCGGTTACTTTGTGGCGTAAAAAAGCATGATTCAATGCTGCCCATACGAGGACGAATATGTACAACATTTGTTTATTAAGTTATTTAATAATTACATCGTTAAATATATAAACAATAAATAAATAAGACCTGCCTCGACTCCACATGCACAAAATGACAAAACTCAAATTAGGTTAGAATGAAGGAAAATTAAGACTAAATACAAATGAAGGAGAAAAGAAAGTTTGCAACGGTTCGATAGTCCAACAGACGATTTTTATAATAAATGTGCTAACGGATTCCCTCATAAAAGGATATTTAATAATGTGCTTATTGATTAAAAATTTACCTTAAACTTGCACACTGATAGAATTCATGCCCGCTATCTAAATTAGTCCTGCCTTAAGGTGTCATGTAAATTAATAAGCCACTGTTACGGTATAAAATTTATTAAAAGAAGAATTATTGCCTGATGCATCATCCGCGCCTTGATGCGCTTACCAGCCGGCCCCGAACCAGGAGAGAGAGAGAGAGACAAACACATACACATGACTAATGTGTCAGAAGTTCTCTGTTTATTATCAGCAAAGGAGCATATGTAAGTCATTTGGCCAGGTGCCCTGTGTCACGTATGTCCCGTACATCAAAAGACAAAAGTCATTAACATGAAAGTCATACGGAGACCCGGAGACAGACAGACGACAGGAAGCACATTAGCATTTTCCAAGAGAGTTACAGAGAGCCATTTGCACGAATATTCGTCTAGACGAGGGTTATAGGAAGTGATGCCATATGAGCAATGTGGAAGCACAATAACCGGCGGTATGGGAACAGATACGTGTGGACATACAGGCATGGGAAATCGCACGCAAAATCAGAAAACCTTACAGCCCCAAAATACGAGGGTGAGTCAAAAATTATCCGCACTCTGGTTATATTAAAACGTCTATTGGCCGCATTGTTTTATCAGTGCTTTCCAGCCAAAGCTACTGTGTCAACTGCTGCGCAAGCACCAATAGATTCCCCGCTTGTGATTCGCATAGAACAAGAGCAGCGTGCAGTGATTCAGTGATTGTGGTCTGAGGGTGTACAGAACCTGGGCCTGAAACATAAACAGAAGCATTTGGATATCGTTTTTTTTTTTTAAGTTTCTCACAGAGAATTGTTACTGGTGATAAGACACGAATTCATCACTATGAGTCTGAGAATAACCAGCACAGTATGGAACAGAAACGTCCTCAATCACCAACCAAGAAAAAGTTCTAAAGTCAACCATCAGCTAGAAAATTCATCAATGCAAAAACAGTTTTCTGGGATTCTTAAGGCCCAGTATTGGAACATTATCAAGAAAAAGGTTTTAACAATTTACAACACTGAATCATACAAAAAAAAAGACTTTAGCCGGGTTTTAACAAACAAAGTGGTTCACAGATTAGGTTATGGCATTTGAACAGGGTTGTCAAGGTTAGAGGCATGGTATTTTAATGTTTACGGCTTGTGACCCAGAGAAGCATTTTTATCTCATTATAATGTTCATCTGAGCAGTTGAGGGTTAAGGGACTTGCTCGAGGGCCCAACAGTGGCAACTTAGTGGTGGGATTTGAACCTGGAACCCTCTGGTCAGTAGTCCAACACCTTAAATACTAAGCTAATCTCACTCCTAATAGTAACAGGTGCATAACTAAGGCTATGTTCAAATTACAGTACAGTACCAGCCTAAAATCAGATTTTTTTTTTTAGGGCTGTCTACAGTAAATGCCCAAATATGGGATCTGAGGCACTTTTGTGGTGCTAGATCGTATATACGGTTTATCCGATACATTGTCATGCGACTTGAATGAGGAATAGCATTGACTCACATGACTTTTTGCATTTTTGCATGCTTCGCTTCCTGACATCGGCACTTGGATTCCATAGTATTGCCTGCAAATGTTAGGGTTAGGGTTAGGGTTAGTTAAACCCTGCTAAAACACCTACAGTAAAGCAAGTCATCTGGCTTTCTTTCTTCTTGTGGATCTCAATAGATAGTCTACTACCTGCTTGCTGTCCTCTAGAGCAAAATCTCAAGCAGATTTTTGCCCAAATTGCATGCATGAGCGCTTCATATATAATATATAACGTTTTTTTTTTTCCCCAATTTTCTCCCTAATTTAGTCGTGTCCAATTCCTCCCCGTCACTAGGGGGCACCACATTAAGGCTACTACTACCACTCAGCCGGGAGGGCCGAAGACTATCACGTGTTTCCTCCGAACCACATGACGCCAGCCGACCGCATCGTTTCGAACTGCTCGCTCGCGCACCGTTGTGGGCGGAGTCACACACTCGGAGGACAGCGCTATCCGCTCCCTCCTTTGTGTGAGCTCACAGACGCCCCTGAATGGCTGTAGAGCCGTGATTAATGCGGGAGCACTAAGTACCTCCCCTCTGAGAGAGCTCGGCCAATCAGCTCACTCTAGACCTCCGGCTGCAAAAGGCACCACCCGGGACTCGAACTAGCGATCTCCGGATGATAGGGCGAGCGCTTTAACCACTGCACCACTCGGAGGCCCAAATATAATGTATTTTAAAGCTGATGTCGTGAACAAACATATCAATGTACGCCGTTTCCGAGGATATGAGGATATTCCTTATTACATGTGAGAGACATGTAATAAGGAATGTGAATCGTCATTACTTGCAAATCTGATCCGAGCAAAAAAATCTGAACTGAACACACAACTTTTTTTCTTTCTTTCAGTAAATAAATAAATAAATGGACTACTCTTAGACTTAATGCACCTCATCTTTTCTCTACTCATTGCCCCTTTCTCTTCTGCTTCCCTCTGTCTTTCCTCCCACACACACACACACACACACACACACACACACACTACACCACACTTTCTCATTAGGCCACCTGTCCTCTCTCTGACAGCGGCGTGATTGGTGAACCCTCAAGCAATCATGAAAACATGAGCTCTTCCACTGATTTCTGCAGTGACTACTCACCAATCAATGTCTCTCTCTATCTCTCACCTACACACACACACACCACTACTACTACTGTACACTCGTCTCAACCAGTGCTTCCAGCGTCGGAAAGGAGTCCTGTAATTGTTCTGAACAAGATCTATACAGTTCCTACAAGTACAAGGTTGTAACCCCGTACAGTACGCGGTAAGAAGAATGGAGGTTTCTTAGGAAACGCCACATACAGTAAAGGTTCTATTGATCAGGGCTTCATTTAGCACATTAAGTTACTTTAAAAAACTCCACGCAATCATTTTCCACTGTCCTTGGTCTGCTCACTGTCAAGTTCACCGTCAGCTCTTTCAGAGTTCTCTTTCTTCTCCTCACATTGACAGCGACTCGCTGCAACAAAGATCTTTCCAGGTTAGTCTTTTCATCTCACTGCAGAATCTGTGATCATGAAGTATAACAAAAGAATGATACGACATATTAAGCACACTGCAAAAATACAACAATACACCAAACACTGCCGTGCATAAGATCAACCTTGAGTCAATTCTTACCGTTTTGCTTTGTTGTGCAAACAGTACACAGTATTAGCCCACTAATAACACACTCCCACTTTTGACTTTTGACTTGCCACCGGTCTCGAATCAAAAGCATGAGAGACGCGTTCTGTTTGGCGAGTCGTGCCTCGTCACGTCAAACACTTTTTTTTAAAAATGGCATGCCGCTTAACCACAGGTTTCTAAAATTATAGTTAACACAGTGTGTCATTACATGAAGCGATGATCAGTACAGCAAAGTCTGTGCCAACTGGTTCTGGCTTGGAGAGGAGTCACAGTAAAAAAAAAAACAAAAAGAGCTAAAATGCATCTTCAAACAGAATACACATGTGTGACAGAGCTACTGGAAAAAAAGGTCTATTTGACTTCAAAAAAACAATTTGTCATTAAAGGCTTTGTATTTTACAGTACTGCATTATTTACACTGTTCTTCTTGCTTGTTTTGGGTTCTAAGCATGAGGTGTCAGAAAAGGTCCAAACTGGCTTGTGCGACGCCGGTTTTTGATCCTTTGATGTCGGCTCTTCCCATCGCTGTGAAGCGCTGGATTGTTCACCCACTAACAGGGAACGTGAGCTGGTTTTAGACCGTGAGACAGGTTGGTTTTAGTGATGATGTTGCAATAATAATTCTGCTCAGTTAAAAAGTTACCATAGGTCGGTCCGTGTGCTTGGCTGAGGAGTCACTGGTGCAACGCGGTCATCTGTCATATTATGACTGAATGAATGCCTGTAAATCAGAATTACACCTAAATGGGACAATACTGCAGAACGGGCCAGAACGGGCCGGTTGGTCTGGCCAGAAGAGGCCGGGGTGCAGCTGGACGACACCGTCTCCAATTGCACAATCGCAATTTGCGCTAAATGACTCGTACACACCCTGATTCTGGGTCGGATGCTGTGGACGCCTCCATCGCTGCGATCCATTGAAAGTCATCCTCGATCCAATATTTTGTCATTATTTGTATTATGTTGAAAAATATTACCAATTGGTGTGTCCAAGTTGGTGCGTGCCTCCAACCTTCAACCCAACCACTCCCTTCCCCGATGCACTGTCACAAACTAAAACTGCTGTATATTCATCAGTGATGAGTAGAAAATGTTAGACCACCTCACACCTCTTTACATTATTTATGCCTTGGTGGACTCGTAGCTCTCATGCAATTATTTCACTATTGCTTTCATCACCATCACAGAACCAACCCCAGGCTCAGAGAGGCTGCATGAGTCAGTGCACTCAGAGATCCAGTCCTAAACCTTATTACACTGTGGAGAGTTTGGTCACGAAGGGTATCCAGAGCAACAACATGTGCCACATTGGATGTATTTTAATTGGATGTATATCAAGCAGGGTAACCTATCATGTTTAGGATAATGAATACATGAATAAAACATCATTAAATCATTAATTAATTAGCATGTCCATTAATCCCCTCTAACTTACTATCTATAGTCCATTTCAAATATTCCTAACCAAATATTCAATATTTTTCTGTATTTTCTTCTACACATAGTAATTTTCAGCCTTGAAAGTATTATTGAGCTCAGTGGAAGGTTTACCTTTTCCCCGGGATCTGGGAATTTATTGCATTGACGGACGGTGCTGAAACTTTATTACCACCATAACAAAAGCGGAGAATGATACAAAATGCTCTTATAAAGTATTAAAAGTGTACACTGTCAAAATGGCATAAAAATTTTATGGCTATCTGACACTGATCTCTTCTCAGCTTGACACACACTTGTTTGGGAGACTACGTGAAAATACAGAGGAGGGACAATGGCGAACACTGTTTCCTTGTAGTTCCAGGACTGAGGTTTCGAATCATGGTCCAGTTTGCATGCATGGACCTTTCTCCTTGTGCTTTGCTGGTTTACTTCCATATAGTCAGATTTCCCCACCAGTCCAAAAATATTAGTTTTAGGCTGATCAGCGTTTCCATGTTGCATTTGGTGCACAAAGTGCATACGGTACTGTATGTGGTGCATGTTGTGCCCTATAATGAGCTTCCATTCTTCCAGTGTAGAAAAGCTGGTGCCTTGTTCCCTGACTCATAGAATCTCCCAATGCCAGATAAGCAGTGTGGAAAATGAATGTTTTTGATTCTATTTGATAATTGTACGCCATGTAGACGGTTAGATAAACACAAAGATTTGTGCAAAAACAATCTATTTGATTGTGAAATTAAAAGATACTTGTTGAACTAACACATTTTAAGTCAGTTGAGAGTAATTGAACATAATAACTTTGTCAGGTGTAGCAATAAATTTGATGTTAATGAAAAGTACTTTGTACTAAAAGCTTTGAGTGCAAGCTGTTTCCAAAAAAAAAAAAGCTTTTAAATACCGTGGGCAAATTTGGATTTACAGTGCATAGACTACAAATTCAAGTCATGAGTGGCATGGAAGAAAAGCATTTGCCCCATCACCTGTTGAATTGGGCCTGATTTTAGCCCTAAATCAGTTGTTTCTGTGCAAGTTTTAAAAAATTCCAATCAGTTGAAGTTTGACATTAATTCCTTAAATGACCAACGCTCTGCCTCCTGGTGAATCAAATGATATCAGGAAATTTGGTTTCCTGTCTTGCATTGTGAGCAGCTCCATATCCTGATGTTTCACATTTAAGCCAAACTCCATCTTGCGCACATACAGAACATTCAATTCTTGCTGAATAAAGACAGACCATATTGACATCATCTCCACATTTTCAGGGCCAGAATATGTTCTCCCTGTTTGCTTGTTAGGTCTGTTAGTAGGTTCTAATTGATTGTACAGTATGAGCGGTACATCATTCAGGATTGCTGGGACATAGAGTCTGAGCAGAAAGGTCAATTAAAATGTATAGCTCTATATAGTTAACATTTTGTACACGATCAATACAAATCACACAGTGTCTGCTTAACCTGAGAGAAGTAAAAGGGCTGGATGAGTTTGTGAATAATGTGATAAAAATAATTATCATTATTCAATTCAAATCAATTCAATTTTATTTGTTTAGCACTTTTAACAGCGGTGCAAAGCAGCTTTACGGAATCCAAAAATATATATACAGTGGATACCTTGGATTACGGAAATGGTCATTCGGAAATGGACTCGTATTCTAAAACACTCGTAAACCAAATCAAATCTTCCCATACGAAATAATGATAACTCAAATAATTTGTTCCACAGCCTAAAAAATAAATACAGAAAAATTCTTAATACAATATATAAAGTAAAAATTTAAAAAAATTACCCTGCACTTTACCTTTTAAAAAAGTTCAAATAAATCCCAACAGATAAGTGTTTCCGTTTGTCCATGCAGGCGCGGTGTATTTGTGTGTGTGTGTGTGTGTGGAATTAGCCCCTTCCCTTGCCTCGTCTTACACAGTAAAATTCCTCCCCGCTCCCCCCACCTTGTTTTTTAGGTTTCACAACAAACACACACACCGGAAACACTGTTTTAATGGGAAAAAAGAAATCCCTCTAATGATACTCACATGAGTGCAGATTAACAGATTCACTGCTGTAAAGTAAAAAAAAAAAAAAAACCAGCACCTTACCTTTGAAAAGAATCGCGACAGAGCAGAGTTTCTGTGAAGAGCAGAGTGTGTGTGTCTGTGTGAAGCCGGGGAGGGGGGGAGGTGTAAAGGCGAGTGTGTGTGTGTGTGTGTGTGTGTGTGTGTGTGTGTGTGTGTGTATGTCAAAATGTATTAAAAATCTTTGCTCGTCTTGCGGAACACTCGTAATCCGAGTTACTCGCAATCCGAGGTTCCACTGTCCGCAAGACAAGCAAAGATTTTAATACATTTTGACTTGAAAAACGAGCATGTCTTGGTTTATGAGTGCCGAGTTTTTTGACACCGACACACACACACACACACACATATGGAAATGTGTTATTGTCCCTGAGCAAGCCAAGGGTGACAGCGGGGAGGAAAAACTCCCTTAGATGGCAATAGAAAGAAACCTAATGGATATTAGGGATTGACCTGCAGTCTGTAGTGTCTGAAGCCTAGAAGTTCAATATAGCAGAAGCCATAAAGTATTAAGCAGCTGCAGTCACAAGTATGCACCTGCATATGCTATAAAAAGGTCAAAAGTAGCTAGTCGATCGATGTAAGCAAATGGGAAGGGAAAATCCAAATAACTTAGACAGACCAAACATTACTTGTGGGAATTTGCACATCAACTTCTGCTTCAAACTCGGGGAAAAGAAAAAAGAAAAAAAAAGCCATTAGCCAACTAACCAACTACGGGGGACATGATCAACAACTCTTGAATCAAAGTGGATTCAACTTGGTCAAAAACCTTACATGAAAAACCACAATTAAAAGGTACATCACTACTTCTGATAAATATTAGTTAAATAAAATGTAAACAAATACAACAAAATGATTTAACTAAGCTTAACACGTACTATTCCATGAACCGTTTAGCAAACATGTACAGTAATACACATCATATTGCATTTCTGTGAATACATGGAAACTCTAAAAGAACAATCATAGCATAACATAAGTGACTGTTTTTCTCTTGTATTGAGCACTCTAGTAATTAAATCAAATATCAAATATCAAATAAATCAAGTGATAATCAGTAACATCAGTATAAGTAAAGAGTGGGATTCTCATATAGCATTAATGTCCCTGAGATGACCAGCAGCCGATGTATACGGTGATGTCATACTTTGATTGTTCCTTATTGAATGACTTCAGCTCGGCCATTTCACTTATTCTACCTTTACATGACTCACCATTATTTTTAATACAAACCAATTCAGACCAGCACTTGGTGCTTAATCACTGATATTCCAAACGATCCTACGTGACTTTGTACCCCCTCACTGTACCCTTAAATCAGGTAAAGCCAAAGCATATCAGTTTACAGTTCCTCTTTCATCATTCATCTCTTCACCAAACTCCCTCTGCTTTCTGCGTGTTCTCCGAATGCTCGACACAATATTGCTATTCATCTCTGATTCAATTAAACTGTCTTAATCCCTCATTATCTAGAGTGCTGGGGGAAATACCAAATCCTGAGCTTTGCAGGAATGTGTGCTCCGATAATTATCTACACCCATTCAGATTATCCACATCCATCACCCGAAAGGTTTTCTCATACTGTAACGCTCTGTAATGACCTACGCCATTTACCCACAGCATCATTCATTACTTTCAAATTAAGCACACCTATCATCAGCGTGCTCGTTCATAATGATCTGCACATGTTGCCAATACACTGAACACACACACACACTCTTTCAGTTTAGAATGATTTCTGGTAGTAGGTGGGATTTAGGTCAGGGTAATGATGTGGAAAAGACTTTATCGTAATGAAGTTGAACACATCGTTTGTTTGGCATAATGGCCTGGAACCGGATGTTTTATTGTTTCAAAAAAAAAAAGGAATGATAAATGCAAATGAAGTGAAAAGCAAATTATAAGTGTCCTGTGTTGAAGTACAGCTACCAGTTTGAGAGTCTGATTTCTGTCTGAACAAACACCAGCAACTAGCAAACACTGATTTTAAACTGACTGTGCACGACTGATTAGGACTCTTCCCAGGTACTGTACGATTATTTGGACCTCTCCATCTTTCATATTATTGCTAACATTCCGTCTCCGAGTACACATACACACGTGGACAAAATTGTTGGTACCCTTCRGKCAATGAAAGAAAAAYTCACAATGGTCACAGAAATAACTTTAATCTGACAAAAGTAATAATCTATAAGAATTCTATGAATGTTAACCAATGAAAGTCAGACATTGCTTTTCAACCATGCTTCAACAGAATTATTTTAAAAAATAAACTCATGGAACAGGCCTGGACAAAAATGATGGTACCCCTAGAAAATACTGAAAATAATGTGACCAAAGGGACATGTTAATTCAAGGTGTGTCCACTAATTAGCATCACAGGTGTCTACAATCTTGTAATCAGTCAGAGGGCCTATATATAGGGCTCCAGGTCGTCACTGTGTTGTTTGGTGACATGGTATGTACCACACTCAACATGGACCAGAGGAAGCGAAGGAAAGAATTGTCTCAGGAGAGACAAGGGGGGGGGAGGACCTAAAACAAGCTATGGAAAAAGTCTTTGAAAATGTCTAGACGTAATTGCATAAGGACTAGACTGAGACTTTGGGGTAAAAATAAAACGCAATATGCTGATGATGCATATAGAGACACTTAGGGCATTGGAGTTCATTTACACTAGGACGTGGGAGGAGACTTGACTGGGGAAATTAAAAAAGATTTCATAACTCTATACCTCAAGACATTCGTATACAATATGCATGACCGTATTATGTTTTCCAAGCACTCTGCCAGCAGATTAGTATGGTTGCATTTACAAAGAAACCATTTTTAAAGTAAGTAAATGATACTTCTATTTAAAAAAATAAAATAAAAAAAAACACACACACACAAAAAAGAGAGGAAAATGGTTTTAAAACCTACTGTATAAAAAAGATTGTTTTTAATAGTAGATAACAGGTAGATAAACCAACCAGGGGCCGATACAAAATATGTGACACCGAGTATATAATACATATATATATATATATCTTATATAACATAATAAGACAATAGTGTACATCAGTGGATATGGGACGTAACCTAAAACCAGACACACTTAGCAAACAAACATGCATAACAATTATCGGTATTAAAACTTTGATGTTGCAAGGACGATTCATGGCAGCTTATTGTAACTATAGTCTGAATGCATCGATTAAGTAAGATGCCTGCGAGCTTTTATAAGTACTCAAACCCTGTTCTCGCTCTCTGAAGCATCGAGTAATCACTAAGCGCAATCAAGGAGCAGCGATTAAGCAACATTCCAACTCTTACGACGGCTGCAGCACTGCTTCAATCACCTAAAGTGCTCGTTCCGCTCACACAAGATGCGCCAGCACAGTGCAGCACAACATTTGCTTATTAAACCTGGGAGAGACGAGAAAATACCTGCTACCTGTAAACATCCTGATTCTTATCGCATAAAAGCTACTTACATCAGTTAATAACCCTAAGAATGGCAAATAATCTCGTGTGTCCTTACTGTACTTACCGACTGATGTATAAAATGCAAACTTGGAGCAAAGAGTCTTCAAGCTTTCAGAGCAGTTAGTTAAAAAAAAAAAGAAATACATTAATTTAAAAAGAAAACAAGTCATGACGACAAGAGTGAACGGTCTACAGTGAACATACTGCAACAAGAACTCAAGTACGTACATCTGTTCTATGGTTTTAAAATCTGGTTTAAAAAAAGAGAGAGAGAGAAGACAAGGGAGTGTGTGTGTGTGTGTGTGTGTGTGTGTGTGTGTGTGTGTGTGTGTGTGTGTGTGTGTATTTGAGAGAGAGAGAGAGAGGAAAAAATCGTAGACAACTGCATTGACCCTTCAGAGCAAATTCAGACCTCCACCAAAACGTATAAGCACACACATTGTCTAAATTATGAAACTGGTATTAATTGCATTTAATTTAATACAAAATTATCAATAAATATGACCATATAAACTATGTATACTGTACAAGATGCCCATCATCACTGAATAATCCTCAAAAATCCATTATATATTATTATAATTCATTATCATTAAACAGGTTTGGAGTCCTCAAATAACTTAAATCTTTGTCGTCATCTCTATTATTATTATTATTATTATTATTATTACTTCCATCCATATATTTAGAAACCTCTGTACCCCACCCAAAAAGCATAGAGGGTAATGGTGACCATTGCATTTATTCACATATTTAAAACCGCAGAGGACCTCCAGTCAACACTCACACATGCACACACACACACACACACACACACAGTTTGAGAACGAATTGGCCTAAACTGCATGTGTTTGGACTGTGGGAGGAAACCAGAGAACCCAGAGGAAACCCACCAAGCACGGGGAGAAGAGGCAAACTCCATGCACACAGACCTGAGGTAGGACTCAAACCCAGACCCTGGAGGTGCGAGGAGATGCTGCTAACCACTATACCACCATGTCACCATTATTAGTAGTAATAGTAGTAGTATTTGAAGTTATATCCCAATTTAAGATTATTTAAGATTACAGGGAAATGGGCACCTGCATACTCCAACGTATAAGTTGCTTATTCAACTTATTCAACCTAAGGAAAAAAAATACTAATACTGACATGTTATAAAAGTGTATCTGTTTTGAATGGAAAATAAATAATAACCGTAATTATGACCATCATGCACATTATCCACTTCTGTCACCATAACTCAGGTAAATAACAGCATTTGACAGTTTACTTTAACTCATCACTTGACTTCGATGGCATAATAATAATAGCTTCCATTCTGTTCCCAGGTTTTGGATGAGCATTTACTCACTGCCGTCTCTACAGTGTGTGTGTGTGTGTGTGTGTGTGTGTGTGTGTGTGTGTGTGTGTGTGAATACACCATGAATAATATGACAGCTGGTGTATATAAACTAAATCTGGCAGTGTAATGGTGCATTCCCTTATTACTGTCTGTACATGGTCTCTCTGTGATCATTTGGATTTCCTTCTGGTTCTTTGGCTCCTCCCACCTACAGTACCGAGCACACGCTGCATTGCCCCTATAGATTATTATTTTAAAAATAAAAAAATAAATAAAAGTAAGAGAAATAATCAATGCAAATTTCCCACCTGTTTTTGTGTAATTCAGAATTTGATGAAGATGTCCATATAGACCAGCCTGGTTAATTTTTATTTTAATGCACACAAGACGTAAATAATTCTAATTCTACATTTGTTTATGTCTTTCCAAAATGGTTCAGAGAAAATTCATCCTGAGTTTATGACTCTTTTTTTTTTTTTTACATAAGTATAATTGATTTATTACAGCGATTGCTGTATGATGGAAGGATCAAGATCAGGGCTAATATATTTGAAGCATCTCAAAGTTAATTTAGAACCAAAAAAATCTGAGAGTCCTATTTTAAGGATCTTTGTCAGTAGCTCTTACTCCTACTCCTAAAAGTAGGACCAAAATAACATCATTCTGAGATTTTTTTTACCACTTACAGTAGGAGTGATTTCCTACTCTGAGACGCCTGACTAAGAATTCCCAACTTTCATCTAGTGTGTGTGTGTGTGTGTGTGTGTATATATATATATATATATATGTGTGTGTGTGTGTATATATATGTGTGTGCGTGTGTATATATTACACACACACATATACACACTGCAGCTTCTATTTGCATTTCATTGGCTCTGTACATGTACTTTGCACAATGACAAAGTTGAATCAAACAACAAAAAAAGGCACAAAAAGCAGTAGATGTATTTTTCTTGGTTTAATTTTGGTTTGTTTGTATTTTTTTTTTTTTACTTGTACACCTACAGTATGTAGGAGACCCTCTTTAACATCTAAGAATTGCCTAATATTTATACAACCGAGTACTGTACTGGCTCTTTATCTACCGTACATGATCAATGATGGCACAAACCATATGCAAGATTATCAACCTTACACACTGGACTATAAATCTTACACACAATATTATAAATCTTACACACTTACTGTACTCCCTAGGTAAAACCCACTCTGCCTGGCCAAACAAAAAGTCTCTGTTAAAATCTAAACTTAAGAGTCTTTGACTGAATATTGACTGCAGTGATTAATATGTTTCTTAAATTTATCTTTGTAAAATATATAAACATACTGACTATTTTTTTTTTATTTATAACTTTAATGCATCACTGACATTCCATTCATGGTCTGAATGAACCCATTTGCAACATCACCATGAACCGTTTGGGAAATTCAGGTCTAAACTCTATTTTGTTTAGTCTCTTGCTTTTATTTTATGCTGCGTTGCAACAGATTACAAAAATATATATGTTGCACATAATTTGCCTCTTCATACTTTTCTAACTCAAAAACAAGTATTTAGTTTAAAAGAAGATAATCTAGATGTCCAAATCACCATCAGAAAAAAAACAACAACCAGCCTTCCTGAAGGAATGAACAAGCTTGTGCATAAGTGTATCAGAATCTGAACACCGAGAACTATCCATATACAGTATAACTACTTACTGTCTGTAAATACACGCCTCGCATAAGTGTGTGATGGAGAGAGGTTAAGAAGAAGCAGCCATCATCACACAAGCCGGAAAAAAATGGAGGGCAATGAAGTGAACACACAGTCTCCTCTAAACTTCTTTCTGTCTTGGGATTGTGTGTATAAAGTCCTTGATTTCCAGAAAGCTGTCAGATCAACAGGAATCAAAGGTCATCACATCATGTCAAGAGGATACAGACGGCCTCTTACAACCGCTCAGGGTCGATCAACTCCTGGTGTGCTCTTCAACTCACACACCCACACACACACAGTCGCACAAAATTGTAGATGAGCTTTAAAAAAAAAAAAAAAGTCCAAGCTTTAAATATAAAGCTAACAGCATTTCACAAGTGATCATGGCTTTACTTGGAACGCATGTGAAAGTACATTTCTAAATTGAATTCATGGACACCCATGCACCCTCAGGTGAGCAAGAAGTGCAAAACCAAATCTCATGCCATGTATGTGCACATGAAATGAATTCTCAGTGCAAAACAAAAAAGTATATGGGAAAAAAATGTTGAAAATGTCTTCATATACCGTATACAGACAAAGCATGGTATTGATGGTAAAAATGTAGGTGTAGGTGAAAAAGTGAATTTTCAGATAGGATCATATAAAACCATTTTTCATAACACTTAATGATTATCTCCCGATCCATGCTTTGTTGTTTGTAAATATACATACACATTTATGTTTATATCAGATAAAAAAGAAACACATTTGCTAAATACGTTTTCATGCTCTTTTATGTAGTGTCTGTAACTTTTTTAAATTCAAATATTTCAGTGATCTTAATTGTCATTCATTTGAAACCTGGACAATTTATATTTCACATGAAAAGACATAAACCTGAAAAAAAATTATTATTCTAAATCGCAAAATTGTTAAGCTATTGCAACATGAATTTGACATGGTTACGGACACTACAGATTGTTTAAGCTTTTTAAGCTTTTAACAAAAGAAAAACAAAATGCTTTAAACAATTTTAAGCAACTACTTTACAGGTCATATGCTTCGAGAAGATTACACAAATTTTAGTATTAATACTCAAAGAAATATGAATAATTTGCAGTATAATTGAAAAATGAGGCACATATAAAATCATCTCTCCAAAACAGCTGAAGTTAGCAACATGAAATTTTTAGGGAAGCAAGATTGTTCACTTTCATGTTGCATAAACCTCAGAAGTATCTTCTTTAGCACACACATTTTCTTTATTTTATATATATATAT
>QMIH01000527.1:231327-243613 GCA_003987875.1 Clarias batrachus
TTTTTTTTTTTAATCAGCATCAATACTGTGATTTGGCCGAAAGTATAAAAAAAAGTGTCTAAAAATTATAAAAATGAAAAGCCTATAAAATCTAACAATAAGCGTTACTATTTGACCGTATACTTCTCCAACCTGACATTTTTTCTAATACATCAAACATCCAACACCTATACACAGACACATCCGATTTAATGCTGCTATTTGATATAAAGTTTCGAGTCTCAGTAATGTTCAAAGATACAGTATGACAGGTTTTTACCTCACTCTGGCAGTTTTGCATTTCACAAGATTAATCTCATCTCTGAAAAAAAATAAATGTACTGTTCACTTCTTTTAGTCAAGATCCTTACAACTTCAACCCATAACGTTTCTTTCAGCTCCTCTGCTACTGTACTTTAATTAATGCTGAATTGCTCAAGTTGTCAAGTTAGTTGGGTTTCATAACCGTCAGAGCACAAAATTAGTTTCTATCTTAAGTATACGCAGTATTACGTCTTTGTCTGGCGGAAAGATAATAAACATCTACAAATCTAATAGCTGTTTTTTTTTTTTTTTTGGTACTAATTTTAGAATGCAATTACTCTTTGGCTAATTTAATCTATTTGTATTGTCTCCACAATGTATTTAATATTGGATATTCCAGACCTGTCTACACTGAGGCTCAGCAATGTGAACAATGCATCTCAGAAATGTGCACATTAGACTATAAATGTGTACAAATACTGTCCAATGGCAGTGTATACTGTAGGAACAAAACTTCCTGTTGTGGTTTTAATTAAAAACTTCAATTCATTATTTAAACTCAGTCCTGGCTAGGATTCTGATGATTGTCAATCATCCAAAACAGATCGTTGCACTAAGAAAACAAACGGTGCTGGAGAAAGTCCTGACTGGGCTTACGATGCATGTGCTGCTTTCTCTTCAATGCCATCTGGAAGTGAGGATATAAGCAGATTAAACACTGATCGACGGGCCACTATAGGCCTATGCTGCCTCAGAAAAGATTAGACATTTAAACTTTACTGTTGATTGGACTTTATAAATTCAATAATGTGTAGGTGCATTAGGATTGGCATATGTCATAGAACTCTATAAACACAAATAAAATCCATTAAAAAAAAAACAGGAAAAAAATTCTCCAGGATTCAGTTGATCAACATCCACTTGTTAGTCCTGCCAAATAGGACATCTTATGCCAGATGGAGAGCTGGAGGTCACATGACCAAATGATGATACAAACCAGAACTTGTTTGATGATTTAAAAAAAATAAAAAATAAAAAGTAATAATTCTGCTCCTACATCAAACAGGGATAAAATATAAACATACAGCATTCTGCTCTAACAAATCTTATTAAACATTAACAAAACATACTGGATCATATCTGATAGACAAACAAGAAGCATGGCATCATGTACACTTTTAATAATAGACTTAAATAAAAGTGCAATACTTTTACTCAGCTTCAGGGATGTCGACCTTTATAAAAACAGACGTTTGGTCAATTTGCTGGTCTGGAGCATTCAGGTGTGTGTTAACACAATAACAATAGGGAAAGTCAAGAGAAATGGTCTTAGAGAACCAATTGTTGCTGCACAGAAATCTAGAAAGTGTTATAAAACCATTTACACACAATTTGGGGCTCAACATACCACAGTGGAAAAGATTATTTACAAGGGGAAAGCATTTAAGGCATTTGCCAATCTTCCCATTAGTGGACGTCCCAGCACATTCACCCCAAGATCAGACCGTGGAGGAATATATAAAACACAAGAGCTACATTTCAGACCATACAGGTCTTAGTGACCATGTTAAATGGAGCAGTGGTAGCTAAGGTACCGAGTTACTGATCAGAAGATATGCAAAGAAAGAATTTAACTGTGCTGTAATGTACATATGACAAATAAAGGCTTAAGTTAACTTAAATGTTAAAGTCCATGACAGCACAATTAGAAGACGACTGAACAAATACAGTTTGGTTGGAAACCTCTTCTCTCTAAAAAGCACTAGAAAAAATAGCAAAACTGTTTTTGAATTTATTTAAACTTTTATAACTTGACACTGGTGCTACGTTAAATTGCCGCAGAATCCTACGTTGCATTCATGAATTATACAAGTAGTAGTCAGGTACAGTATTATATTCTTCGAGCCCAAGAGGGAAAAAATACCCTTCGCCTATGTGAGGACCATAATCTGATGTAGAACTGATAAAAGCCATAAACCTTCAGTAAATCAGGGACAGTCTTTGGTTAAAACTCCAAAAAGAAAAAGTTGATTTAATAGAACTATAGATCTTTCATGGCTGATATATTTTATATAAAAACATATAGGTACCAATGACTAACCTCTTAAGTTCATTATGGCGATTCAATACAGAATCTATTATTTAGAGAAAAAAGATGTAAGTCAAAGAGTCTACAGGTTGAATAGACTTGGAGTTTTTAAAAAAAGACCCTATTGCTGAGAGTACATATATTAGATTAATGTAATGTATGGCTGCCTGGACAAAGTGTACCTGACTCTTAAAATGAAAGGATGAAGGTCAAATAAGTACTGTCCAGAATTACTGGCCCAAAACACACATACACACACGTTTACTATCACTACTATCACAGTTGAACACACATTTATTACCCAAGCTTTTTATAGGGCTAGATTTGTTAAAAGATATCTGCTGCAATTCAAAGCTGAAAACAATTTCTACACATTCTGTTCAAAAGCCATATCCTACAAATAACATTGTAAATACAACTATTACACATATTGACTAGCAGTGGTGTTTTAAGCAGCGGCTAAGGGAAGTCATTCTTTCTTTTTTCCAGGATTGTACTTGTTATTTTAATTTTGTTTTATTTATTTAAATATTATTTAAAACTTTTTGTTTTGGCAATATTCTCTTCCCTATTTTGACTGAGATTTTTACAGAGTGAAACAGCGCCCCCGTAAACGTTATGTTGTAAACGTGTGGTGAAACACGGTATTACACTCCCAGCGTAGACTAAAGAGGGAAAGCCTGATTTGGCTTCCCTTGGTGGAAAAGAATAATAATAAGGGTTAACTAATCAGATTAGGCCATCCTCTCATACTAATGGCAAGGTCTGGCTATGTAAGGGCTATGCCAAGGGAAACCAGACACCCTTGGCTTCACACCAGTCAAATCATAATTAAAATGTTAAAACTAAAACAAAACGGCTCTCTTCGATGTTGATATCACCATTAGCAAAATTAGAACATGCAGTTATGGAGGGTGAAAATTTGTTGGTGTTTTTAATAAATAAATAAATAAATAAACAAACTACTCCTAGAACAGTGATTAATATTTGAATTCACAAATATGTTATGTTAAACAGTATAATACAGTACAGGTGCGATGGAAGTGTAGTCTTCTGAGGGTAGAAGAAACTGCAACAGGTTCATATGTCAGATGTAACACAAACAGATAGACAGGGGTAAGGATTTTCATTTGGATATGTCGGGTAAAAGAAAGTGGCACTGAAAAAAACAATGAGTTTGGAGGGCATGTGGTTCAAATCAATTATATCTGTAGAGCACAATACTCTCAGGCACAAATAAAAGCAAAGGTGGTTGCATTTAGCTCTCTCTCTCTTATTTTATTTCAATGGGTCCTATGTCTCTTTAGATTTATATGGACTTTTACTTATTTTATTAGACCTAGTTTTTGCCCATAAGCTCATACAGGGCTGTTTGAATGCCTGTAACAGCAGGCCTGTAGATCATCTACATCAATTAACTTAATATAATCGATGTGTGCACTTTTCACTACTGTATGTATCAGTGTTTGTGTGTTTTTCCCCAGATTCCTCTTGCTAATTCCGAGTTCATTCCTCACAATCATCCCACTTTGCAGCCTGTTACTGTATCTCCCGTCTCTCTTCCCCCCCCCCTATTCTTTCTGATAAACAAATCATCTATCTAATTCCGTAAAGATAATGCAGGTGTTGCTTAGCAACTCTGTAGAGCCAATCGCTGTTCCATTCGTACCCCTTTACCCCATATTACTCCAATTTCCCTCATCCACTGACATACTGTAGAATCACTCAGGCAAACTCTGACATCCATGACCCATTCAAGTGCTCATGACATGTTTTCTTTCTCTCATACACATGTGCGTTCTTGGTGAAAACATCGTAGCATCCATCAGTATTTATGAGGGCCTACAATTACAACTGGATGGTCCTCATCAGCTTCCATAAACAAACATAACATCAGATGATGAAAAAAAAACACACACAATAGAATTCAATGTGTAGCCTTTTTTTTTTTACAAAAAAATGTAATAGTGTTCATAGAAAGAAAAAAAAACATACACCTCCCTACTTCCACAATCATTAAGAGAGTAATTAACAGCTAGGTGTTACTAAAGTTTAGTTTGTCTGCCAACATAAAAGTACATTGTCTGACAATCAGTTATGACCTCAGAGAAGCAACTCTTGCTATAAACAATATAAAAGTACAATTCACCATTCTACAGTGAGAAGAAGTGACTGCCGATGCCAGTCTGTACCAGGAGTGGGTGTGAGATCAAATTCAGTCTAAGGTCAGAGCATTTAATACCCAAAGAGATAAAGAAAAACCCAAGACCTGTACGTCACGTGTCCTACTACTTACCACTGTAAGTGCATTAAATATTTATGTTCATGGGAGAAAAAGACATGATTGTATGACAAGTATGACTTTCAATGTAAGATGGCTAGAAAAATCCCTTTCTTACAGAAAAAAAAATGCCAATATGACTTAGGTTTGCAAAAATGCATTTGACCAAACCACAAATATGATCAAAACCATGACAGACCAATGTAGAGCTGTTTTATCATCACACACATGGAAACACCTGTGTGTAAACATATTCTGCAACGTATTCTGACCCCAGCTTCCTGAATGGCAAAACAAAATAAAGGTGATGGAATGGCCAAGTCAAAGTCTGGACCTCAACCCCTCTAAGAATACTCTTTAGCATCAATGAACTTCAAGCAATGTTGTAAAGAAGAATGGGCAAAATGTCTCCAAAACGACGTCAGAAACCTCCGACCTCAAAATAAAAATGTTTACTTCATGTTATTCTTGCTAATGATGGTTCTACATGTAAATGAATTATCCGATGTGATGATTTTTTCCACCTGGTTTCACATCACTGCTTGAATCTGCTTGCCAGCATTCACCAGGGATTACAAACATGGCCGCTAGGAACAGGAAAGATCTCATGCATTAGAGTTCTCGTCACACATACCCATCTCCGACCTACAGTAGCAAACTTATTTAAGCATCCACATCACACCGTGTGTGTCTGTAGCCCATTCGGTGACATTCTTTTTATACAGTTCTGACCTACTGCCTTTTATGTTGAGCCTTAATGTGGAGCCCCCTAGTGACGGGGAGGAATTGGACACGACTAAATTAGGGAGAAAATCAGGGAAAAATCCCTCCCCAAAAAAATAAATAAACCAGTGACCATAATCAGTCTCACATATAGCAGATTCTGTGTGATCCTGATTAGCGCAACAGAAAATGAATTCACGAGTTTGAACTCTGTTGCAGATATCTGTTGCCATAAGGCTAGGCAGCATATTACTTTTCTGAAAGAAAAGGGGGGCAAATTTACACTCGCACATCAAATAAAACTAACTACTTTATTAACCATTGGAAAGTTTCAAAGTACATTTACTTTGATACTGTACTCAAGTACAGCTTTCACATATTTGTATTTTACTTGAAAGGTTTTATTACTGAATACGTTTTACTTTTACTCTTCTCCATTATACCACAAACATCTGTACTTTCTACTTCACTACATTTGTGCATGGCTTTGCGTTACGTAACAACAGTGGTTGTTGAAGAAATTTGAAGAAATTATCGCCAATATTATAAGTAATTGCATGAATTGCCTTCTCTCAGAAGCAAGTTTACCTAGGGTATTGTCTATTTTTTATTCAAGTACAGGATTTGTGTGCAGGTACTTTTTCCACCACTGCCACTACCATGGACAGTACTTTCTTTTTGGCCAATTAATGTGTTGACAGTTTGAAAAGATACTTGGAGGAAGCATGTGATGGCTGTCACCCTCCCTGATTGGTAGCTGTTGACTCATTTGCAGTTGGATTACTCATTTGTAGATATGAATTTGTATTTGTAATACAATACCATGCAATACTATCATGCTACCCGAGTGCAGATTCAATTTGTATTGTAATTCTACAAGTATCACAATTTTATAAATAACCCAATTCAATATTACATTTTTCTCAGATGTTTATAATTCCAAACAAACCTCACAATCGATTTGTTCAAATCACACAGGATGCTGTGCTGTCTGCCAATGTGTAAATAGTTTCGAGCACCTGTAGGATTATAAAGTAATGGCAACATTTTACCAACTCAAATGAAAAACATGTATAAATTTTTTTTAAAAAATTTTTTTAATCGATTTTGGAGTCAGTGTGGTGATGCCTGAATTGCCACACGGGACTATTCATTTAATTAGTTTGAATTAGTTCATCTTGGGCAGTTTTGGAGAAACTTTTAGAGTAAAAGTTATTTAATAGTCTATTTTTTTATTCTGAACATACAATAGAATTTTCCATTAAAGAAAAATGTCAAAAATATTAGAGCGAAAGAAATTAGAATCAGGAGATCAGACTTTTAAAACGTCCAAAATTATTATCGGCCAAGGACATGTAGTGCAACTCCATTGTTTTGGCCCTGATAAATAAAAACACAGAATTAAAGGAGGTTATGCTTTCCTTTTCTCCATGAATGTGCTGCCCTACATTACCACAGTTTCATTAATCTCACTTTCTCTTTCTGATTAGACGCGACCTCGGCTTTAATGACTCAAACAATTATCATTTTGTACTTAACCTCAACAACTATACACTCTCTAGCCTACACGCCAGAGTTTTAGTAGATCATATAGGCTATTAAAACTCTTTGCCTACCACAATTTCAAACTCCGTTCCTGTTGTAAGTCATGTGGTTAACAATCAGTTCTTATGCTGCTTCATGACAGTCTATAGATGGCTTGAAGCAGAAGACAATATGATTTTTTTTTTTTTTTTTTTTTACACCAGTTATTCACTACCTCTGTGAATTTCTCTGATCCTCATCCCATTAGCATGGATGCACTAATAGATAATCATTCAAGATAATATAACTTAGGCCACATCCCAAACCACAAATTACTGTACACAAACTACCATGTAAGAGGACCTTTAACATGTTTACTGCTTAGGCATACTGGTTGGTCTACAATATTCTGCACGGAACACGGCTTTGAGCTCTCATTTAATGTGCTTATTGCAATCACCAAGTTAATCTGCACAGACAAGATGACAAAGTAGCTTTTTTAAGTAGCTGACAAACTAGAGAAAGTAAGCAAGCTTTAGGAACCACAGTAAAAGCTTTGTTTAAAAATAATCAAACTTTAGATCATTCTAAATAAGAGGTGGGTTTAATGTGTCCAAAATTGTTTCTGCTTCTTTTGAAAAAAAAAACAACAAAAAAACATCCCATTTTCTGGATGACATTTTCAAGATTGCTCAAACTTTCAGTCCCAATACAACAATCCCCTCCTTTTAGTCCATCAAATGCTTATATACTGTACAGTCGGTTCTAATAAAGATGGATTCAGTGCACTTAACTGCCTGGATGAGCAAATGAAAAAGTCTTTTTAATTTGTCTTATTATTATTAATTACTCCAGCTTTAACAATTCACTGAACATGTACCTGCGTTGACCAAAAAGCCAGCGGGTTTCAGTCATAAATTCACAACCATATTCGAGTTATTTTTTAAAAAAAACAAAAGATTTGTTTCAGCATTGGATACAATACTGTTTTAGGTTAACCTATTATACACAATTCTTTGTTTTTTATTTGGTCTGGCTTTTAAATAAAGTTCTTTCATGTGCCATCTGGTGGATATTCTGTGAAGCACAACACATTTATTTACATTTTTAAATGTTGCTTGCGGGATCTGGCGGCATTTCGCGGGACGAATTGTGTGCACTACAGGTGCACTACTTCCCCCCCCCCCACCCCAAATAAGTCACCATTTGTTTTTAAATAAAAATAAAAAAAAAACCTTAAGCATTCAGTTACTAAAATAATTCCTGCAGTGGTTAATATGTTTCAGCTGACAACAATGCATTGAACCCTAACTGATGCAGTCCATCCAATCTCTTCTGTCGGCTCCATGCTCCTAGTACATCATTGAAGTTCCTAAGAGGTGTTAATTACACGATTGTCATGCCATCATTACTATGTCCTTATTAAGTTCTTCCTAATACATGCTTCAAACCATATTTTCATCAGGTTGTTCTTTTTTACATGTCCAAGGAAAGCATGGCGGCTCCATGTGAATGGACACAATACTACGCTTACAGGTTTCTACTGCATTCCTGCAAAGTTGTACAGTACAAGTTCTTGGGGAAGGTCATTGTGACAGGACAGCCAACATTTCATCCAGCCATAAGGTTAACATGGAAAATGGAACTTCCAGACTCGGCCATATCCTTTTAGGAAAATCTGAAGACCTTAAAAACCAACATGCATTATAAACAAACGTGTAGTCCAAAGTCCTACTTGCTGTACAACTCTTCTAAACCTACCGACTGCAAAGATACCATCCCCATCCCCTTCTCAGCTAACGTGACTCAAGCACATTTGCAGTGAGAATAAGGATAGTAAGGAAATCTACGATTATTTTGTGAATTCAGGAAGAAGTCTTAGATTATGCCATGGCACATATTATGATTACTGGGAGAGAACAAATGTACATACTGAAAGAGTTCCTTTGGTGCTTGCTTATCATCCTAGTAATAGAATGGTGAATGAAATTATACATAGAATCTTGCGACATGATCCATCTGCTTTCCTTTTAAGGAACCTCTTTTTATCTCCAAGGCCGAACAGAAATATCAAAGACCCGCCTGTCAGGAGTAAATTAAATGGCTGACCATTTTGTCGAGCACCTTTGTACAATCAGAAATAAGGATTTCTTTTCCTCCAGTGGAAAGACATTCCGACAGCAACGTGCGTGTACGTGTGTGTGTCGTACATTCGTACGTGTGTGTATTTCTTAGGGGGCACTGATTGGAAAGTGGGTTTTAAAAAGGAGTAGCGTATAATATGCGATATAACATTTTGTCCCTACAATGAATTTCAGATTAGCATTCAGAGTCATTAAACACTTCACATCTCTTCGCCTTTTCTCATTTCTATTCTTTCTCCAGCTCGTGTCTGTTGGCATATAGAGAAACTATAATTTAAAAAAAAAAAGAAAGAAAGAAAAAAAAATACCTCACAAAATGGCTGATATAAAATTTTAATTTACTCTCCAATGACAGGTTTGCTGCCCCTCCACATGGCATACATCTAAATGTTTTAAATAAAATATTCCATGTCATCACCAGAATGTGTATCAGTTTTCATTATTGTAGATCATCTGTTACATTGAACTCTTATGCGGATCTCTTTCTCTCTTTCAGATTATGTTTTGTGAAAATAGCCGAAGGCAAACTTCCCAAAAGGTAACATGGAGAAATGTCCAAAGGTTTATACACCAATCAGCTTTATAACATTGCAATGCAAAACGTCATTGTGTAGTGTTCCCTTATGCCACCTGGGCAGCTCTGGCCCCTCTGGGCATGACTTCACAAGGCCTCTGGGGGTTTGCTGTGATGTCGGACACATGGACCTTGGCAGCGGATACTTTTGTGTTATGCGGTTGACAAGATTTGCCTCCATGGATCAGACTTGTTTGTCCAGTTCATTTCATGGGCACTTGATCAGAGTTTCAGTCATTTGTTTTTGTTGTTGTTGGTTTTTTTGCATTCTGAGCAAGATTTAGTGAAGACGTAGCATCATGGGTCCCAAGAATGTTAGCACGTATAATCACAAGAAGAAAACGTTGCCACTTTCAGTTTTATTTTTAAGGGAGCCAGTGCCAGGAGGAATCATAAATTAATGTTAAGTTCATTTTAATGTCTATTTATTTCATATTTCTTCATAAGGTTTTGAATATTTTATATGCAACGATATGATCACACCTCCATCCATCCATCCATCCATGAATGCTTCTAGTCAAATTAGGAAACATGGAGGCCAGTAGTAATCATTGCGTTTATTCCCATTTTACGGCCATGGTAGGACCTGTAGTCAACATTCACATTCACATGCACATTCCCACACTACGGGCAATTTGGGAGTGCCAATTAGACTAATCAGCAAAACTGTAGAAGGAAACCAGACCCACCTGTTGGAAATCCACCAAACTCTATGCACACAGACCCTAAGGTGGGAAACGAACCCAGACACTGGAGGTGCAAGGCAACAGTAAAAATCCCCTATACCGCCGTGCCGCCAAAAATATGTTTATAGTGTTGGAAATTGATAATATTGGTAATATTTTTTGGTGGCTGGAACGGATTAACAGCATTTACATAATTTCCTATAGAAAAATGCGTTTCACAATACGAAATTTCGCCTGAAGAAGTCGCCTCTGGAACGGATTCAATTCGTATGCCGAGGCACCGCCATATACGTTGAATCATAATCAGATTTTGTTTTTAATACTAACACACATCTATTCAGGGGTGGGGGTGGGGGGGGCATCACTTACTTGTGCTATCTTCTGTAGGATCAGACCCCAGATGGGAAGGTCTTTGTTGTCAATGACCCTATAACCAGTTTACTGGTATATAATTGATATTTAATGTTAATGTTTTAATGTTAAGTGGTGGTAATGCTATGACTGACTGGTGTACAGTCTGTGCCTAACCAAAAGATGTATAATTCTAACTGAGAAGAAAAGAAATCGACAAGAGAAAAAAGTAGTGTTGCATTTCTCAGCCTCAGCATTTTAGCAGAATTCACAAGTTGGGATTGTCGTCGTTGTTGTTATTGTTGTATTTTTGCATATCAATGCCCTGACACTAAAATAGCCAGTATCCATTACATAAACACCAACATAACTAATTCAGACTCCAAGCCATCAATGAATAATTAATGAAGGTGGTAAAGTGATTGTAGTTACTCAAAGTAGCAATATTTAAACCTGAGTGTATTTTTTTTCTAAGAGCCAGAGTTAACATTTGGTTTACATTTGGCAAAAGTAAATACAGTGTTTATGCATCCTATACTGTATGTGCTTGTGCAATGTCAAAACCCATTAGATGGATTCATAAGGCATTGTAAAGTTTCATACAACAGTTAGTTCTGACCGAGTAATCTGATGGACATACAGTAAGGCATTTAAAACCACTTTCACCCCAGTTAATTACACTCAGTCGCCAGCTCCACCAGTCCCAGATAGTTATTGTAGTTCCGCCAGTTGTGGTAGGATATGTATTGGCGGAACAAAATAACTGGTTAAATAAACAACAAATTATATTTAGTTGTATATGGAATTGTTGTACAAAAGTAATATATCACACTCAAGTTTGTGCTGGTGTGCTGAATATCAGTCTGGCTATGATATCTTCGGTGTCTACGGCCGCATCACAACCATGCTGATATTCAGCCCAACAGCAAAACCTTTAATTGTTTCAATCAAATATAGTTAAGAAGACATAAGGATCAAGACCGCAGTGTAAATTTAGATTTCGATGTAGGACAGTTTTGATGTAAAGGTTGTACTGTATGCTGTGACCACAGGAGACAGAAGGTCAATCAAACATCAAAATACAGCAAAATAACTATGATTGGTTTGTAGACAGTGTTTCAGTGAAAGCTACTGAAAGCGACAGGTGGGCTGCCCCTGCTGAGCTCTGGTTTCTTCTAAAGGTTTCGCCTTTTTTAGTTCACAGTTTTTCATTGCCACCGTCACCTCTGCAGGTTTAGGCATTTATTTTCTAGGGTGATAGAAAATAGCATGACTGCACCATGACCAAGTCCACTCACTGGAATACAACCAACTGAACACATGGAAATCTGCAGTTGGTTCCGTACCAGAATCGCATAGCATAACGTAACCTGCTGATATCATCCAAGTAATGTCTGGTGAACAGAACCTGAAACTGAATCTCAGGATCGTTTTCCCCTCATTTCCTTCCTCCTATTTAGTACTGTCTACTTCATTAGCGGTGGACCTAATGCCCAAAGGAAACTTAAAAAAAAAAATGTAGGGATACTTTGTGGTGTATCCTGATCTCAGACACAATGGGGAATGCATGAGAGGGGAATGCACTTTGGATGGGATGCCAGTCCATCACAATACCCTATACATACCCATATATGAGATGCTTAACATATCAATCAATGCCTCTAGGAGGTG
>QMIH01000527.1:243949-271804 GCA_003987875.1 Clarias batrachus
CTAGGACAGGGTGCCAGTCCATTGCAGGGCACATACATACATAAACACACACTCATTCACACACTGCGGGCAATTTGGGAATGCCAATTAGCCTAATCTTCATGTCTTTGGACTGAGGAAGGAAACCGGGGTAACCGGAAGAAACCCACCAAGCACGGGAGAGCATGCAAACTCCATGCGCACAGAGACGGGAATAGAACCTGGCCGGGAATCGAACCCGGACCCTGGAGGTGCAAGACAACAGTGCTAAGCACTAAGCCACGTTTATGCTGAATAAAATGTGAGAAGAAGGGAAAAAAAGGAAATAAGAGTCGAAGGTTGTGGACAAGACAGACGACAACAAAAGTATCTTAATGCATCATTCAGTGGGACAAAACAGTATTACACAGAGAGAGAGAGAGAGAGAGAGAGAGAGAGAGAGAAAGCCCAAACTGTGAAGTGGGAAAAATAATGCGGAAAGGAAAAGATGGCAGATTAAAGCAGGAAGCAAGTGGTTTCTCAGGTTACACAACTTGGCACTTCTTGGTGGTCTCGGAATCTTTTTCTAAACAAATAACATGAAAAGAAAAATCTTAATCTGAGCATTCCACTCTCACAGAAATCAACTCAGCACATTAAAGCTTGTCGATGGAACTATGGATCTTAACATTACATACTGCACTCACTCACTCACTCATCGTCGTCTATACCGCTTTATACTGTATACAGGGTCGCTGGGAGCCTGGAGCCTATCCCAGGGCACGAGGTGGGTACACCCTGAACAGGGTACCAAATCCATCACAGGGCATGCACATATACAAACGGACACACTCACAAGCTCATTCACATTCACACTGGTAACACTGAATAGCCTCATCTGCAAGTCTTTGAACTGTGGGAGGAAACCCTCAATGCATGGGGAGAACAGACAAACTCCAAGCAGAGAACAGACCCCAAGCAGTAATGCATATTCATCTGACTATTAAGGCTATTCAAATTCCCTTAGCATGGACATTCCCTATATACATACATAGCCCATACATAGAGACAGGAATTATACATACTGTAGTATAATTGAAATTCTATCCTAATTATGTTGTTGATTGTAAGGTTTTAAGAACTAAAGGGCGTAAAAACCAAATTACAACAATGATTTGTGCCTAAATGCCAGTGAGGCATAGATATCATCATACAGTGTCACATTTCCAAGTATATAGCAGCTTTCTTAAAATTCACGCCCATTCAAATCACTACACATTTCTTTTCTTTTTTTCTTATTTAGTCACAACCATTTATATCCCACACTCCCACATCAAGGCTACAACCACTAACCAGGAAGGGTAAAGCACAGCGTGTGTTTCCTTCGAGCCAAGTCACCAATCGCATCTTTTCGGACCGAGAGCTCACACACCATTGGGGGTGGTGTAATACACTTGGAGGACAGCACTATTGGCGCCTTCCGCTTGCATGAGCTCACAGACATGGAGATTGATGTGATAGCACTAAGTGCCTCCCATCCCGCCCCCCTACAGGGATGCTACAGCATCAGCATCACCCGGGATTCGAACTCGCAAACTCTGGATGTTAGGGGAGGTAAAGCGCTTGCCGCTGCGCAACTCCAGACATTTCTAAAGTCATGTCGCATGAAATGATAATTATGCAGATATTACGGTTTGTGATTATGAACAAATAGATCTTTTCTGCAACTTTGGCCTCTTTCAACATTCCAGCATCGGTATGAAAAATGTAACAAGATCGTAACAACTGTACATGTAGTGTTGCAATATAGTTGGCTTACCCTGGGCAAAATTGCAAAAGGATTTTAAGGGTCAATTCAATAACTATGCATAAATAAATAAATAAATGTATTGGTTAGACTTTCATTCAGAGGGTTGCTTTCATGGTCGTACATCCTAGTTTATGTGCATTTTTGTGTGTGTACGAGTTTCAGTTAAATATTCAGTATTATGCACGAGTAGGTGTGGGAACAAAAATGCTGAGTTAAGATGTCTGAGCAGGTGTATAAGTAACATGAATAAGGAGTTTGGTAATTGTACACAGTGTGATCTTGTTTTGCACGTGTCTATCGTGTGAAGGTGATGAAAATTTATGTGCGTGTAGATATAAAGTGCCAGTTTTATTATTTCGCGTATTTAAGCTGCTCTCCATTTTACATGTACAGGTAATCCTATTAGCTTTTTTAAAAGTGCTGATACAAGCTTTTTTTTTTTTCACCAAAAGTTAAAACCCTTTCAAAAGAAGTGCAGACTGGCATCAAGTTGCAATATAAAAGTATAACTTTTGAGCGATTATTTCTAGAAGTTAAACTAGAAAAACTAGTAAGCAATTATAAGGAGATTACATCGCCAATATTAGAACAATAAAATAACCAGTGTGCCTGTTTTTTGTGTTTGTTTTTACATTCACCCAAAGGCAAACTGTTTCACTTCATTACTACTAAATGTAACAGTGATTTAACCTAGATAGCTTCAAGGGAAACTTGAAGACAGGGAAGCTGCATAGTATATTTATTCTACACTTAAGATCAACTTAGTCAAATAATGAGGAAGAAAATTTGACCTGTCTGTTATTTTGGCAGATCGGAAAGCTGTATGTGATTTAACATAATTTAAAATTATTCACCTGGTTGTCCTGTTGGTAGAAAGTGTGAATACTCATTGCTAATGCCAAGTCTTGTTTCTGATTTCACTCATGGCTTCAT
Source organism: Clarias batrachus (assembly GCA_003987875.1). NCBI lineage: Eukaryota > Metazoa > Chordata > Actinopteri > Siluriformes > Clariidae > Clarias > Clarias batrachus. Next base: position 246,651 of record QMIH01000527.1, read on the forward strand.
GGCCTGGCTCGCTTTATCCATCACATCGGTAGACTATAACCCTAATGGTATGTACAGTAGAGATGGTGGTTTGTAGCGCTGTCACTGGTGCTGAAAGTGTGCACACAGCAGGATTTCAGGATGAGTAAATCCCATGTTTAGAGAGTCCTGCTGTCTGGTCACTACCCTAGCAGAAATGTCTCCCAACTTCAAAACTTTGGGACGACTGGGGATTCCAGTATTCAGTGTCTCCTTAGCAGTCAGGTGTTAAATTAAACCAGTGATGAGAAGAATTGTCTGATTGAAGCAAAGACACAACACGCAGTCATGATCATTTAACCAGCAATAAGAAGTTGTTTGAAAATCACAAACCATCGAGTACTCATTTAAAGTTTAGATGAACCAGGAGGAAGCTGAGTTTAAGCTGGGGTACAAAATAAAACTGTCCAAACAGGCACTGATGAAACTTTTGTCAGTCCGACCAGGACAAAACTTCTCCCCACTACCATTATATTTGACATTAAACATTCTGTAAAACACTTTTTACAAAAATTCTAAGACATGACATTTTTCTCATTACCCAGAGTCAATTCAGTACGTACAGTATTGACACATATGTGTCTCCTCCACAAGTTGTCAACAAACTATCCATTGATTTTCAAGGATCAGGCATTTCACTCTCTGAACGTTCACTAGAATGACTGCAGTGCCCTTCGAGACACCTCGACCGGGATCGTCTTTCGCAGACGTACGGCCTTTTTTAAAAACGTTTGCCCATCACGTACTGTGCTTGAAGTCTTCCGCAAACATCAATCAGTTTTTACACCTTCATTTACCAAGAATTTCATCACCGGTCCTGGTTTGACGTGAACGCCCTTGTAGATTGGAACGTGAATGTTTATACAGCAGTAGCCATGATGCAATGCAAGTTCAAGGGTGACTCAATAGCATAACACACACACCGCAATTGGTTAAAAGTGTGATCGTATCGTGAGTTGGCAAACTGAGAAAAACCTTGCATTGCAGTTTGAAATGGTGTGCAGTCAGGGAAGAATATAAGGAAATATCCATTCATTCATCCATCCATCTAGAAACCTCTGTAGTCCAACATGGGATGATAGAGGCCAATGACGACCATTGTATTTCTTTCCATTTTTATGACGTGGTAGGACCTCCAGTCATATGGATGAACTTTATACATTGGTAATTGGGATCAATAGTTTTTTGATCAGATTTATAAAAGATCACTTTTTTTGGAAAGTCTGCAGCAGGTCAACTGAGTTCAATTCAGTTCATATTTAAACTTTAACTGTAAAATTGGCAAGTTCTTATTGGCCTGTTTGGAGACGAGCGCTGCAGAGATTTTAGTAGCTTTTTTGTCACTCGCTGCCACTGTGGTGCAGACACAAACAACGACAGCACGGTTGATGCCTCTGATTTTTTAAAATAAAAAAACCTGTACCTCAATTATAAAAAGAAAAAGAAAATGAAAGAACAAAAATGTAAGGAGATTAAATGTCGGAAGAAACACACTTGTCGATCCTCCTGGCAGTCTGACAGAAAGAGGGGTCTTGGAGTGTCGATCACAAAAACCTCTAATTAAATTAATCAGCAACAGATATCATGGATAGATTAACACAATATTTGGGATGAAAGAAAGTAAATGGTGGAAATGTGTGTCGATCTGCTTGTTCGTAGTGCACACTTCTACGAAGGCACACACTTGAAAGCTGGCCAACTGGCACACATCTTGCAGACTGCTCCAATCTGTCAGCTCAACAGGTCAAGCATTAAACCTGCTGACACACACACACACACACACACACACACACAAAAGAAAGATACGCAAGTCTGCAGGCGAGGAAGTGTATAATGAGCACAGCACGCGCATTGGAAAACACACTAGCTAATTGCTATCCATATATGCTAAATCTTCATAAATCATCAGGTCCTACAGAAAATTTATTTATTTGTAATGCTCTGTGAAAGACACAGGAATTTTAGAGCAGGGTACTGCAGTGTGTTATACTGATGGAGTATTAGAGCAGACACAGGTGAAACAACGCCCGCTGTCTCGACGCTGGAAGTGCATGCAGGTAATGCATGATTTACAAAAGGCTACGTTCTCCCTCTGCGGTGCCGCTGACTCGTCTCCCGCACCCACACATCACTCAGCTGGCTTAACAACAAAAGTGAGCAATCTGGCCTCTTTTTTTTTTTTTTTTGCCGTTTTGACCTGAACATGTGCAGCTGGTGAGCTGTTTGCTGACGTCCAGAGCAAAATCTGACGCATATTCAGGACACTGGAGAGTTCATTTGTTGAAAAAACATTGCACAAATAAAACATGATGTATGCGAATGATGCAAAATAGACATGGATGCTGCTTAGAGTTTCGAACATAAACAGCAAAATGGATAGATCTGAGCAGGTGGGGGCGGACGATGTGGACATGGGTCTAGCAATCAGGCGCTATATGCAATCAGGAGCTTATGTTTGTACGGTGGTTCCTCGGCACACGAATCTTTCGCCTTAAGAACTGAAATTTTGCAAGAAATTTGCCCCAGCAAAAAAAAGCATTTTCAGCCTATAAGTGAACGAACTGAGCTGAACGATAATTCTGGCCAAGGTGCATATAAAGTACGTCCGGAAACCGTTACAAACTTGTTTGGGTGAGTGAAAAGCCAAGTGAAGCAGGTTTAACTCATTTGTTTGTTTTTGTTGTTGTTGTTTTGCATTCTGAGCAAGATTTAGTGAAGACGTAGCACCATGGGTCCCAAGAATGTTAGCACGTATAAACACAAGAGGAAAACGTAGCCACTTTCAGTTTTATTTTTAAGGGAGCCAGTGCCAGGAGGAATCATAAATTAACGTTAAGTTCATTTTAATGTCTATTTATTTCATATTTTTTCCATAAGGTTTTGAATATTTTATGTGCAACGATATGATCACACCTCCATCCATCCATCCATGAATGCTTCTAGTCAAATTAGGAAACATGGAGGCCAGTAGTAATCATTGTATTTATTCCCATTTTACAGCCATGGTAGGACCTGTAGTCAACATTCACACGCACATTCCCACACTACGGGCAATTTGGGAGTGCCAATTAGACTAATCAGCAAAACTGTAGCAGGAAACCAGACCCACCTGTTGGAAACCCACCAAACTCTATGCACACAGACCCTAAGGTGGGAAACGAACCCAGACACTATAAAAATTCCCTATACCGCCGTGCCGCCTCAAATATGTTTATAGTGTTGGAAATTGGTAATATTGGTAATATTTTTGGGTGGCTGGAACGGATTATCAGCATTTACATAATTTCCTATAGAAAAATGTGTTTCACAATACGAAATTTCGCCTGAAGAAGTCGCCTCTGGAACGGATTCAATTCGTATGCCGAGGCACCGCCGTATACGTTTAATCATAATCAGATTTTGTTTTAATACTAACGCACATCTATTCAGGGGTGGGGGTGGTGGGGGGGGCATCACTTACTTGTGCTATCAAAGCCTTTCACACTGACAAACAACATATTACTCTTTCATTCCGTCCCCTTCACACAGATGGAGAGGTGCAAACGCAAGAGATTTTCTCTAAGAGGCACAGAGCCAAGCTGACCACAGCAGAACACTCAACGTTATTATCACGACCGGGTCTGATCTGCTTACTCGGAACTCTTTTAACACAGCCTCACTGTCCACATTATGTCTACAGGGGAATGTATAGACTGTTACGTTCCTGTACGCTAGGGTTGTTTTTGGATATGTAAGCACCATGAAAGACGTAAAAACTAATTTAAGCGGTTGCTTATAGCCCAATTCTGGCATTTCCCCATCATTTCTTGGCATTTTATTTGATTCTTCTGCTGAAACATAAATCAAGGAAGTTCCCAGATTAAACAGCCAATGAAACGCATTACCCTGACAATGATAATGTTCTTATGGTAATGCTGTTGTTTCCGCGCATTGTGCTGGTGTAAACAGCGCTACTGTATTATTAGATCTCTGATGAAGTCTGGGTTATTCTGTTGTAACAATCCCCTCAGGTGAAATCAGAGACTCTGGGAGAATAAACGTGTTAGCCTAATGTTATTTAACGGGGGTTGAGTGTGCCTGAAGAGCCACTTGAGGAATCCTTCTGCCGGTGATGCTGCGTTAGTTCAATCTGGAAAAAAAGAAAAGAAAGAAAAAAACGCCATAAAATGGCATCTTAGTTCAATCTGAATATATCCCTCTCAGAATTCTTTTCCTAATAAAGCTGTCATGAATCGAGTCGGGGAAAGAAAAGTGATCGTCTGAGTAGCAAGACAACTTTACGAGACAGTTGATGTCGTGTTCTGTCATGTCTGCATGCTGTTCTGGTTGGCCTGTGCTCTTTCTTTCCTTCTTTCTTGCTCTACATTTTGTTACTAGTCAAAACAACAGCCTAGTTTCATTTCTGTCTAGACAAAAATAAACTGCATGTCTGCTGGTATGACAAAGCCTTCTTGAGTTTTACTGAAGCAAGTGCTTCATGCTTTTGAAATAGAGTCTGTCTGTAACTCCAAATGGATATATTGTTTATGAGTCTTTAAACGTTCTGTTATACGTCAGTAAACTTTGATGGAGACGAACACTATTCTGCTTCTCACACATAAAAGCAAAAAACTAAAACAAATCCTCAGACTTTTTGGAGTGTGAAACAAGGGTAGACTGTCGCTTCTGAGTCGATTTTGAACTATAACAAACTACTAAAACTAAATCTAAAGAGCACTGTGTAACTTGTGTTGCTGATTGTTTAAATGTCACGTCTTGAACCAAAAAAAATTTTTTTTTTTTCCTGCCATGCTTCTGCTCCACAGTCCAGTCCAGTAGGTGGCAGTAATTCACCAACCCACCATAAACTCACATACTTTGTCTATGTATTTCGATTTGTTTTGAAGCTAATTGTGAAGTCCACAACTCAAGTCCAAAGTTATATCCAAGATCAGAGGTTACAGGAAGGATCTCCAGCACACGCACACTCTCGTACACATCAACAAAACTGTTGTTGGGCACGTGCCCATCTTTAAGATCCTTGGAGTCCCCATTTTCAAGGACCTCACCTGGTCCCTAAGGGTCTTTTCTTTTAATTAGGAACGTACAACGGCGCCTGTATTTTCTGAGGAGACTTCATTCGCACATGTGCTTCAGGATACTGGAGAACTTCTACCACCGTACCATTGAGAACATCCTCAAAAAATGGATCTCGTGGTGGAACAGTAACTGCACTGCTTCGGACTGCAAAACCCTCCAGAGCTGGTGAAAACCACCCAAAGCACCGTTGATATTCAGCAACCCACCATGGAGGACATTTACAAGAAATGCTGCCTGCAAAGGGTGAGAGGCATCATCCAATATACCGCTTACTCCACACAAACATACTGAAAGATGGCTTCTTCCCTGTGGCTATTAATAGACCAATGACATCACAGATTGAATGAACACTAACATAAATAACAAATCACATGATGTCATTGGACCCTCAAACAAGCTACGTACGTAAAAGCATTATTTTTAATATCAAAGCTTTTCAAAGGGTGTAAAAAGTGTCCAATATTCCAATAAATTTCTGGAGCCTTTACCAGGAGACTTATGGCATGAGACAGGGTGCCAGTCCATCGCAGGGGACATACATACAGTACTCGCACTGACACACTCATTTACACACTGAGGGCAATTTTGTAAACGGTAATTAGCCTCACGTCTTTGGATTGAGCAAGGAACCCCGAGTACCCGGAGGAAACCCACCAAGCATACAAAGAAAATGCCAGATGCTTACAAAAGCTGGCTGGGAATCAAGTCTGGACTCTGGAGGTGCGAGGTGACGTTGCTAACCACTACACCACTGCGCCTGGTAAATTTTTCATTGTGTTATTTGGGACAGTTTTCAAAATAAAGTCAATTTAGACAAATCCAAAGAATATACATTTTCTGGCACATGGTTATAAAACAAGGGGTTTACACTTGAAATCTTACAGTTAAGCAATTTTTTTTTTTTAACTGAGATAAAATTTTGACAGTAGCAACATGAAAGACTGATCTCCACTCCACAACCATTCAAGAAGTAAAGAGACATCCATAGTTGTATATCCCAAACTTTTGAGTGAATAAGGTTTACTATTAATACATTGGTGGCATAGTGGTTTGCACTGCTGCCTCGCATCACCGGTGTTTGTGTGGGTTTCCTCCCACAGTCCAAAGACAAGCAGATTAGGCTAATTGACATTTACAAATTGCTTGTAATGTGGTAATGAGCGTGTGAATGTTGACTGAAAGACCTACCATGGTCTTAAAATGGAATTAAATGCAATGGCCTCCACTGGCCTTCACGGTTGAACTACAAAGGTTCCTAGATGGATGGAAATGTGACCCTTTGAACAGCACAAAGGAATCGTTCAGAAGGTGCTGGTCAACCGGGTCAAGATTCTGTTAAAGTTTTACACTTATTTTTTTTTAAATTGAACTATAATTCTGTTAACAGAAGAAATGGGGATTTTAAGATTCCTAGCTGTTTGTATCAAAAAAGGGCACACATCATATTAGGTACAAACATTTTATCATACTATGGAGTATATTAACTTTTTGCATGTCTGTTTTTGGATGAAAAAATGGCAAAAACTGGTACTTAAACCTGAGCGAAGCTTGAATCGAAATGTTCTTCACATGGGCTATACTCCAGGGTGTCCAAAAAGTCTGGGGACATAGGAAATTTCATTATTTTATTTATTTATTTGTTATTTTTCCGGGCGTTGTTATTTGTGGTTTAGCAAAAGTGAATAAAATCATGACTGTTGTTCAGTGATGAAGCTACGTTTTATGTAAATGGTGAAGTCAACAGACAGAATCTTCGATACTGGTCTCAAGGCAATGCAGACCTATTCAAGTCGAGTTCACCTTAATTTTGCAAGGCGCATCAAATTATGCATTGAGAACGACGGAAATCACATTGAAAATATTATTTCTTAACATTAGAATGAAATAAAATTGTTTTGTTTTAAAAGCATGTGTTAATCCCCTATGTACCCAGACTTTGAGGACCCCCTGTATAGTACTACGCTTGAGCCTTGAGCCACCCCTCATCTGTTCATATTAAAATAAATGAATTGATGTAGATCAAAAGAAAGAAATTGGTTGTTTATGTAATAACCTCAGCGGCGACCTCATTTCCCCTCTCGTCTGTTCCAACCACTCAGCATTCAGCATCAACATCTGTCATCATCTGCACCTGTTTCTCACTGGTTCTCAAGTTAGATTTTTTTTTTTTTTTACTTGAATGATTCATGTGTCACTGTGTGTGTCTTAACAAACCATAAAAACATTCGTCTGAAACTGCTGAGGTACAGCGACTGGACTGAAAATGAGAGACCAAAAAGTCTTTCAGGAAGCCTGGAGAACTATTACTCAAAATTACATTAAAATACATGAAAGTCTGGTTCTTTGGAAGCAAAATGTGAAAACATTAAAGGTTGGGGTTGCAGAAGATTTTGCACAGTACCACATATGTCTTGGATAACTTTGCTTTCCCTTTGTCTAATAATCACATTGTAAAAGTGTAAAAATGTACAATAGCAGAGGAAATCAGAGCAGTTGATGAAGCAAACTGAGATTAATGATTGTCTGGAGGGTGTGTGTGTGTGTGTGTGTGTGTTACACTCAGATGAATGGGTCTCATATTATGGGCGAGCACGCTGTTTTTGTTTTGCCGAATGGTCATCCAGTGATTTCCCAGAGCGCACTGGGGAGCAAGTGCTCCTCATTATCAGAGTATTAACAGAAGTGCCTCCCCACGCTCAGTGCTTGAAATACGAAAAAAATAAATAAAAAAAAGAAAGAAAGAGAGAGGAGTTAGTAACAAATCATTAAAAATCAAACACCAAGCAGGTGAGAAGAAATTCAATCATCTCAGGTTCACTGCTGCTTTCTGTCGAAGACTTGGTTTGGACTTCATTTCTGATTATTGTGATGACGTTTAGATAATAAAGTGTGATTATACAGTATAAGCTGGGATGCAGGTGTGTAACTTCATACAGGGCTGGGAAACTAGAAGGAACTTGTGTAAAGTTTGTGTGTGTGTCCTAAGGAGAATAGAAGGGTGTGTGTGTGTGTGTGTGTGTTCGTTCAATACTCACACACTCATTTGGCTGAATTATCCTCTACTGGAACGTCTAAATCATGACTTTCCATCTTACAAACTATTCCACCCAGAACTCCAAATCATGCCTCTTCCCCATGTACTCAGCATTTATAAGACTTAAAGTGTTTAAGAAGGCATGAAGACAAACGAGCGGATCTGGCTCAGAAGCTCCTAATCGGAGTTCGGCTGCGCACTGAGGGAGGGTGTAATGTTATCAGGATACGCAGCAGGCCAACTCAGGTGTGATTGGGAAGAAAATGAATCAAACTTGGAAGAGTTCGTCAGGTCGTTAGAGTTTCCAGATGTGCATGACGTACAGTAGGAAGAAGAGGTTGAGAATATGTGTTAGAGGGGGAAAAAAATGTGAGAATTAATGAGTAGCGCAGAAATTACGGAAAGAAATAAAATGTTTCCTGTTCAAAGGGTTCAAAGAATGTAATTTATCTGACACTTTGAGCTCGAGAAAAGGTTTTACTGCAAATGTCAAACGGGGTTTTAAAGTACAAAGGTCAAAGTGATTATTAACAGAACCCTAATAACCCTCGTGCTAAGAGTTGGTGAGTTCTGAGCTGGTGATCCTGTGATTCGTCCTCTCTCCACATTACATTAATATCTGATTTGAGATATACTAAAAAGAATAAAACAAGCAAAGTCAAATGTTACAGCAAATACCTCCGTTTTAAAACATGCATTTGTATTTGTTTGTATTTTTAATTTATGCCGATACCCGTGACTTCTAAATTAATCTAACGGTAGTGTAAAGGTTTCTTTGCTCTTTCCATCGGTGTGTAATTATTATTTCATCTACCGAATGTGTGAATATTAAAAAATATATTTTAAAAAAAAAAATTACTTTGACATTGCCTTGTCTGTTTAATTGGTTCACCAGATCATTTCTGCTAATATTTTAAATCAGCCTCTCTTTAATCACTGACTCACTCGGTCTCTTACAGCCCAATTCACACAAATGAATACACAAAATAATATTTATTAGTTCACATTTATCTCTTCATGTGAGCAGTCAACAATGTCGGAACAACAACACACACTGATAGTCATATAATCCAAAAGCAAGACCAGGAAAGCTTTTAAGAGCTATCTACACGTTCCTTTCAACAAATTGAAGCCTTGATATATAATAATATGTCAAGTATTATTATACGAGAGGTAGTTCTGAGCGATTAATCTGACTGGACGAAGCACATTTCAAGAGTGGTGATAAGAGAGTAAAAGAGCCCTGGGATGTTTAACGGTAGGCATTACCATAGGTGTTCCAACAATCCTTAATTACATGCCAGCGTTTATACTGTATAATGTGATGCCATTTTAAACAACACTTTCCATCTGTCTATCTAGGAATTTCTGTAGTCCAGCTATAGCTAATGGGATTAAATACAATGGTCACCATTGGCCTTCACGGTCCCTGGTGGCCAATGGTGACCATTATATTTAATCCCATTTTTACGACCATGGTCCTACTGTAGGACCTCCGGTCAACATTCACACACTCCAACCAATTTGGGAACGCCAATTACCCTCATCTGCATGTCTTTGGACTGCGGAAGGAAACCGGAGAACCTGAAGGAAACCCACCAAGCATGGGGAGAACATGCAAACTCCATGCATACGGACCCCGAAGCGAGAATCAAACCTAGACCCAAGGAGGTGCAAGGCGACAGTGGTAACCACTAATAAAACAACACATGGTCACCTTAGTAACTGCTTCCAAGATGTTCCAAATGGCCTCCTAACCATCTAACAAGTCAGATAGAATTCTTCTCTACCTCTGATTAATGGCACTACATGATGTGTGCCAGTGGTTTCCTTGTCCTACATCACTAGCGTTCCATTAATTCGAACTCAGTTAGATGGAAATATACAGTACATTTCGTGCATTTCTCAAGGTTTATTCTTCTCAGCTTTGGGATACAAAGTACTGGTAAAAAATTTAAACCTACATTCACCACTGGTAATAACAGTAAATGTTGTCGCTAACTGCCATGTGAAAGATGTGTTAGTGGGGCAAAATAACTCATAAAAAAATTATAATACCCATAATAACTGATTAAACTAATCATAATCTCTTGATAATAAAAGGCGTTTGTGGTACTGTTGTATGAAAGCAATATCAAACTCGAGGTTGTGCTGTTGTACTGAATATCAGCACTCTTGTGCCACATATCACGTGTCATATTGCTTAATATAAGAGTGTATATAATATATTGTTTGTATATATTTTATTATTATTATTATTATTATTATTATTATTATATTGCATATAGGTGTTTGGGCCAAATGAAAGCAACATAATAACAGCCTCCAAATGTATTAAACTACAAATCTGGGGCTTTTTATGTAATAATCCAACAAATGTCAAACAGTACATTTGTGAGAATGTTACAATTTTGAAAGCAGATAATGTTCACCTTCCCACAAACATAATTCCCTGTAAGCTTAATAGACTATATTATTATATTTGGGGTAAATGTATTATGTTTACAGGATTGTTGCATTAAAATCTTCAGATTTGTCTTACATTTGTGGGCTGTTATTACACTGGCAGGTGTTGCATGTCCACACAAACATGCACATAAAGGTTTAGGCTAGAGACAATTTTCATGTTTTATGGCCCTCCTGTCACCTGCCTATTAGATTTCATAACTGCCTGTGTGGACAAACTGAAACTTTAGAGACTCCTCTGTGTTTTATTAACAGGAAAAGAGGAAAGAGTGACAAATACACATACCTAAAAAGAATCTCCGTGAGTGAGTGAGTGAGTGAGTGAGTGAGTGAGTGAGTGAGTGAGTGAGTGAGTGAGTGAGTGAGTGAGCGAGTGTGTGAGTCAATAAGTGTGTGTGTGAGTGAGTAAGTGAGCAAATATAGAACAACTGCTCAGGTACACCCAAACTCACCATGTGTATAGATTAGAAAACAAAACTTTTTTAAAACTGTGATTTTTAATCACAGCCTAGCCTTATATTCCTTGCATTGTCATACTGTAAGTTCGCAACTTACAGTACAAACAAGTTCTGGGAGCACGTTTGTAAGTCGGATTTGTCCTTAAATCAGACACACTGAGTCTTTTGACTTTTTGACACAAATTTACAATGTAAAGTAAACCAATAGACTTGTCTAAATCTAAGCAGAGATTCATCACACTGCCAAGATGTGGCCTTTTTAAACATGCCTACCAATCTCACACATGTGAAGTGTTGTCTGTGTGCTTAAACAAATGCCATTTTGTCTCTGAAAAATCTGTTTTTTCACTGTATTGGACTGTGAACTCAACTTTTGTTGACGATTTTCCAAAATTAGGATTATTCTCCATCTGGACAGCTTTACATGACGCCCATTTTCCATCGTCGTGCTTCCGGACTGATTCTTTGAAAACGGTGAGGCCGACTCATGTCTCCCGCACCCCCACACGCACACGCACAATATACCAGACTTTAGACAGTTTATACATTCACTTAGACACTGAAAATATTGTATATAATAATAAATAGTGGTATCTGGTGCACTGCAGTGTCTATTTCTATTTTGTACAATACACGTGAGCTCCTGTTCTCAGAACCGTTGTCCTTTCATTTTTATGAAAACTCATAAATTTAATGTTCGTAAGTCGGGGACTTATTGTAATCTGTGAGCTGTCCGCTGTAACATTACAATGTTCCTTTGGAGTTCATAAAGTATAGTGGTACCTCGGAATACAAATGTAATTAGTTCCGGAGGCGAGTTTCTAAGTCGAAATTTCGTATTGAGAAACATATTTTCTAATTTAAAATAATGTAAATGCAGACAATCGGTTTCAGCCACCCAAAAATATTACCCACTCAATAATCATATTTTTGTATAACATTTAGAAAAGACATGTAAATGAAGCCTTATTTAACCTTAATTTATGATTCCCCTCGACACCGGCTCGAAACCAAACTGAAAGTGGTTCCCTTTTCTTCTTGCTACCATCCTTCCTAACATTCTTGGGAACCCTGGTGGTAAGTCTTCACTAAATCTTGTACAAAATGCCAAAAAAAAACAAAGTAAACTCACTTCACTTGGCTTTCCACAAACGCAAACAAGTTAACCATCTTAGCCAGTGCCAAGTTTGGCTCCATTTATTCGTTCTTCTGTCGGGGCAAATTTCTTGCAAAGTGAAAATTCTTGAGGCAAGGCATTTGTATGCCGAGGTACCACTGTACGTAACTATCTCACTATCTATCTGGATTCATTCTGGAAAATATGACTGTAGTATAATAGTGTGTTTACATGCGCGTGTGCACCATTGGAAATGTACCAGTGGAAACATGATGGCTGCAGATGCTTCCAGAGTGCATGATACAATTAAGCAATTAGCCATTCTGCAACGCTCGGTGGCATGAATAAATATGCTGAGCAGGTGTGCTTGACCTTGTTTTGGAAGACGGAAAGATCTACGTGACTTCAGGAGAGGGTTCATTATTCCCTTGATCTTCGAACACAAGAGACTGCTCAGCTGTCTGGCTTTTCAATAGGATCAGTAAGTACATTAAAGTGACCTCTGCATTTAGCTCTATAGGAAAGACGTCAATAAATAGGGCGGGAAACTGTTTTTGAGAAAGAATATGTTCAGTAAAAAGACTACGATGCTTGTCTATTATTATGAGTAAAAAAAAATCAAAATGCATGACTGGGGATGACAAAGCAGAACAAAGTGTTCATCAGAAACATTCAGTAGGGTTGCAGTGAATCAACCGCTCATTACACAGATGAATGCATGTTGGAGGTTATGGTCCAAAAAAATCCACAGGCATTGTTCAGCAGAGATGGGAGAAAAATATGTTTCAGTCAAATGAATCATCATTCATAATATTCTCAACAAGTGGGAGAGTCTGTGTGTGTGGTGTGCACCAGGAGAACAGTACAAGCCTATATGATTCACCACTAAAGTGTAGAGATCTAGCCAGTCTCTTATTCCTCCTCACATGAAAATGAACAAGTACTATAAATCAATATAAAGTTCAGCTTTATTGCCTTTACCCTATAAAAAATCTTTTCCATCCTAATGGGTGTGGTCTCTTCCAGGATGACTCCTCCTCCATCGACAGGGTATAAGGGCTCTCCGAATACTTTACTGTAACGCGGATGGAAATATTATGAATCGTCTGCAACAACCTTCATAGACACCGGTCATCAGAACATCAACTGATGAACAGTTACATCAGAACAGAGCATGTACTTAGACTTACTGTTAGCACATGAAGTGGTTTAGTAACCGTTACGGGTTCTCAGACCTCACAACCATCATGTAACAGATGATGATGAATGAAAAAAAATTTAATAGTATGAGAGTAAGTCAAAAATTATCCGCACTCCGGTTATAGTCAAACGATGTGAACGTGTTACATCAATTAGTTTGTAACGGAGGTGTGAGAAAATACGGATGCCCCAGTAGTGATCTGTGCAAATCAACAGCAGTGTATAGTTTTAGATTTTTTGTGGACTGAGGGTGTAACTGGTGCAGAACCAACTCATAGAAGAGAATAAACAGAATCGTTTCTAGAAAAGTCTAAGGAAGGTGATGGTTTCTTAAAGAGAATCACTACTGGTGACATGGATTCATCACTACAAGCCTGAGAGAGTATGGAATGGAAACATCCTCAATCGCCGTCCAAGAAAAAGTTCAAAGGTCAACCAACAGCTGGAAAATTCATCGATGCTTACAGTTCTTTGGGATTCTCAAGGGCCAGTACTGGAACACTCTCACTCACTCATCGTCTATACCATTTTATCCCGTATTCAGGGTCACGGAGGCCTGGAGGGTATCCAAGGAAACTTAGATCATGAGACAGGGTACATCCTGAACAGGGTGCCAATCCATTGCAGGGCACACACTCACCCTCTCACTCATTTGCACACTATGGGCAATTTGGGAACGCCAGTTAACCCAATTTGCATGTCTTTGGACTGTGGGAGGAAACCACAGTACCCGGAGGAAACCCATCAAGCACGGGAAGAACATGCAAACCGCTTATTCAAGCGCTGAAGACCTAGACGCAGAGGACCGCTATCTGAGTGGGTCATGATCTTGAATGACGATGCATGTCCATACACGAAGACTTTGATTTGAGGTGTTAAAGCAATGTTTAAAGGAAAACGACTAATACCAAATTGTTTAAGAGACAAGCTCAGCACGCAGAGTTTTATTTGCCAAGATATGAGTTTTCTGCAGCACACCGAGGGTATATAATGTTTTCAATTAGTTTCATCCCAAGGCATTATTCACCCTATGGGACTCTAATTATTAAAGCCTATAAGTAATGAAGCATACACGTTCTCACAAAAGGCAAAGCCATAAAGGAGCTTCATTAAACTATTACCCAGAAAGCTTAGCTCCGCTGTTTAGAGGCTGATTATGAGACGGCACTTTGAGCTTCCTCTGCTATAAACACATTACTAAGAGAGATAAGCATTAGTAATGCAGAGCAGACAAATGCCTCCTTTTACTCTCTGCAAGACATTTCTACGATCGGTGAAGGCAACAATTCAGTCAGTCTATAATTCTGGAAAATGTGTGCTGTTCATGCAAAGTTCAGACTCCATGAAATAAACATGGCGCCTTGCTTGTAGAACCGGAAAAAAAAAAGAAAAAAAAAAAGAAAAAACAGCGGATCATAGCAATGATTCAAGAAATTCTAATTACATATTTCACTGTTGCGTTTCCACTATCAATATATATTGGGGGGGAAGAAAAAAAAAACCACATCACCAGATCCGGGCTGTGAGGACAACAGCCCACAGCAAGCAGGAGGAAAAAATAACATGCACAGGGGAGCAGGGTGATGCAGAAGATATGAGAAATAAGAAAAGAGAACCGGAAGACTTGGCTTCCAGCAGGGCCTGTATTAATACTACTGTAATTGATGTCTTGAATGACTAAAGATAAAGCAGGATTTGGATGTACTGCTTAAATGGAAATGCTTAAGGCTAAAGCAGATAGATGACTGATAAGCAACCGACAGAAAGAGACATAGATAGGGAGAAATAATGTTGGTTATTGGGAGAAAGAACGTGGGAGTGTGTGTGGGTGTTGGGGGGGGTGTAAAGATGGTTAAAAGAGAAGAGTAAGAACATGATCTCCAGCGAGCTCGAGGGACACGAGTGAAATTGTGTGACACGAATAAAAAGCCATTCATTTTTACAAAGTAATAATAGCTAAGCTTAATAGCTCCCTGTTTCATGTTTTTTTAATCAGCTCTATCAAAGCTACATCAATCTAGGTTTCAATTTATTCTTGTTTATCTATTCATATCCTCTATTTATTTCATTTTTTTTTTTTAATCGGGAATATAGATTCTTTACAGTACCAATCAAAAGTTTTGATTTATTTTCTACATACAGTATTAAAACAATACTGTATTTTTTTTTTACTTTTTGGTGATGTTCAAATGACACACAGGTTGTATGTTGTTGCTGCAAGCAATGAGGACTTGCCCAAGCATCTGCGCCATTACGGTCGCCCCCAAATCCGGCCAGTATGATCTCAAAAAACATTGAGAATACTAAATTGCAAAGTGCATTTTGATATTTCAAACACTTCAGCCATGAAGGTGCCTTAAATACCCAAAAAGTGGCTAATAACCTCCCGATGATTAAGTGACATGACATTGAAGTGACATCAGTATCTGATGCTTTTTGGAGGTCTTAACATGCTCACAGGTTGCATGTTGCACCCGGGTAGTGATGGCACAGGTGCCTGCGCCGTTGTCACCTGGGTGCACCAGAAAGACACGTCCAGCCATGATGATGCCTTAAACTTGTACCGAACTGTAGCTCATGACATCCTGATCTGGGTTTTTTAGCGTTCTCAAAAGGCACACAGGTTGTGCCAGCCACAGAAATCACCTTTATAAAGGCTTTACCGAACATACGTATCAGACGGTGGCCAATACGGGGCGCCGGGGCCCTGCCCACCTTAAAGTTAAACAGAGAAGAATGCTCCTTTAACATGTAATTATTTAACATAATTATTTATTTTAATAATGAAATAAAGTCATTTAGTCACAATATTCYGCTGTATTTCTTAATATAATTTATTTGCAATAAAAAACTATTTATACTGTATTACGTTCATTTGTGTTGGTGTACGCGGGGCGCCAGACAAACGAGTGTCTATGTAGGCGCGTACATTTTTGAAAAGCATGTGACTTCAGGCTGAGCTCTGATTGGATTGTGTCGAATCATCCTTGGGGCACAGCAATGTGCGCCCCAAACCCTCCCACTTAGCGAATCAATATTGATTTGAAATATTTGGGCTCATGTGATTGGACCATTCTCAGCGAGTCTTTTCCGGCACTTCTTATGGCAAGCGGAGCTGCTGACTGGATGCGATGTGAGTCAGGCCTTTATTTTATACTAGTCGTAATGATGCTTAATCACCTGATAAATGGCTATTTACAGGCGAGCATTAAAAGTTTAATTTTAATTTTGTTTGCGCCCCCCCCCCCCCAAAGATTTTTGCACCAGCCGCCACTGGTAGCAGACACATCTCAATATCAACTATTCACATGAGATTATTGCATAATCAGTATTGTTTTAGAATGTTGAAAGCAAAGAAAAAAATAATCAGAAAAGATCATGGAAGTAAGTAGGCTGTCCAAACTTTTGACTGTATATCTATTGGTGATACGGTGTGTTTAGCACTGTCCAGGGTCCAGGTTCGATCCCTGACTCTGTGTGTGTGGAGTTTGCATGTTCTCCCCGTGGTTGGTGGGTTTCCTCCAGGTTCTCTGGTTTCCTCCCACAGTCCAAAGACATACAGATTAGGTTCATTGGCATTCCCAAGTTGCCCGTAGCATTTAAATGAGTGTATGAGTGTGTGTATTTGTGTGTGCCTTGTGTTGGATTGGCACCCCATCCAGGGTGTACTCTGCCTCGCCCCCAAGTCTCCTCGTCAACCCAACATTGTATGCACAAATAAGCGGGACTATGAGTGAGTGAGTGAGTATGTGAGATAAATGTAATAATTATCATGAGATTAATTATCATGAATCCACTAATTATCATCATCTTTTTAGTTTTCACTTAATCGGGGTTGTTCCCTTTTTCCCCCCCATTTCTCCATTTTTTCTTATGAATTAAATCACACTGCATCCACCCGTTCAATATTTTACCTCCTTTTCTATCAGATTTTCAGACTATTATTTTTCCACCACCACTGCTCTTCCCAAATTCACTAATGATGTCCCTTCCATTGATAAATGTCTACTCATTGGTGCTATTTTTATTGATCTCTCCAAGACTTTTTAAAGGGTTGATCGCTATCTTATCCTTGATGAACTTTACTTCTCCTTATCTTCTTGATAAACTCTACCTTACTGATTTGACCACAAACGCCCTTCTTTAGTTAAATGTGTCTACCTTCATTATAGATAACAGTATGCTGTTTTTCAAGGCTCTAAGAGTGTTTTGTTGAAAAGGGTGATCCTCAAGGTTTTACTTTGGGACCACTACTCTTTTTCATGTTTATTCACCTTAAAGAGTCTGTAGAAGCCGTCCTGCAGCATGGTTTTTGGTGTGCTGCACACTCGCTCATATTGCTTTGAGCTTCGTCTTAATTGTGATCTGGGTTTGCTTAGAGAAAGATGATTCATTCAAATATCTTGATTGTCTCAGTTTACTTCTATCTTCTATCCATGTACTTCATTCACTACAATCGCTCAATTAATTGTTTTACTTATCAAGCTTGGAAAATACTAATTTCTTAAGTGATACTATGGGCGCAAGTCAAAAATTATCCGCACACTGACCGTAGAAATTTTTTGAGTTAAATTTAGAAAAGACAAATACCACATTTTCGACAAAGTCTCCTTGCTTTTTTTTTGGTCCTCTGTCAACAAGCTTTCATATTCCCTCATTCAAAAATTTTTGGGCTGAGCTGCGAGCGACAAATGCAACGCGGTCTTCACTTCTTCAACAAAAGTAAATCTTCGTGCTCATGCTGTAGGGCTGCTTTCAGGGGACCGAACAGGTGAAAGTCCAACGTAGCAAAGAAAGATTTTCTGATCTCATAGATTTTCATATCCACTCAGACTTATGCAATACTCTTTTTTTCCTTTGTGCCTAGAATTTCCAAAGAAGTTGGACTCGGGGCATTTCAATACAAAGCTACTTCTGATAGGATTATTATCCTTCATCTGTGTTTGAGATCTATTACCTCATACCGCTGCTTCAGGTCATCTGTTCTTTCTTCTTTTATCTTAAAACAACCTGCTGACTAAATCGTTTTAAAGATAAATCACCTCAACTGCTCTTCATGCTGATTTAAACAATGTATTGAGAATTGGTCTTGAGAATTTTTTTTCACCTCCTTTTTACATGGTGTGGGTGGAGGGATTTAGGGGTCAAGTTGTTTGTACTTACATTTGTAGTGTTTTTAATAGAAAAACCTGCTATTAGTTCGTTTTATCGAACCATGTGGCCACTGCACTACATCAATCTAAGTTATGAAACCCGCTTCACGTCCAAGAGTCGTAATGAATTACATAACGCACCCCTGAGTCGTCTCGACCAAAACAGGCAAATCTCCAGCTTTTCAGCTAAGAGTTCCCTCTGCATCTTAACAAATCAGTAGTTCATTCCACACCTGCTCTCCTCTAAATCCCTTACCAATTATATCCTTCACTTATCCCATCCAACTTCTAATTAGATCCAATATAAATACCCCCAAAATGTCAAGCAAAAAAAAAAAAAACTACCTAAATTCCCATCCAATCGAATTTCACCTTACAGAGTTTCCCAGTGGAGCTCAAACCAATCGGGCACTCCAAATGAAAAATGGTGCTAAAAAGGTACTCATTGATTTCACTCCTTCTTCTCTAGTCCCAATTCACTTCCCTCCCCCCTTCATTCATTCATCCATTTTACCGTGGCCAGATACATGGTAAAGACTGAGCCTATCCCAAGAACACTGGGCACAAGGGCTGGAGGAATACACCTATTTTAAGCAGCTGTTTGTGAATTCAGTAATGAGTGCACGTCCTGAATACGTCTGTAATTCTGTGCTCTCTCTCTCTCGGTCATATGACAGGCTGATTAATTACTCCATCAATCAGTCATCCAGTTTACAGGGCCTTGACTCTTAACACCAAGACACGGCATTTCGTTAGCTTTTATTTATTGATTGATCCCAGTGGAATGTTAAGTATTATGGTCACAACCCACAAGGCAGCTGCGCATTTGATCGGAGCAGATGGATGGTGTTTGCTGAGAAGGAGGATGACAAGAACAACAACAGAGTCAGGGAAATTCACAGTACAGTAGACTCTCAGAACTGTCTAAAAGAGGGTTGACTGTATGGTGACTTTGTAAATTTTGCGTGTACTGTACAAGCTAACTAGACCTAGCATTCATACGATAGCTTTACTTAAAAGGTTCTGTGCACATTAGTAACATATAAAGTTTATGAAGACATTTAAAATACTACTATTCACGAAATGGTCTCATACAATATCTGAGTGAACTGCTAGTGTTTTACAATCAAAGGATGCAGGCTGCTTATCAGTACCATGTATTATGAAAACTACAGCAGGAGGCAGAGTTGTTTTTTTTACAAAGCACCGAAATTATGGAATAGCCTTCCAATTAATGTTCGGGACTCAGACACAGTCTCAGAGTTTAAGTCTAGTTATTTAGCCAGACATTTTTATGAATAGATTTGCCTTAGGTAAAGCAACAGAACTGGGGGACTCATGGGCAGAGTATTATGGTGAACTGGTATGTTTAGATGTCGTCTTCCCCATGTTCATTGATCACTCAGGTTTGTTGTTGGTGGAGTGATTTGGATGCTTTACATCTCAGGCAGCCTTCTTGTCTGTGTTTTCTTCTGTCTCTCCTACGGTGGCCGAGAAGTGCAAAACAACTTAACAAAATGAAAACAAAATAACAAATTAAAAACCACAATAACAAAACCCAAAACAAAATAAAACATTCAAAAACAACATAAAGCCGAAAACAAAATAACAAATTCAAAAACAAAATAACAAAACCCAAAACTAATTTGTTATTTTGTTTTGCGTTTTTGTTAATTTGTTTTCGGTTTTGCTATTTTGATTTTGAATTTGTTATTTAGTTTTCGGTTTTGTTCATTTGGTTTGCACCTCTCGGCCGTTCAGAAACGCCCCGGAAAAGGTAGGTATAGTTTGCGAATGGAATTCTTACCGCTGATTGGACGAGACATCTGTCACTCAAGATATACAGGAAGTACTGTAGCGGCGGTAGATTCGTGTGTGTATGAATGTGCAAACATGTACTGTCCTTATTGTGGTTTCAAATATGGCGTTCTGACAAATTTTTGCAGTTCTTGTGGAAAAAATCTTTTGCTTTTAAAAGAGACACAGCAGTTCGCAAACTAATCTTTATACCGTGATATGTCATCAGCATATNGAATGTCCGTCCTCAAAGTAACGTTGAATAAATTCCATTTTCTTGCTTTCTAATGGAAGATTTCATTATTTTCTTAGTTTTGCAGACCGAAAAAAATTGTTTTAAAATGAAGCAGAACACACAAGAAACAAAGTTAGAGACACAATTTCCTACTTCCTGTTTATCTTGAGTGACAGGTGTCTCGTCCAATCAGCGGTAAGAATTTAATTAGCAAACTATATCTACCTTTTCCGGTTCGTATCTGACTGGCTGAGAAGTGCAATACAAATTAACAAAACCCAAAACAAAATAAATTCAAAACCAAATTAACAATTAGTTTCGGGTTTTGTTATTTTGTTTTGGGTTTTGTTAATTTGGTTTTGAATTTGTTATTTTGTCTTTGAATGTTATTTTGTTAAGTTGTTTTGCACTTCACGGCCACCGTACTCTCCCCTTCAGTAATGCTGTTGATATTTAGTCCTGCCGGAGTCCCTGCTAGCACTAAAAATACAATCACCTTACACAATATGTGACTGTGACCATATCTAACTGTTATCTCCCTCTTCTCTTGTCTTGTTTTCTCTCTCTCTCTCTCTCTCTGTCGAACTACACATGCTGCACCTGAGCTGCCAGTGATCCAGACCCCCTCTGCCCCTCGAACCTGTCTGACTCATCCTGGTGCCCCCCTTCTGCTTAAAGAATTTGTCGCATAGAGGCCCAGTGTGGTCTGCTTGTGATGCGTGTGGTGACTGGGGATGGTTCCACTTAACCGTGAAGAGTGTCTTGGCCTCAGCTGATGCAGACAGCTGTTCTCTAAAGGCTTGGAGAGTAGTCTGTGTGTGTGTGAGAGTGAGAAAGATCGATGAACTTGTGTGTGTAGTTGGTTAAGCCATAATGTGGTCTAAGCTCAGTCTTCTTCATGCAATGCACTCCAAGCCATGAGGGGCGTTCAAGTCAAACCGGGACATGCCATGCCATTAGGGGCGTTCAGGTCAAACCGGGACTTGTGATCGATTTTTTTTTTTTTACAACAAACTTCAAGCGCAATACGGTGATTGAGTTTATTAGCTGCAGTTAAACATCTGAACTGTGCAGATGTTTTAAAGAAGGCTGTATGATGATCCCGGCCGAGCTGGCTCGGAGCGCACTGCAGTTGTTTCCATGAATATTCAGTGAGTGGAATGCTTGCTCATTGAAAAACATTATAAAACTTGTGGCCAACTTGTGGCAGAAAAGAACTGTACACACAATCATTCATGAACACCACTTGGGCTTTGTACAGTGTATTGGATTGGAATTTCCTACAGTTTTGTACCGGAGCCATAATAAAAAAAAATAACTTCCTATTAATTTAAACACATCTCCTGTTATACTGAACTTCCAGCCTCCTAACACACAGCATGACTACAGATCAATTCCTGCTATCTGTTCTCACCCAAATGAGGATGGGTCTCCTGTTGTGTCTGGTTCCTCTCAAAGTTTCTTCCTAGTGCCATCTCAGAGAGTTTTTCCTTGCCGCCTTCTGTAAAGCTGCTTTGGGATCATTGATTACTGACCAATGCCCATTATTAAAAGCGCTATACAAATCAAATTGAATTTAATAGAATTTTATTGAATGGAATTGAATAAAGGAACACCTTCCCAGGTAAAAGATACATATTAATGTCAAGGATAAGACCAGAAATGATATCATCCATTCAGTAGCTCTATTATCCCCATCAGAGCCTAGAGATGAATAATATTTCCTTTATTAATCGCCATCGCAGATGCCTAAAATAATCCCTATAGCTCAAATTTTCCTTTGACCATTATGAAGCTTCGGAATGAAGCCACCAATTAGTGAAGATTTTGGTAATTATTTTTTAATGTTCCGGGCATTTGCGATAATTACATCATAAAAAGCTATGATAATAAAATTAGCTCTGTATAATCACATATTTTTAAAAAAAAAAATTCAGTTTTTAGTTTAATTACCTAAAATGATGATTTTTTTACAAATCCTAGATATACTGTACGAGTGTTTATTTTAATCACAGAAAATATATTCATACATATTCAGACCTGCATATACAGTTTTTCTAATGTCCGTGGAATTCCTAACAACTACGCACATATAGTAGACATGGATGTCTGTTCAGCTTAGACATTTTGTTACGTATTGACTCTCGGAGGACACAATTGTAGATAACGTTTTGCTTAATGTAACACAACAGAAAACAAACCCATGAATCAAAAGCATGATCGATCAAACAGACGCAGGTTAATCGATTAACATACAGGGCATCAAAGGAAATCCAAGTCAAAGTGAAGAAAAAGATCAAACACCAAACAAGACATGCGATTCAAAGGACTCTGTAACGTCTTGCAAGAGCGTATACTGTACTTGGCAAAGTCTTATGGACTGAAAGCTGCCTTTTATATATGAGCATCACAGGTGTGTGTGGTTCAGAAATCAGGTGGCGCTGAGTTCTAACGTGCTTGCCAGGGGTCATACAGTAGCTACAAGTTTAAAACAGGGGCTTCCGGTGTTCAGTTCATTTCAGAAAGTTTAAAACAGCTCAGTAAGAGTCAACTGTTCCAGAGCCATACGTCAATAAACCAAATTAATGCAGAGCTCCGAGCTCTGTATATGAAAGAATGCCTAAAGCAGGGGTCTCAAACTCGGTTCCTGGAGGGCCGCAGCCCCACAGAGTTTTTGTTCCAACCATAATTAAAAACACCTGATCCAACTAAACAAGTCATTAAGGCTTATTTGAAAACTACACAGTATGTATGTTGGAGCAGGGTTGGAACAAAACTCTGTGGGGCTGCGGCCCTCCAGGAACCGAGTTTGAGACCCCTGGCCGAAAGCATGGCAGGTCTTCTGCAATCGCACTCGCACATGACATGCCATGATTGCACTTCATAACGATATATTTGATAGTTCAATTTTGTTTTGTTAAATTCTTCCCTCTTGTTGGTTCACACATTCCTGATGAAGCCTGATGAGTCTCAGAAGTCACTATGCTTGAGAGAAGAAATAAAAAAATGGACGCCCCTCATGGCTTGGAGTGTACAGTAGTCCGTGTGTCAGAGAGAGAGAGACTGATAAAACTGTGTGTGTGTGTGGTTGGTTAAGCCATAATGTGGTCTAATCTCAGTCTACTTCATGCGACTCCGAGCCATGAGGGGCGTTCAAGTCAAACTTGTGTAGAAATTTCTGATGAATGAAAGAGTAAAAGCGATTGAAATTGACGGAAAACTTTAAACGCAGTATACTGTAGTGATTGAGACTCTCAGCTGCAGTAAAAAGTTTTAAAGATGGCTGTATATGCGTGAATGACGACCCTGGCCGAGGTGGATCAGAATCCAAGGCAGTCGTTCCCGTGAACATTCAACGGGTGGAATACCTGATCCTTTTTGAGCTTTTATGTTGTTTGCATGGTGCACCCTATTCATGTTTGCCAATTATCTAATCTAATCTAAATTTAGTTTTTTGTTTTTAAAAATCACATGCTCCCTGGGTGACGAACCAGACCAGCAAATCTGGCAAGTTCCCATTTTCACAGTTTTCGCTACAAATTCACAAGATGTGATGAGCCGTGCGTAGTTGTAAATAAGATCATGGCTTGCCGGGGTTTGCTAAGATTTCATGACCAATATTTTATGAGTCGTGATCTAAAAATGACCCTATGTTATTGTAGGCCTCCTCTTGGCCTTCCATAGTCAATCAGAGGCAGCGTAGCCAGACACGGGGGCTACGGAAACACAAAGACCTACGGCGGCGTTACAGAAAAACAGATGCAGCATAAAAATCACTAGAAATCACTGTGCAGCAGCACAATGTCACGTGACAGCAAGGGGTTTTCACTTAAAAGATTTACTGGTCAGCATGGTCCCTCATGTACAGTACAGTAGCATGGGATTTTTTTTTCCCTCCACTGGAATTAAATTAGATTCTTGCTGTAAAGAATTAATGTGCACCATGCAAACAAAACAAAAACTCAAAGTCTGCAGCCAGCACAAACACTACATACAAGGGCTGTTGAAGTCAAATTAATGAGTATAAACCTACAATTATTGGTGCTTGCAAAGCAAAGCATCACTTGTATCATCGTGTAGGCTTATTTTACTTTTTTTATTCTCCTTACAAACGGTACAAGTTTGGTGCATAACTGGTTCTGTACCGTTTGCCGTAGGACCAAGAAAGAGGTATCAAATTGTGCAGCTTATTTGCGAACAGGTTGCTATGACGTTTCTAAGGGGTGGGGGGTAAACTACTCAGCAGGGGGCAATTGACCACCCAGAAAATCCCATCGCCTTTGTCAGGGATAACCCCTAGAGGGCGCCAAAGCGCCCATGGTTGTTTGTAGTTTCTTTATTTTTTGACTTCAGTTCCCATGGGGCAACTCGGTCAGGTGACCAAGGGTGCGCTCACCTGAACCGAGTTGGTGATTAGTTTGATTATAAATAGTTTGGTTGTCTTTGAGTTCCTTGTCTTGCGTCTGTTGATTTCCTTATAGTAAATGTCTGTATGTTTAGTAGCGGCTGTCTTGTTTTGTTTCTTAGTGTTTTACTTTCAGTTTCCTTTTATTAAGTATTTGTGTTCTGGTTTCCCTGACGTTTTATTTTCAATAAA
>QMIH01000527.1:273175-295838 GCA_003987875.1 Clarias batrachus
GCGAGCTTCCTCTTCCTCCGCTGCCGCCGTCATGCGCCACCGAGGACAGCAAGCGTCCGCTTTCTCCTTCGCCGCCGTCACGCACTGCTGAGGACAACGCGCTTCCTCTGCCTTCGCCGCCCTGCAAAGAGGACGGCGCACTTTCCGTGTCTCCGCCACCCAGCCAGCCGGACATCACAGCCAGCCTCTGGGTGAGAGGGGCAGACATTGGACCCTGGGGGGGATGCCCTGGACCTCCTGTGGCGCCCCGGAGTTGCGCCCTTTGAGGGGGGGTTATGTCAGGGATAACCCCTAGATGGCGCCAAAGCGCCCGTGGTTGTTTGTAGTTTCTTTATTTTTTGACTTCAGTTCCCATGGGGCAACTCGGTCAGGTGACCAAGGGTGCGCTCACCTGAACCGAGTTGGTGATTAGTTTGATTATAAATAGTTTGGTTGTCTTTGAGTTCCTTGTCTTGCGTCTGTTGATTTCCTTATAATAAATGTCTGTATGTTTAGTAGCGGCTGTCTTGTTTTGTTTCTTAGTGTTTTACTTTCAGTTTCCTTTTATTAAGTATTTGTGTTCTGGTTTCCCTGACGTTTTATTTTCAATAAACATCGTTTTCCGTTAAAACCTGGAGCCTCTGCAGTTATGCCTCGCACCCCAAGACATGACAGCCTTAACATTGAGACCAGCTTTGATGGATTCTTGCGCAGAGCAAATATAAAATTTACCACATTTAAAGAGGCTTGCAAGCTGTGTCAGAATATCCACAAGAGGGTACAAGTTGTATCTCTGGGACACAAGAAGTGCCCAAATTTGCCCCGTTGACATATAATGGTAAAGTGAAACAGGAAGTGCTCACAGTTGCATTCCCTCCTATGGTAACTTTGAAACTGACCCTAACTGTGGATCCCATTGTCAGAGAAAAATGGAGGTGGGCTCATTTAACTCAGGCAACCAATCAGTCTCTCAGGATCATTGTGAAGCTGTCAAAATACACCCTAGCAACCACTTCAGAGCACCTTAGAAACTGATCCCATAGACCGTCCTGACTCTGACCAAGAGTTTTGCCACAGCAAGTACCACTTGCATATATCGAGGACCAGGTGTTGCACTCCAGTGCCGAAATGTTCACAGTATCGTCAGTTTCATCCATAATTTAATACACAAAGGCGATTTTGATTTAAAGTTATAGCATATGCCTAACTCAAGGTACCCAAATTGGTACAGTTGGCTTTTTCAATTCAATTCAATTCAATTTGACTTCTATAGCGCTTTTAACAATGGTCATTGTCTCAAAGCAGCTTCACAGAAATGAAAAGAAAATTTAAGGAAGTGTGTATGTATAAGAAAATTGTGTCTAGATAATGAGATTGTCCTTGATGAGCAAGCCAAGGGTGACGGCGACAATGTCAAGGAAAAACTTCCTGAGATGGCAATAGGAAGAAACCTTGAGAGGAACCAGACTCAATAGGGAACCCATCCTCATCTGGGTGATAACAGAAATTGTATAACATCATGTGTGTTATGCAGCTGATAGTTCGATATAGCAGAAGTTATTTAAATTAACACAAAGCTTTTCCATGGCGCATTCCGCCTTAGTTCTTGGTTCTTCATAGCCAATTGTGTCAGAGCCATGGCAAGCCACGATTTTGAAACTGTTATCATTTATAGTTAAAAAAAAAAAAAAAATGAAAGTGGACACTCGCCTTAAGAAAAATGAACACAACTCAGTTTGTATGAAACACTGCCGAGGTCAGTGTTTGGGACAGTGCTGCAATTCATAGCTTTCCTACTTTATTCATACGACACTGAACGCAAACCAGCCACACTGCCCTCGCTTGTGTGCCTTCCTACAAATTTTTCATGACAGCAGCTTCTCCTTACATTTACTACTTAATACAGCACAACTTTCAGAGGTACTCCGAGCCGGTTATCTTACCTTCCACAAAAGGTACACAGGAGTGATAAAAAACCTTTTTTAAAACGTTGTTGTGGCACCAGAAAAGCATGCTAACAATTTTGCACGTCCACCCGATTTCTTTATTTAAAGGCTGCATTAGACTGTTTGTACTGTACATATCATTCGTAAACAAGATGAACAGATCCAAGCGTAAACACACACACACACACACACACACGCACACACGCATACACGCACACACGCAGAATGCCGGTGTTAAATTTAAGAGTGTCTGACATGAAGACACCTGTTCTGTCCATTTTGCTCTTACACTTCCTGGCTTTAATCAGAGTCAGCTCAATCCATTATTATACACACACTCGACACTCTGGCACACTGAAACGGTATCGCTGGCGGGTTCATACACAACCTCTCACCTGCCTGCCTCCTAGACATGATCCTAATATGAAGGAAAATGTGAAAGACTCGGTGAGAAAGAAGTAATGCAAATCATATGCAATACAGGATGCAAGAAAACATGAATGAAGAGAAGTGAGTGAGCCGTGATGAGCTCTACGTCTGAAACAAACACAAAATAACAAACAAACAAACAAACAAACAAACAAACAAATAAATGTATCCATCCATCCATCCATTTTTCAAAAGGTAGAAAAAGAGAATGACAGCGAATGAGAGTGTCAGACCAGCCAAAGCGGCAGAGCAGGTGACCCCACATCCGCCTACAATCAGGGCGGAAACAAACTGCAATTCCCAACAGTCTCGTTCCAGGTCACCTGAATTCTAGAACACCTGCTACCAATTAACCTGATGCTTAAATAGGGCTCAGCAACTGAAGGACTTTGCGAAATATACGCTCTCGTGAGTTTTTCCGGATGCTACCAAGCCTTTATTCTCGTGATTGTCTTATTATGTATGACTTTGCTCCGTTTAATTGTTTCCGATTCTTTGCCTACCCTAGGTTGTGTGTTTTGCCGATCGACCGACCCTTGCCTGTCCTTTTGACTCCGATTATTGCTTACCCGTGTTTTGTTTACAACGCTGATTAAACACTGCCTTTTACCTGCACTTGCGTCCTCCTTCACTGTAACCTGACAGAGAGCTACACTTCTCCATGGTCTCAATGAGAACCATCGCTGCATTATACATATGGATTATGTAATTCCATAATCATAACCAATAAAAAAAAAAATTTAAAAGCTTAACTAATCTTGAAAAAGTTTTGCTGAATGCAGACATTAAGCAGACGTTCCTGAGACAATCTTTAGTTCCTGAGTCGACCTGAACATACCTGAACAAAGGCGTTTTATCACTTCGAAACATCACCCAGGCAAAGGCTAACAGTGAATCATATAGTCTATTTTCGCTCATGATGTAACTGCCTAAGTGAATGATGACATTTCCTGATGGCTTCATTTTATGACCCATGTTTTAGTGGTTGTAAAATAGTCTTCATTAAATCAGAATTCACCAGGAGCATGTCAGACAGCGCCCCCTAGAAAGGTTCCAATAATATCACATGTTTTTTGTAAAATAATAATAATAATAATAATAATAAATAATACTACTAATAACCTAATTCCCAATTATTACTACATTAATTTTAGCAGTATGAAAAAAAAAAATTTGTTTGCTTGTTTTTTTTGTTAGTTTTTTTTTTATTATTATTCAAAACCTACTTATAATGGTTTAAGAATTTATTTAAATTTTTTTTTTCAATAGATTTTGCCCACACATTTTCATCAATTATTCATTGACCTATTCTTTGACCCCTGTTCTTTATGTTATACATTTATAAGGAGCACGTATTATAAGCAGGACATGAGTGTGTAACATCTCTTGTTTGCCATGTTTATTTTGAGAAATCCATGATGAATTAATCGTCCACGGCATTAGACTAGAGTGAGTGAGTGTCTAAAACAGAAAGAATGAGTAGAAAATAATAAACTCGGGGAACAGCCTGGGGGGAAAAAACTCAGTCAAGCATATCAGAAATGACAACCTTTACCAATAAACATAAAAACGCAAAAGGATATAAGTAGGCAAGTTTATGATGAACCAACGCAAAACAATCATAGCGGCACACGAGTGACAGGACGGAGCTGAAACACATGTCATTCTGGGAAATGTGCTGCGCTCTGCCAGAATTTGTGACAGTATTATTATTATTATTATTATTATTGTTATTATTATTATGCGTTTTGCCTTACTGTCATCCTTCAAGGGAAATGACTGCCTCAATTTCCTCCTCGTGCATGTCAACACCATAAACTCTTTGGGGAAAATAACTGATTATTTTTCCCACATAGTGCTGGAAAATTGAATAAAACTACATTGTTGACTACAAACGTCAGTCCAAAACATCATAATATTACACAGCGAGCGCTACGCATATTCAGCCATGATAATCCCAGATAAAATATAAATATAAATATAAATATAAATATAAATATAGCTGCATGAACAAGTGATGAGGATTAGGTCAAAACACACGTATACAAAACTTATTTACCAAATTTGATTATTTGAAAGGTGTTTCAATTCAACTAACCCAAGGCAACAAACCTAAATTAATTTGGATAACTGATTTTAAATAGGGTTTTTTTTCTTGTTGTTGTTGTTTAGGGTTAATTGTGTCCAGTTCCTCCCCATCACTAGGAGGCTCCCCTACATTAAGGCTACTACCAGTCAGTCAGGGAGGGCTGAAGACCATCACAGTATCAGACAAATGAGGTGTAAAGAGGTGAATTCATATCGCAAGCTAATCCGCAGCTCCACCAGGATTGGGCCCTTGAGCATGGCCCTTAACCCTGTCTGCTCTAGGGGCCCTGTATGATAACTGAACCCCAGCCTACTAACAAAAGATGGGATATGCAAGGAATAAAGAATTTCACAGTGCAGAAATTTACTGTATATGCGACAAATAAAGGCTAAACTTAACGTAACTGTTAGGAACCTCCACTAGAGGTCACTGTTCATGTCTGTCTCTGTAGTTTTTGTTGGGTCGAGCATTATTTGTTGGTATGTTTTGTATTACCGTCATGTGGGCATTCCTTTTTGATTGTTTCTTTGAGTTTATATTTTAGTTATATTGTTTTACCTTGGTTTTTCTAGAGGGCTCTATTGTTTGTTTTCTTGATGTTCCTTGTGTCTGTGGATTCATGGAGCTGCTCTGTTCATGTTTAGCTAGGCTGTGTCTCCTCCTGTGTACTGTGTAAGTACTGTTCTGTCTTCTGGTTTATTCCTTTGAATGTGTAGCCACATGAGGGCTTAGCCGCTAACAGGGTTAGCCGCTAGTAGGCCTTGATGGCTAGTAGGGTTAGCCCCTAGTAGGGTTAGCCTTCAGTAGGCTAGCCTCTAGTGGGATTGACGGCTAGTGGTTCTGGTCGCTAGTAGGTTAGCCGCTAGTTTGGTATAGCCTCATGTGTGCTTTGTCTTGTGTTCAGTTCCCCCCTATTAGTTCAGTACTAACCCGGTTAGCCACTAATCCCTTAAATACTAACCCGGTTAGGTCAGCACCCAGTGTCCCCCGTATTCCATGTAGCTACTAACCACACTAACCTCTAATCCAGTCCAGTCTCCTGTCTCTCCTGTCTCTCCAGTCTCCTGTCTCTCCAGTCTCCTGTCTCTCCAGTCTCTAGTTCCCCCATGTGTCCTTAGTTAGCTCCAGCTCCATGTTTCCTTATCCCCAGTTCTGTATCAGTTCCCTGTGTCAGCTCCTGGTTCCCTGTGTTACGATCCTTTCCTGTTCCTGTGTTTTTCATGAGCCCTAGTTTTAGTTTGAGTTTGTTTTCTTTGTTTGTTTCTGTTTTTGAGTTTGTTTAAATAAAGACTCTGTTTGCACACCCCTCTGCCTTCATGCCTACCCTTCATGCCCACGGCAACCACACCATCAGCCGGGGCTAGCCACAACCACCGGCTAGACCCATGACAGTAACATGCAGATGATTTTGGTGTGCGTTAATTATAGCTAGCCAATTTAAAATCAACTTTATTTTCAAACACCTGGGCTCCGTCTAGGCTGGACTTTAGAATCATTTTTAAATTGGCAGGCACTTGTTTTTTGTTGTTGTTGTTGTCGTCGTGTTCCAAATGGGTTAAATTATTGACCTGAATCAAGCAAAGAGAACAACTAAGGAAATTTTAAATGACTGAAAATGGGTTAAGAACCTTATTAAAAGCTGGAAGGATAGTGCTGAACTGTAACATGGACCAAACAGGTGTGTGTCCATAGGAAAACCACTACAGTTTGCTAGGGAGCATGATGCCTGGACTTTGGAGCGATAGGAAAAGATCATGTGATCTGATGAACTCAGATTGAGCCCATTCAAGAGTGATGGGCGTGTCAGGGGAAGATAGGAAGCACATGAAGCGATGTTGCTTCGGTTGCTCAGGTCTAGACTCAGCAACGTTATGATGCAATAAAATGAAGTCAGTCGATGACGTGAATGTACTGAATCACCACATCAGTTGATCTTTTCTTCATTGATTCCTTGGCATCGACGTATTCCAGGACTCCAGGAATATTGTGAAAGAGTGGTTCTGGGAGCATGAGGAATCATTTTCACACATGAACTGGCCAACCACATTGTAATTCATAAAGCTGAATGTATCTTTTTTTTTTTTCCAGGCAGCGTACATGACTTTCTTTAATAAACCTATATTTGCACACACAGACGTACACAATATATATATTTCATGTTCTCAAGGTTGCATGGTGAGACACTGAAAGATGATGTGTACGATATTGTTTTCTGTCCAGCATCCTTGCACAGAAGGCCATCATCTTTAAAATGCTGCTTTTAGGACTTCACCCACACACTAGGAGACCACACACACACACACACACACACACACACACACACAGAATATATTGAGAGACTACTCAATTTTAGAGGCAAATTCATTTGTTGCCGCAAATGAATTTTCCTTTCCCCTTCAAACCATTCTGCGGCCTTCCCGGTCTATCCGTCTGTCTGTCTTTCTCTCGCTCACTGTCCCACTATGTGCTACAGTTGAGTGACAGAGTGTTTTCTGCATCAGGTGTTACGGCCTGCCATCATCTAAACGAATGTGGAGAGCAGCAGAAAAGCAAGGCTGGTGAGGACTACTTTAGGGCTGACGGTGCAAAACTACTCAAACATTCACTAACACCAAGCACACGCACGCGCGCGCACGCACACACATTCTATTGATATAAATTTTGATTTATGGAGACATCAGCGACAGTGAAATATTATCAGTGAATAAGACATAATAACGCATCAATAACACATTAATATTCCAATATGAGAAAATCTGCACTGCTGCTGAAATCAAAAGCATTTTCCAGAACGGCAATATCAACATTGTATGTGAATGTGTGTGTGTGTGTGTGTGTGTGTGTGTGTGTGTGTGTGTGTGTGTGTGTGTGTGTGTGTTTGCCTCTGGGAAATATTTTATCTAGCACCTGCACAAAGCACACCTCAGTTAGAAGCCCATTAGAGCATTGATTTGCTGCACACCACTTAGATTTAATAAAACTTCTCTCTCTTCTTTTCTTGTTCTCTCGTACCTTCTCTCATTCTCCCACTTGTTCACAGTAAACAGCAGCTGAAAGCCTCCTGGTCAACTGTTGACTCCTGTTCGCTCAATTCAGAGAAAATTACGGCTTGGTTCACACTTCAGAAATGATGCGTTCCAGGAGCGATTAATAAAAAAAAAAAAGCAACCGAGAGGCCGAGAGAACCTCATAACCTGCTTCCTACAGTAACATGCTCCCACCACCATGTTTCAAATGTACTGTACGTTGTGCTTCGGGCACAAATTCTTCAGAACAGAAAAGCTCGCAATTCCTCATGTTCACCAACGTACTTTACTGTAATAACTCGAAATGAGATGCATCGACATTTATGAAGTATAGCTATGCTTGGTCTTTTATGGTTTTACTATCCAAGTGCTGTATTCGCTCCAGATCCTTCTGAGATACTCTTGGCCTTTTGGTTATTCTCTGATTAATGCAGTCATTCATATTTGGTGGATGGCTTCCTCTATGCAGTTGTCAATCTTTCCATGTTTCTATAATAGATTTTTTTTTTAATGGCGTTCTGTCGGATGTTGAAATCGAAGATGATGTGTGGAGCCAACGACTGACCTGTAATGAGTCCAAGTGATGAAAGGCTGCAGAGCAACAAGAGTGGAAGAGGATCATCAATGATGTTTGGGATCCACAGCGTCGTACTGGCTGCGAGGATGACCCAATCGGGAGACCTTGGGGGCCATTTAACTGGCCCTCGATGACCAATCCACTTTTCAGGAAACTGTTCATCTAGGAATGCTCGGACCTGGCACCCATAATGTGGTGGTGCACCATCTTGCTGGAAAAACTCAGGGAACGTGCCAGCTTCAGTGCATAAAGAGGGAAGCACATCATCATGTAGCAATTTCAAATATCCAGTGGCCTTGAGGTTTCCATTGATGAAGAATGGTCCCACTATCTTTGTACCCCATATACCACACCATACCATCACTTTTTTTGTTCCAACAGTCTTGGAGGGATCTATCCAATGTGGGTTAGTGTCAGACCAGTTGAATGGCCCCCAACGTCTCCCGATCTGACCCCCTTAGACTTTTATCTTTGGGGTCATCTGAAGGCAATTGACTATGGTGTGAAGATACGAGATGTGCAGCACCTGAAACTACGGATACTGGAAGCCTGTGCTGGCATTTCTCCTGCKGTGTTGCTATTAGTGTGTGAAGAGTGGGAGAAGAGGGTTGCATTGACAATCCATCACAATGGGCAGCACATTGAACACATTTTATAAGTGGTCARAAACTTGTAAATAACTCATGAAAGAATAAAGTTACGTTAAAACCAAGCACATCATTGTTTTTCTTGTGAAATTCCCAATAAGTTTGATGTGTCACATGACCCTCTTCCTATTGAAAAAACTAAAGTTGGATCCAAGATGGCCGACTTCCAAATGGCCACCATGGTCACCACCCATCTTGAAAAGTTTGCCCCCTCACATATACTAATGTGCCACAAACAGGACGTTAATATCACCAACCATTCCCATTTTATTAAGGTGTATCCATATAAATGGCCCACCCTGTATATAACATGCGGTATAGCTAGTAAAATTGCATCCTTCATCAGCTGTGCAAGAAAAGCGCTCCCGAACCTGGAATAAGCCAATGCTCTTCAGGGCAATGTTGATTTGCCAGAGAATAAACTACCAAGATAGAGTGAAATGAGCAAGGGGAGAGCAAGGCAGTATTCCAATCATCTCTCCTGCTCAGCCTCCCTAAATATGTCGTCTGCTTTTGCCAACATAATGGGTTTGCAGTGATGCCACGAGTATTATTACAAGTGCATGATGAATGTTCTTTTTCATGCATGCTGATTTTCTGCCAAACCGATAAGAATTCGAATGAGCATGAGTGGTATGGTTTCATTTTGTATGAATGTGGAAGGAAAGGTATGAGTCATAATGCTGGCTCATACCCACAACTTAAAACCTTCATAAATGTTCATGCATGTTGGGCTGTATGACTCTTAAGCACATTTGGTGTTGAACTACAATTTCCCAAAGAGGTCAAATACCAACATTGAAAGCAGGACATGTACAGTATACAGTGCATCTCAAAACATAGAATATTTGGGGGAAAGTTCATTTTCTTCTCATATTCATTATGTGTAAAACAAAATATATTTAGCTTTTTTTCATTTCTATGATTACAGATTACAGCTCATGATAATAAAAAACCCAGTATATTAAAATATTAGAATGTCTCATTTTGAGTTTGAGTAAATTACTATTCATACAGTATAAACCCCATTATTCACTCAGTTTAGTTCAGCACATGCAAGTGGAAGACTATTGACTTAACAGGTGTCCAGAAGACAATCATTGTCTCCACAAGGATGGTAAACCACACAAGGAACTGGATCTAAACATATTCGTGCTGGAAGGGAAAAGGTGTACAAGCAGCAGGGATGACCGCAGACCTTCTTTCAGTTCGGTCAAGCAAAGCTGATTCAAAAACGTGGGAGAGCTTCAGATGGAGAAGTGTGAGACTGCCGTTAACCAAAGCTGGTGCACCAAGAGCCACCACCTCCGGGAATGGGCTGCAACTGATTCATTCCTGGTAACATGTGACTCCTGAACCAGAGACAACATAATCCTCTTTGCAGATGAAAGTAATTTTTGCATTTCCTAAGATATTAAGGTCCACGAGTCTGGAGGAAGAGTGGAGAGGCACAGAATCCAAGATCCTTGAAGTCCAGTGTGATGTTTCCATAGTCTGTGATGAATTAAGGTGCCATATCATCTGATGATGTTCATCCAATGTGTTGTATCAATTCCAAAGTCAGTGCAGTTATCCTCCAGGAGATGGTGGAGTCTTTCAAGCTTCCATCTGCTGACACACTTGCACATGGAGATGTTGATTTCCTTATCCAGCAGGACTTATTCAATTCAATTCAATTCAATTTTATTTGTATAGCGCTTTTAACCATTTTCATCATCGCAAAGCAGCTTTACACAATCAAAAGAATGATTTACGTTTGTATGAAATGTGAACGTGTATGAATCAAAAAATGATAAGATTGTCCCTGATGAGCGAGCCGAGGGCGACGGTGGCAAGGAAAAACTCCCTGAGATGGCAGTAGGAAGAAACCTTGAGAGGAACCRGACTCAACAGGGAACCCATCCTCATCTGGGAGAACAGAAAGCAGGAATTGATCTGCATTCATACTGTGTGTTGGGTGTCAGGCAGTTCAGTATAATAGTCGTTAATAGATGTTAATATGGAGTCCAGGTAGTTATTGGAGGCTCAGGTAGACTTGTAGGAAATTCCAGTCCGGAACTATCAAACGACTGTAGCAAACGGTGTCAAAACTACCAATGTTTGGTTTGCTGACCATGATATTATTCTATGTAATCATAGAAAAAAAATTACTGAACTTGTTTGGCCAGCCAAGTCACCTGACCTGAACCACACGGAGAATCTATGGGCTATTGTCAAGAGGCAGTTAAACACCTGACTCAATCCTACAGACGAGCTGAAGGCTGCTATCAAAGCAACCTGGTCTTCAATAAAGCCTAAGCAGTTTCACAAGCTGATTGCCCCCATGTCATACTGAATTGATGCAATAATCCATGCTGAAAGAGCAATGACCAAGTATTTGAGTACATAAATATACACTATTTTTCAGAATTTTTTGTATTGTTAATTGCTGTATTCCTCAGAAATATTCTAATATTACTGGATTTTTTTTCCATGACTTATAAGCCATAAACATTGAAATCACAACCAAAAAGGCTTGAAATATTTCATTTGCATGTCCATAATCCTAGCCTAGATTTGTAGCTAAATTTTTTGTAATTAAATTAAGAAAGAATGTACTGATGATGTGTCTATTATTTAAGGCAATTCAGGAATCATCATCAAAAAACCTAGAGTTCAGAGCAGAGGCAAGAAACCTAAAAGCAGGACAATCCGAATTATAAAAATGAAAACAGAACAAAACAGAAAACAAGGCAGAATATTCAGTTTAAGGGCACAATATGAGAGGAGGAACAGGAGACAGGGTACGATTAACAAAACTAAACGCGGTGAGGCACTGAACAGGTGAACACATTAGGCTGATCAAGCAAACACATGACATGGGATTTAGAGCCTAAACAAAAGCACATGGCAGTGTAAAGACCAACACGGAGAGGGGATTTGTGACAACGATACTGTTAGGGTTTTCTGACATTTCTCTGAGACTCTGAAATCCCCCAGGCTTTTCTCTCTCTTTCTCACTTTGATCCCAAAGTTTCACTCTCTTCCTCCTCATTTCGTATATATGGCAAATCTTCCTGTGGCTCGCCTGAACACTTTTGTTTCCTCGGAAATGGCTTTAAAATGTAACAGACTTGGGAAATGGATTACTGTAGTGTATACACACACACCTCTTTTTTTCTGAATAAACTAGAGAACTTTCAAACATTTCTTGTGCACGTCATTGCGTCTCTCCTGTTATTGGCCAGCTCGACGAAGCATCGTCATTTTAACCTTTGAAAGGTTTCAAGCATTAAATAGAGACACCTTTATTCATTGCCTTATGTGTTTTTATTTTTCTCAAGGCAGGCAAAAAGTAGAAATTTCACTGTTCTGTAATGTATATGTGACAAATAAAGGCTTAAGGTAACTAAACCTTATGGAAAGCCTTCTCAAAAGAGTTGAAGATGTAATAGCGACAAAGGGGGCGAGGCCAACATCATATTAAACCCTATGGAATAAGAATTGGACGTTACTCAAGTTCATATGCATGTGAAGGCAGACGAGTGAATACCTTTGGCAATATAATGTAGCTGATGCATGATGTCCAATTTAGTGGACACATGGTTAACCGGAATTAACCTCTTATATGAAACAAAAGACAATAATAATATTCCTCAGAAGTTTGTTTGTTTGTTTGTTTGTTTTGGTTTGTTTTTTGGGTCATGATATTTTTTAACCTGCAAGGGTGTTTTAGAGTAGAAGAAATGGCTAGAAAGCTCTTCCATGCTGAACTTTTTGTCTGTCTGTCTTTCCGCCATGTGGGTTGAAATGAATCTTAGTTGCAGTTACAATTGCTGGCCACTAGGTAGAAACACACAAAGTGATACCACAGTGTCCACTCTAGTGCCAACTCATGCAACCTGAACATTTACAAAAATAAAAAAAGAATAGTCAGGCCACTATAGTGACCATCATGCATGAAGGGGTTAATTTTAAATTAACACATACTGGGCAAAAATTTCAAATAAACTGATTTGAGCGTTTAAAAGATTTATGAGAGCCTGACCGTTTCATGTACCCTTCTC
Source organism: Clarias batrachus (assembly GCA_003987875.1). Lineage (NCBI taxonomy): Eukaryota > Metazoa > Chordata > Actinopteri > Siluriformes > Clariidae > Clarias > Clarias batrachus. The sequence goes on from QMIH01000527.1 coordinate 285,915, forward strand.
TAATTACAGATGTGTTTTTTTTCCCTTCTGCAGTACAGAACTAATTAAACCTTCTACTCCAAGAATCGTTTCATTTGTGCTTAGCAACTGCTGAGCTCTGACACGTTTGATACAGTTCAGAGAGTTTAAACCTTGGGGACATTTATGTGGCCTTAAATCTTCAATAACTCACGAAACTCACACACAAACACACACACACACACACACTCACACACTAACACACAGCAGAGTGCTGAAAAAAACACACTCAAGCATTCTTATGTTTGTTATTTTGATCATGATAATTACCTGGATCCTTTCCTAATTAGATAATTATCCATTTCATATTAATTACTGAAATTTATTTGGCTAGTTTAAAATAATAAGAATGCATTGTTTTTGTTGTGATTGGCACCGTGCCCGGGTGTATGCCGTCTCGTACTCCTTGTACAGAGAATGAATGATTGAATGAAAGTAGACGTAGCAGAAATAACAGCTGGTACACAGTGTTTCCAGGGAAACAATACATTATGGACAAAAAGTTCTTCATCAGCAGTCCAAGCAAAGCACGTCTGAAGATGGAGGTGGATACACACGGAAAAAAGACTAAACTAATTTAATATTGCAATAGTTTCACCTATAATCAATAATTCAGACTAAACCAATAACGAAAGAAAAGACTGAGACTGATCAAGCTTTTCTCGACTGTAGAAGGTATTCGGATGTACACAACATTAATATTAATATTAAATATAACAAATCTGATATTGCAATGTTGTTGTTTTTTTTTCTTACTCCTGTTACATTTAACTTTCTTACTTTATTTTTTTTACTATTTACTCTGTCACGTGTGCATAAGCAAAATATTGCAAAGTTTTTTGCTCGCTACCGTATCCTGCTTATAAGAAATCACAGAGAGTGAAAGAATAAAATGCAACCTGGTCTGTTTATGTTCTGGCAACAGAGATCAGACATCACATGAGGGTGAGATCGCGTCGGGGTATCCCACAGTCACCATGGATACTCTTCTCCCATGGTAACGGCCTTGCAAAACTGACCAGCAGAGTCGTGTCTGATACGAAACACTCAACGTTCCAAACATGCCCTCCAACACACGCATACTGCGCAATCTGAATCATTTTATATATACACTTACACACTTCCCATTTCATAACAATGTCAATTATTCTTGACAAAAGAATAAAGATTTACTAGGTTTAAACAAAATTTAGAGGTACAAACCCATACAGTACATACCCCACATTAAGAAATTTCACCTTTCACCTTGACTTTTTTTTTTTTAATTTGCAGGTAATTTGTCTCAGCATGTGAAGCATTTTTGGCATACAAGTGACCAGAATGCCCTCTTGCACCTACGTTTGTGTGTTTGCCCAAGTTGCATTCATGTCCGGGAGACGTTCAAAAAAATTTTGCATCAAGTTAATTAAGTTCACATATTTTTTGTGGGGTTTTTGCATTTTGTGCAAGACACAAGCACGATAGGAAGAAGAAAACATTCAGTTTTGTTTTTTCAGGGCCAAAAGGAATCAGAAATGACATTTAAATGTTGTTAATGTCTGTTTATATCATATATTATTTCATTTACATGCCTTTTCTAAATGATTTTATTTGATTTTATATGAAAAAATGAGTAATATTGGTAACATGTTTGGGTGGTTGAAACGGATTATCTGCATTTATATTATTTCCTAAGAGAAAGTGCGTTTTGCAATACAAAATTTCACCTTAAGAATGCATTAAATTTGTATGCCGAGGTACTGCTGTGTCGAGACATTCAGAGTCCCAGCACGGTCCCCATTTTGACAAGGGTCACCAAAACAAGAAATTTATAGGTCAACAGTACCAGTTCTGAGAGGTGGATTACCTGCCTGTTTTTTGGCAAGTGAGAGGAAACCGGAGAACCCTAAGGAAACCGTAATGTGAGATCTGGCTCATACCAGGGAGCTGTCCAGTACTGAACACTAACACTCACAGCCAGAGTACAGGTATATGCTTTGCAATTAAAAAAAATATACTGTGCAGACATTAGTAAAGATTGGCTTCTCGATGCTTAGCATTATTATTTGACTGTGTTTTAATGTCAGTGATGGAGTTTGTGCGTATGTGTGATGGGGGTCATGTTGGGCGACAAGTGACAACCAATATACCATCCCAGAAGCTGTCATTCCCCTCCTAGTTTATTTTACTGCAAAGACTGATAAAAGTTTCATGCATCTCCTCCTGAGGCCCAGCCTTTCATTTTTGTCCTCTGTACTGGACATTAATTAAAATGAGAAAAGGGTGAGATGTTAAATAATAAAAAAAAGACATTTTGTAATTTTTGCTGTCCTATAAAGACTATCATTTTTAGGTCTTCCTTTGAGCACTGAATAGCTTCTATAATAGATACAGTTTATGGAAATAGGAACAAGTAATTTTCTTTCTTTTAAATGATCTCCATTTCTTATATATTAAAGTAAGGAATTATTGTTTGTATTAGGATTTATTGCGATATCAGCTTCACAGCCTGATGCATATTATGGCAGATGCATATTAACCAGTCAACCAATTTATACAAACCAATATAATATTAAGTTCTAGATATAATGTAAGGGATAAATAAATAAATATCACATTATAGCATGGTCGTGGCCAGAAGAACAAGATTTTATACAAGGTTCTTCTGATTCACTTTTTTCGAGAGACTTTTTATTATTATTATTTTCTGGTTTAAAGTAAGGAATTATATACCGAGGTTAGAGAGAATTTTACTTAATCGTAGGATGAATCTGCACAAAAGTGGACATCTTGGTTATTTTAAATTTTTTCACAATCACTTATGCCCCTAAAAATATACTTTTTCCAAAAAGGATTTTGTACAAAATGAATAAAGGAACTTTAGACCTGTTGATAAAGATGTACTGTACAGAGCTCTGAAGATGGGGACTCGTGAGTTGAACTGAACAATGAATATTATAGTAATCATCCTCTTTGAGCCAGGACAGTGCCCCCAGATGTCTTTTTTAGTTCCATAATGACACATCCAAGTTATAAAATGTACTGTATGCGTCAACATTGCATTGCTGATATTGATAAAAGTACCGTATAAAATTTATTTAATTTTTTTATCTTAATAGATTTACATCTGTATTGCTTCAGCAACCCGAATACCAAGATGACCCAACAAATTTTTCCAACTTCTGATTCACTGCTTTCCCCAGTACACCGACGCCTGTAAGGATTTGGTAGCATTTACAAATGTAAAAGCAATGTCTCTGAATGCCACATTACAAGAAATTAAGGTCTTCTGTTGTTTAATCAATGCATATGGCTTTTCTAAGCCATGTTTTGTACAAACGAATCATAAAAAATAAGCAACATTCCCACTCAGAAAATTAGGTGAACGCAGTAAGAACTTGTACAACTTGTACAGGAGCTCAGTAGAAACCAGTAAGGATGTATATTTGACAGAGATGCCATGGTATGCATGTGACAGAAGCAAAATGCAAGAAGAACTTAACCATTTTAGTTTTTTTTTGGCTTAACAACCAGGTTTGGTAAGCATTGACCAGGTAACTGCATAATGAACACCTCTTAGGGTCTTCACTGATGCTCTACAAGCATACTGCAGATGGAAAAGATTGGACAGCGTTCTGACGGCCCATTGCGGCCTCTTCAGGCTTGCACTATCACCATGGTGGGTCTGTGCCACATTGTAGAGGACTGCATGAAGTCCATATGCTCTTCTGGTGCTTGCCATGTTTATGGCGCACATCCAGTGGGTTTTCAGCACATCTACAGAATGTCACGTTCAGGGAATTTAGTCTAAATAATGGATCCAATTCCTCACACCATGACCTCATCCTGAAGAGCACGGTGTGTGTCGCGGTATTTATACCAAGCTAATGAAAGCAATGACAACTTAGTAAGCATGTGGGCAAGAGCATGGTGCAATCTGATCGAACATAGCAATTAGCGACAACATGATTGAGTTTCAACATTGAGAACCTGACTATGAACTGGATAAATGCACATTCTTTTTATTTTGACCTCATTCTCATTGCATTCTTTGATATTTTAGGACGCATATAGTGGGAACCTCTTGATAAGGTTTTTAGTATTATTTGAACAGTCAGTTGTATACTTGACAAAGTAAGACATATTTACCTTAAGCCTTCCAAAATTAGGAAAGGTCTGCATAAGTGAGCATTTACGGACTGCTGTCCAATCAGGCATGTTGTTTCAGGAAAGGTCTACCCTAGTTGCTTGAAGGTTTTTGTTCTTACTGCTCTGTCCTTGATGTTCAGCTGCTGGATTTTCAGGTGTACAAAAGGAAAATAAGTAAAATGGATGGGAATGAGCATTGGTGCGTGTTCCCACATCAAGTCAGCCTCATGGATACATTGAAGGAACACGGCTCTCTCTCTCTCTTTCTCTCTCTCAGAGTGCCAAAGCTATATCAGATAACTGGAAACTAGCCATTGTAACAAGAAGTGTAAGCATCATCAATGATGTGGTCTTGCGCTGGCCATCACAATGTAGCACGGCATGCAGAACGTTGCAGAAATAAGGCCTGCAGATATAAGACACACTTAATATGCACTAAAGATAAGATACTTATATACTATATGACTTCATAACCAAGAGATATCACTTCCTGGATTATCAGTGCTAAATAGTAAAACTAAGGAAGCGTGAATAACAGGAAATTCAGGACTACTGCAGATTAATTTGGAAGGGACTTCAAAAGATGGTAAAAAGATAAAAGCATATAAAACTTTAAGCTTTTCGTTCACCTGCCTTCACAAAAAAAGAAAGAAAAAATCTTTCTGCTTAATATAAATTTAATTTTACAATGCCTAATAATTTACAAAGTAAAACAACCGCGGAAGGAAAATAAAGGCTTTGGTTTTTATGTTCTTTTATAGCTGGAATCCTTAGAAATCCTAGAAGGTTTACATCGCATTTGTTTTGTTCGGTGCAGTACTTTAAAATTGCTCTGTAGTCTATGCAGTAACAAGAAATAATGTTTTTTTAAAAGCCTAAAGTAAAAAAAGAAAAAAATTCTCTCAGTAATAGTAAAAAAAAAAACAACCGTTAGTTCGCAGGAGGATCTTTGTAGGCTTTTAAGAGCCTCTCTTTGTGTGATTCACACTGTTTACTAAATCAGATGAGAAAAATGCAGAACCCGATACATTTCCATTCGCATTAATAAAACATTAACAGTAAAAGCATTCAGGTCGAAAACAAACAAATAAAACCTTGAGAATTGTACTGTAAAAAAAAAAAAAAAATGACCTTAATCGCTCAACAGTCTAATGTACAAGTAACAAAAAGGCCAGGAAGCGCAATCATACACATGGCGACATTGCGCAGTTCTTCTCATGGATGCATCCTCAGTCATCTCTTCAAATCAACTACAAACTCGGCTGTAGTTCTCCGAGACGCGTTTTTACAACAGACACTCGCCCATTCTTTTAACAAGACCGACAAAGACAAAAATTTCGATCAAAGGATGCAAGTATCTAACATTCTGCTAAATGCTTCGTGTTGGTTCTGTGTCGCTATTTTTATTTACTGTTTTTAACTCGTTCCAGCGCGACACAGCACCAATAGCAATAATTCTGCACCATTTAAGGGCAAAGAACCTCAATCACACAGTGTATAAAACCAAGTCCAAACAGGTCTCCTGGGATAGGCTTCAGCCCTCTCCACCCATGTGTACAGGATAAAGCGATATAGACAATGAGAGAGAGAAGAAAAAGACGAATGCTAATGCTAATATCAAATTCATAAACACCTGATCTTGTTATTTATTTCAGCACATTTCACAATCACGGTCTGACCAACCAATTCCACAACACCACCAGAGGTCCTCCTCCTTTCAACCTAATGATCTGTAGATCAGTACTGCCTTAATGGCTTACTTTCTCTATTCCTTGATCTCTCTTGGGTGCCATTTCTGCCCACTGATTGGCCACAAATCGTTCACTTTATGAAATCCAGTCAGGTTATGTCCCTATGCGATTTATTAAACCCTGTACAGTCCTATGAGTTGAGATGCACATAAATGGCATAAAAACTGCATTTTGAAAAACCCACTTTGTTGGACCTGACCAGCAACCACACATTGTTCACTGCCAAGTGTAGCCTACACGTTTGCTTGTTCTTCTCCTTTGTTTAGTCATAGCATTGAGGTTAGTCTAGAAGGAATCAGACAGAATGTCATGTAATGCACATATTTAGAACAGGCGAGAGGTTTTCCTCAGTGAGCAAAAGAGTTTCTTTGATTGTATTGTTTTTGTCCATCATATCATTCCAGGAAAGTTTATCACATTAGGCACAATTCAGTTGCTCCATGCCCAGGAATCACATTCACATTCTCTGTGCTTGGGTACACTTGCATATTTACACTCTCCAATACAGCAGGAGGCAGTATGCACCCACTTGGTTTGTGGTCCCCCATTAAACACAAGAGAAGAGGAGAAAGAGAAACTTGACCTTCATATTTTGCTTTACCTCTCGCATGTCTTCCTACTTCGCATCAGCTATGGCTGTGTAGGTCAGAGATTGGAAAGAGACAAACACGGAAGACATCGTTTTTTTTTTTTTAAACGCTCTCTAAAGCAACTTTTGCAGTAGACTCGACTCGTGCACGGTTCCCGAGCGCGGACCGATTGTGTTCTCACTGATCGAAATGAACCAGACTGCCGGGTCAAATGTTCTCAGAAATGGTCCCAGGGACCCTAATGTGAAAAAGCACTTGGGGGAACAAGGCAGGGTCCACACTGGATTAGGTGCCCACCCAATGCAAAGCACAAGCACACACACACACACACGATCACACATCCAATCGTACACAAAGGGCAATGTGTAAACAACAGTCAATGATGGTGCATGTCTTTAGACCTGAGAGAAGCACAGGGAGAACATGCAAACTCCAAACACACAGACCGGAGGCAGGATTTGAACCTCCAGTTGATCCGTGATCCTCCAAGTGGCGCAGTGGTAAAGTGCTCGTCCTATTATCTGTAACCGCTCGCAGCCAGAGTCCTAGTGAGAGCTGATTGGCCGAGCTCTCTCTGAGGGGCGGGATGAGAGGTTCTCACATTAATCACGGCTCTACAGCCAATCAGGTGCGTCTGTGAGCTCACACAAGCGGAAGGAGCAGATAGCGCTGTCCTCTGAGGGTGTTACGCGTCACGTGGTTTGTAGGAAACATGTGATGGTTTTCGGCTCTCCCGACTGAGTGGTAGTAATAGCATAATGTGGGTGCCCCCTAGTGACGGGGAGGAATTGGACACGAGAGAATTGGGGGAAAAATCTTGTTTAAATATCGCAGAGTCGGGCCTCTGAGTGGCGCAGTGGTTAAAGCGCTCGCCCTATCATCCGGAGACGCTAGTTCGAATCCCGGGTGATGCTGTAACCTCTCGCAGCTGGAGGTCTAGAGAGAGCTGATTGGTCGAGCTCTCTCAGAGGGGAGGGATGAGAGGTACTTAGTGCTCCCGCATTAATCACGACTCTACAGCCAATCAGGGGCGTCTGTGAGCTCGCGCAACGGAGGGAGCGGATAGCGCTGTCCTCCGAGTGTGTTACGCCACCCCCAACGGTGCGCGAGCAAGCAGTTCGAAAAGATGCGGTCGGCTGGCGTCACGTGGTTCAGAGGAAACCCGTGATAGTCTTCGGCCCTCCCGGCTGAGTGGTAGTAGTAGCCTTAATGTGGGAGCCCCCTAGTGACGGGGAGGAATTGGACACGACTAAATTAGAGGGAAAAATCGGGGGAAAAATCCAAAAAAATAAATTAAAAAAAATGTAAATATCGCAGAGTGATTCTACCAATATTGCTTTTTAAGTAATGAATTAGAGGGAGCGGAAGAACATGAAAAGCCTCCCGCGTCATTCAAATCGCATGTATGGAAACATTTTGGCTTCACCGTAAAATATAATAATGACGGAAGAAGAATTGTGGACAAAATGGTTACAATGTGTAGGCACCCTAAAAGCGGCAATACATCGAGCATCTGAAGTGACATCACCCTGGTGTTCTGTCAAAATGCAAACAAGCACAGCAAACTCACCACTGCATTTAAGCAGCCCTTTGCATCACAATGAGAGCGGGCTAAAGCGATTCCCAAATCTATCGGGTTGTTTATCGCAGCAGACATGAAGCCATACTGTGTTGTGGAAAACAAAGGATTTATCAGCCGTGGGGACCAAATACCCACTTCAGCATGAACTTTACGAACAGGATAAACTCCTATACCCTTATCAGATGCATCCTCTCTTGTGATCGCCACAGACGGGTGGACATCAGGGTCTATAGAAAGCTACACTGACTGCACACTACATCACAGCAGAGTGATGCGAATCCGGCGCTACAGACACGCCCCCTCCACGAGAGTCACACAAACACAAATCTAGCGCAGTGATAGAAGCAGTAGCAGAGTGAAAGTTAATGCATGTAGCAACAGATCACAGATAATGCCAGAAACCAAGTAAACACAGTGACAGAAGCTGGACTGGAGCCATGGATCTCTTGCTTTGCACATGAGATAAACCTTGATTTTATTTTCGTTGAAACCAAAAGTCGCTGGCCTTTTTCGCTGATCCGAGAAACGAGCCGATCCGTGACTCAAAAAACATGATGCAATCCGGTCCGTGGTTTTCGTGATCCGTTGCACCACTACCCCCAACCCTGAGACTGCTACAGTGCCTTCAAATAAATAAATAAATAAATGTTTAGGCAAATCCACAAAAAAGAAAATCTAAATATCTAATGCCTTGACCACAAACGTTCATTTTGCTGCATCATCATCATCATCGTCGTCACCACCCACTAATCCCATAACTAAACCAGCGTCATCGATCAGAGAGAGAAAACACACGTCTCTGGGTTTTCAGTCCCAAATAATTACATATGTGGCGATCATCACCGTCAATCAATAAACCACAACACCGTGCCAGCGCAATGAAGAGGCTCAAATCCACATCAACCATATTATTTAGGACCTGATCCAAGAATATTACAAAGCAAACAAACTGTACAGAACTTCATGAGAGAACTACATGCTAGCCTGTTTCTTTCAAACAATTCAGCACATTTCTGAACTTGTATGCTAAAGAATGGGGAGTTTAAAAAAATATGTTGTTTGTTAAAGTCAGTTATTATTAACTGGTGATGTCTTGGTAAAAAAACAACAAAAAAAAAAGACTCAGGAAATGACAGATGCTGTAACATACGTTTGTGTACTCCTTCAGTCCAACGACATGCAGATTGGGTTCATTGGCGTTCCCAAATTGCCCATAGTGTGCGAATGAGTGAGTATGTGTGTGTGTGCCCTGCAATGGATAGGCTCATCGTCCAGGGTGTACCCTGCCTCGTGCCCCAAGTCTCCTGGGATAGGCTCCAGGTCCCCCGCGACCCTGAATACAGGAAAATGAGTGAGTGAGAACGAGAGCTAGCTTAGCTAGCTACCGCCATCTGTTGCCATCAGAGCAAGTGTAATTACTGATGGTCTCATTTCTCGAGTCGTGCGAATGTGAAAAAAACATGGACACTCGACTTACTCAAAGAATAGTTGCATTTCCAACTTGCGTTCACTCAATTGAGAAATAATTTTTCATGCTTATTGCATCTGTTTCAAAGAAACAGAGGACAAATATTTCAATCGATCGCTGAAGCATTTAAGTGGCACCAAAGTGAGGCAGCAAAATCTGCATTCGGATTTGGTTCTAGTGCATACCGGTTATATACAGGGTGGGCCATTTATATGGATACACCTTAATAAAATGGGAATGGTTGGTGATATTAACGTCCTGTTTGTGGCACATTAGTATATGTGAGGGGGCAAACTTTTCAAGATGGGTAGTGAGCATGGTGGCCATTTGGAAATCGGCCATCTTGGATCCAACTTTAGTTTTTTCAATAGGAAGAGGGTCATGTGA
>QMIH01000527.1:295944-308276 GCA_003987875.1 Clarias batrachus
TCACATGACCCTCTTCCTATTGAAAAAACAAAAGTTGGATCCAAGATGGCCGACTTCTAAATGGTCACCACCCATCTTGAAAAGTTTGCCCCCTCACATATACTAATGTGCCACAAACAGGACGTTAATATCACCAACCATTCCCATTTTATTAAGGTGTATCCATATAAATGGCCCACCCTGTACTGTAGATACTGGTGCCATACTGGCACTGGGTATCGGTGAACAACCCTATTCATCAATTAAAAGTGTAAATTGTTGTTAAATCATTGTGGTATGAAAGGAATAAAACACTTCGTTTCACTCCGATTCTCTCTGAAAATTATTTGTATGTACTGTAGGTTAGAACTCTAACACCCCACTGTTTTCTGAGAACACCTTAGAAAATCATTTTCACCTTCACAGAGCATATCTCATTTTAAATCTTTGGCATTTCCAGCCAGCATTTAATTCCGTTCATGTCCCACCACCCCTCATGCCTGTTATTTGAAGAGCTAATATCATCACAAGTACTGTACAAGTATTACAAGTTTGCAATAATGGCGTTCAAATTAATTTTCCACCTTGCGAGTTTATCTCAGTGATGTCCGACTCTTCCTTACTAAGTAAAAAAAAAAAAAAAAGCAATTCACCACTTCACGCCGAGGTTTATTCGCTCTCCTCCGGCTGTCCAAGCTCCTCAACAGATAGCTTCCGCTTTAATAGACACAATTAACATTAACAGATCGATATGAAGGTGGAGGATCTGCAGCAATCATCATATCCTCCTGGGAGACATTCTTCACCTCAGCACACGTACAAGCGCAATTAATGATCCTTAAGGAGTGGTGTCTTTTTTTTTTTCCTCTCTCTCTCTCTCTCTCTCTCTCTCGCTTCGGTTCCTTTACCGAAAAACAACCTGCAGGCACACTTGACGGGTTCTTCATTCGTCCTAAAGTGAACTAGGTGCAAAACCGAGGAGCTCAACATCTCACATCACCTCTCATGGGAGGCAACATCACTCCAACAGAAATGGTTATATGGAGGCAGGACGTGTTAACAAGAAAAGAAATATACATGAGGTGGTAGCTCAGATAGGGCTACGGTCGGTTTACACGGGCACGTTTGGAAAATGAAAAATACGTTAAAAGAAAAGGACAGAAGGACATAGCGTCTAATTTCTCAGCTGTTGCCCTAGAGCACAGTGTTTGTGTAACGTTCATTCGTATGCAGCGCGGTTGCTTGTTTCGGGGCGTTTTAATTGAATGAATTTGACGACGACATGATGCTGAATGATAAAGTGCAGAATGAACTGATGCATTCAAATGCCAAAGACGAATGCTTCAAACCAACATCATTCTGGCTCTAGGCTCCTCAGCGTCCAATAATTTATTTATTTTTAAAAAGGACTAATTATTCTACCATATAGCCCTGAGGAGTCATCCATAAAAGTTTCTCTCCTCTAATAGCAAAATGAGCTCATGCTGACTCCATTTACATTTGATTACATTACGAGAGATCTGACAATAACTCCATCCATCCACCCATCTACTGTAGCAACTGCTGTATTCTGGAGGTCAGTGGTGACCATTGTATTCACATTTGTTACAGCCATGGTAGGACCTCCGGTCAATTTTTATATGTGCATTCAAACGCCAATCAGCCTAAATCTGCATGTCTTTGGACTGTGGGAGGAAACCAGAGTACACGAAGTACAAACTGGTGGACACAAACCCTGAGGTGGGAATCGAACCCGGACCCTAAAGGTGCAAGGTGATCGTGCTCACCACTAAGCCACTGTGCCGCTAATCTGACAACTGTTACGATATCAATCCTTGTATTGTGTGCTTTTGCATACATCTCTGCTGGTGATCGGATGGGGGTGTGTCTTCCCTTGTCGTTTCAGGTCACACCCACTTTAGTGTGCCATTTCCTGCAAACTATCGGTTGCGGTCTTGCATGTCCATTGTTGATCCCGCATCGTGCCTGAAGATTGGGTAACCAGGAGCCCCATGCCCCATGTTTTTTCTCACTGTTTATCCGATGACCGATTGTAAAACTATACTGTGTATAACCCCTTTGTTACGTTTCTGACTTCGCTTTGATTTCCCCCTTTTGATGATTGCGTGGTATTTATTCCCTTCTTTGCTTGTAAATATGTTTGTATTTATTTGTACATAATTCTGTATTTAGTGGCTTAGTAGGGTGTCGACGCCATTTTGCTTGTACTTTGTTTTCTCCTGGTTTGTGATTTGTAAGGGTAGTATTTTGTATTTCTGTTGGTGCGAGTTAGGTGTTTCACTTTGGGACTAGGTAGAGGGAATTTTGTCTATTGTTTGGCCTTGTTGGCTCCTGAAGCTCACAGCCACCTTTTGGGGATTTACTGTACCTATTCACTTTTGTAAATAAACACTAAGTGAACGCACTAGTTGCCTCGCTCCCCTTTTTTTTCCCCCCTTTTCATTCCTGTTACGGCCCGACCTAGAGCGGAGCGTAATGCAATTGCACAGAATAACATTTTGTAGGAGGAAACTGAAGTACCCAGAGGAAACCCAGCAAGCACAGGGAGAACATGCAAACTCCAGACCCCAAGGAGGAAATTGAACTTTGGAGGTGCAAGACATTAGTGCCAACACAGAATAATATTTTGGCCAAAATATTTTTTTAATTTGCATATAAGTAATCAATTAATAGTTACATTTATTCAGGATACTTGAAGGACACCAATCAAATTAGTAAAAAAAAAAAAAAAAATTCTATTCAAATTCGACATAGCTTATGTAACAAAGTTAACATTTTTATCCCATTAAAAGCTTTTAAATGATGATCATAATCAACACACAATTGTTGTGACATTATGTAAGCAATAATATATCTTTAGATATTGGAAATATTTTTTTTTATTGTACATATACATGCAGTTATGGAATCAAGCGATCATAGCACTGCTCAGGTGTTACGAAAGACCAGACTGTTTTAATAGCAGCCTTCAGCTCGTCTGTACTGTTGGGTCAGATGTTTCTCATCTTCCTCTTCACAATGCCACATAGACTCTCTATGGGATGCAGGTCAAGCGAGGTGGTTAGTGGACAAGCGCACGAATATCATGGTCGGGAAGCCGTTTTGGCACTGCAGGCAGGTGTTATTGTGTGTGGGCTGGAATAAAAAAAAATCTGTATTTCCGCACAAAAGCATGAAGTGCTCGAAAATCTCTTGGTACTGTAGGTGGCTATGTTTTTTTTTTTGTTGTTTTTTTGACTCGATAAAAACACATGGGACCAACACCAGAAAAATGTTGCATGAGTGCAAGGTGGTTTCCATAGAAAGTAAACGTATTTACTTCTACTGTATCATCCATGAAAACTGTTAAATTTATAAATGAAGCAGTGACACAAGACATCGACCCAATATAAATGACTGCATTAACCTCTGTTTAAAGAGGAGTATTAAGAAATAAAAATGGATGCATGAGAAAAGTGTTGGAATTTTAACCAATTTGAAGCAATTACATGCTTTCACATAGCTAAAAATGAATTTTCTATGCCCATTTCTTTCTGTCTGCCTCCGAAATAGTGTCCAGTCTCCTTAGTGGTCATCCTCTTTATTTCAGATTATATTAGAGTGAAGAGGCTCCTCAGACTGCGAAAGTGCTCAGCCAAGATAATGTCCCCATAAATGATAATGAACACAACTGCAAGTCAACAAATGCACACTTATAAACAGCTGTGTCCGCTCCTGAAACTAAATTGTAATTGTTAGCAGGTCTGAGGTTGCACTGTGTGCACACATTTTAGACGTCGGCAGCTTAGGGACAAGAAGTACACACTCCAACACAACCCATCACCAACCAACCCACACGGTGTAAAACTACTTTTACTGCCACTCTGAAAGATTCAAGCAAGACAGCAATAGAAAAATTCAGTTTCAGTCAACTACAGAATTATTGGCACCAGTGGTGGATCATGAGCAGGATCACATACAAGGCCAATCAAACGTTTGGACACGCCTTTTTATCCAATGTGTTTCTTAAATGTTATTGTTTTCAACATTACATATTAATACTGAAGACATTGAAATGATGACGGAACAAAATCTGTAATTATTTAGTCAACAAATAACCCAGAATATGTTTTATATTTTCACATCTTTAAAAATTACACCCTTTTTAGCTTTGACAACAGCTTTGCATTCTCTCAGGAATGGTTTTTCAACAATCTTGAAGGAGTTCCCAGAGGTGTTGAGTACATGCTGGCTGCTTTTCCTTCAGTCGCCAGTTCAATCTCTCATCCCACACCATCTCAATTGGATTTAGAATGGGCAATTGTGGAGGCCAGGTCATCTAAAGCAGCATTCCATCACTCTCCATTTCGCACCAATGGTTCTAATGATGGTCCCAGAAGTGCAAACCAAATAGGATGGCATTTTGCTGCAGCATGCTGTGGTAGCCATGCAGGTTAAAGCGCGCTCTCAATTTTGACTAAGACACTCGCTAGCAGAGCGTCCCACACCATCACTCTTCATTCTCCACGTTTCACAGTGACAAAACCACACATGAAGGAACCATCGGTTCACACTCTCTACATCTAACAAAGACATCATGGTTAGAACCAAAAATCTTACATCTGGACTCATTAGATCAAATCTTTGCACTGATTTTAATTCCTTGGGTTTCTGTTCCCAAGCCAGTCAACTTTTTCTTTTTATTCTTTCAAAGTAATAGATTCTTTGATGCAATTTGACCATGAAGGCCTGACTCATGCAGGCTCCTCTAAACAGTGGATGTTGAAATATGTCTGGCACTTGAGCTCCCAGAAGTATTTATGTTAGCTCTAGTCTGAGGTGGTGTACATAGGTGGTTTCTGAGGCTGGTCATGAATCCGAAGAGAATGCCATGCATGCGTCAAGCTTTCATCAAAGCTCAATGTAGCTACTTTGGACGATTTAAAATATGAAACATATCCTGGGCTGTTTGTTTACTACAAAAGTCCACAGTTTGGATGTCTTCAGTTGAATAAAATAAAAAAAATAATGAAAAAAGCACTGAAGGAGAACTGTCCGGTTTGTTTAGGTGGTGATGACTTGGAGTGCCATGTGCTCTACTGGTGTTGGTCACCAGGGTGTTTTATCAAGTCCAAAGTCAATGCAGCCATCTTCCAGGAGATTTTAGAGAACCTCATGCTTCCACTCGATTAGCCAGCCAAGTCGCCCAACCTGAATCTATTGTCAAGAGGAAGATGCAATGCAGACGAGCTGAAGGCTGCCATCAAAGCAACCTGGTCTTCAATAATGCTTCAGTAAGGCTACTGCTTGATCGCCTCCATGCCATGTCATGCCAAAATGTTTCATTTTTATCATTGAATGCATAAATGAAGATATTTTCAGTATACTTTTCAGAAGAAAAATATTTTCATATTTTGAAATACTGGATTTTTTTCATGAGATTTATCATCATAATTAAAACAAAAAATTGTTAATTTGTTCATTTTAAATTGAATAAATTTTGAATATACGAGTTTTTCTTTTTGAATTAAATTACAATTGAATTCCCAAATATGAAACTGGATGTGGTGCTGTTTTGGGTGTTATGCAAACAACATATTGCAGTAAAGCGCTGTAGATTCTTCGCAAAGCCATATGTGATACTGCTGTGTAGTATTCTGAACTTATTCTGACTTAAAACATAAAAAGTGATCACAGCAGCATAAAAATGTCAACAAAAGGTTGATATTGTGTTGTTTTGAGGTTGTTAATTAATGTTGTTTTCGGGCCATTCATTCAACTTTATCTCAGGCTTTGATATTACTTCTAATTTTCTAACAACCACAATGTCCTGATGCTGTGTTTTGAGTGCTAGACATCGCAACCTAATTATCCTGCTTGAAATCCATGTGTGCAGAAATAAAAATGTTTTAATCATTAAACCAGTTTTCCTCCATGTTTCAACATATTGCGTTCTAATCAAACTATACAATAACAAGTCCTCATGTTGTTTGAGGCTCAAAATACAGCATGACTCACTGCACGTGTTAATTATTTGATATCGTCCAGTCCGTGCTTTGTTCCCAGCGAGACGAGTTGCAGCCATCATGTTTTGCTTTTTAATGAGTTTTTGCTGTGCTTCGTCCTCTTGTTTCCCAATGCGCCAAACAATCCGACACGTGAGCAGCTGTAGAACTCGAACTACTCAAATACTTCAAGTTTGGACACACCTTTCTCGAATTGTGTTTCTTTCTACTGTAACAAGAAATTAAGAAGGTGTTTATCCAAAACCTCCAATAAATCTCCTTTGAACAGTTGATATTGAGATGTATATCTGCTACTTCTGCTCTGTAAAGCTTCATAACGGCTCTAATCTGAGGTGCTGGTTGTTAATTGGCGATTTCTGAGGCTCGTGACTCTAAATGAACTTCTCCTCTGCAGTAGAGGTAGGTTTTGGTCTTGTTTTCCTGGAAAGGTCTTCATGAGAGACAGTTTCATCATGGAGCTGGATGGGTTTTGTAAACGCATTAGACACAATACTGTTCTTGCAAGAACTGTTCCTGAACAGCCGATCTTCATGTCTTAAAATCTTAAAATATCACCCGACTGTTGTTGTTGTTGGTGGTGTTGTTAGTTAATGACCCAATGCCATATCATAGTTTTAGAATGAGTTTACAAAGCTAGAATGAAGAGAATAAATCCAAACTTGTGTCTGGTGCTGTAGATACAAGCCTAAAAGCTTTATTTAAAGTTCTGCTCTCTTTTCAGATTTTTTTTTTTTTTTTATCGTAGAAATGTATTCGTCTGAAAGCTACCACTTAGAAGGGCAGAGACCGTAGACAAATTGAGGGGTTGAGAAAAAAAAAAAAAAGTGAAATCATCGCTCACTAACTTTCCTGCGAATGCATATGTTTGATTACAGTCTTATTTATTTGTTTTTTTATTTTTTTTATTTGTGGATGCAGAATGTCCTTCCTGCTGGACACCAAAGAGCTATCACAATCTCCATTACTGATACAAGTGGAAAATGTTCATAAAGCTGCAGTTTAAAGTCCAGTTACAAAATAGTGTGAAATACAAATACAGAGCCTCTGCATACTGAGTCGGTTTTGTGCTCCCAAAGAAAAAAAAAGAAAGAAAAGAAAAAGTCAAGCTTTTTTTGGTTTGTGGTTGTGAATTCACAAACAAAGTAATATAGCTCCACAGTGTGTGAGTGGAAGCTTAAGCAACAATACTCCCAGAAGGCTTTAATGCTTCTGAATTATAAATGACAGGAGTGAATAGAATGAAAATCATAAGAAGTGAGATTCAGGAACAACAAACCTGTGTAGTATATGTATCTATATCAGACTGTGGAGCTGATGTATATGTGTGTGTGTGTGTGTGTGTTCATACAGTTAAATGGGCATTGTAGGAATATGTGATCTTGCAGAAAAATTTATCAAATATAAAATTATAAAAAGTACTTCTTTTTTTTTAATTAACAAACTATTCTCAAATACTAGTTATAATGGAACCGGGAAAGCATGCAATGGATATCTAGAGTTTTTTTTATTATTGTTTATTATTATTATTATTATTATTATTATTATTATTATTATTATTATTATTATTATTAAAGTACAACAGTATAAAATTAGTAGCAGCAGCATCTAGAGCAAATAGTCCAAGCAGTGGCTTTTTTCGAAATAAAGCACATTTAAATAAATGTCGAAAGTTGGATCGCCAGATTATTACTTATGAGGTACTGTAAGTCTTGTAAGTCTGTACTCATTACCTCATAAGTAATAATCTGGTGATCCAATTTTCCAAAATAGATCCAAAATATTTATACAACTAAAAAAGTATATATATATATATATATAATCTTTATGTTTCATACATTGGAGGACCAGAGACCAGTCTCAGAACTGTTTCTTTCTGTACATATGTCTGTATGTCTGTATGTCTGTCCAGCCAGACTGTGTAACAGCATCACTTAAAACTGGCTAGACAGAATTTAATGAAACTTTTGCAGTACTTGGATATCTGCCTGAAGTTTAACTTGCACCAAAAGTGAAATCAAAATGTTGAGTAAAAGCGATGTTAAGAACGGTTATGGGCTGGATAGATAATCTTGTAAATAATAATAAGATACCAATAAGCTCCTTTCTCAATGTAAATAAACACCTGCAGCAATAGATATTAATTAGAAAAGCTAAACTGAAGATTTTTTTTACCAGGATTAGTTCATATTTTAAGACATAACTTTATCTTTATCCGATCTGATTTTTCCGATTTCCCATCTGTGATTCACTCTCCGATTACCGAACAGGGAGTGTATTTGTATTTGGCTGATGACGAAAAAAGTACAACCTAGCGTAAACAAGGCGTCAGATACTCAACCTTACAAAATTGTATGTCTTTGTATTAATAAGTTAGACAGAGAGTTCTGCCGTACAGAAAGACAGACAGACAGACAGACATGTGCGTGGGCTTCAACCTGAAATAATAATGATATGTCTGATTACATTAAAGATCGGCAGATTATTTTTAGCTTTAACCTTCTACAAACTCTTCACACATCAACGACGCGTACTGTGCTAATGCTATTTTTACATACGTAATCATCTACCTCTTCAAACCAGCACCAATTCCATATCTCTGAACTGAAATTTCCACTTTTTTGTTGCTATGAGCTCAGTCCTCAACAATGTGTCTTTTTTTTTTTTGTTTTTGGAGATTCACTGTATATATTCACAAGATTACAAGTTCAGATTTTTCTCTCTGTCTTTCTTAAGGGAGTCTATAAGAGAATAAGTCTGCCTCGGTGTCTCCTGTGGCTCACTTCCCTCTTTTAGAATTTGATTTTCACACACACACACACACCAGTCCTGCACAGTTGACAGTTTCTCCGTGTATGTGTGTGTAGGAAGCGTCGGGGTGAGGATCCCAGATCCTCTCCTGCTGCTGAAGGAGACTAAAGTAATCACCCTCTGTCTCTCAGTCTCTCAGCTCACGAAGTTTTAAAAGTCATTTCTACAGACAGGGGCATAGTGACAAAAAGGGAGAAACAAAAAGATAAATGTACAACAATTCAATAGACTGCATGACATTTTGGGGTAATATACTTTCACTCCTGTTAATCCCCATGCACATACATGACCATCACCTTTCTCCACTCTAATCCATCTTCCCTTCTCTCTCGATCACTTCTGCCTGCACGCCACACAATCTCCTCAACTCTCATAAGACCTGAGGAAACACCCAACCTGTCGTCAAAGTGCAGTTGCAGCTCCTACTGTATATCACACAGGCCCTGAGGGTGGAGATGTACCAGCAGGTAAACAACGCAATTCAAACAAAGCTAAAGTTGTTTAGATTTGGTGCTGGTACAGTACATGGTAACAGGGGAGAAAAAAAAAAAAAAAAAAAAAAAAAAAAACACGTTTAATGAGGAACAACTTCTCTGACAATCGTCACTATTGTATTGATCCGAGAGCTACTTTTGATTCTAATACTACACGAGCTACACATCACCCTGACTACAGAGCTACACACTACAGAAGGAACTGAGAGAGACGATCCAATAGAAACAAAGAAAAACACACACACACACAGACAGAGTTGGCCTAATTGAACAGAAACAGAAAAACTAGGATTTCAGATCTTTTTTTTTTTTTTTTTTAACAAAACTGACCTTAGTTATTGTGATCGCATCCAATAGATACAGCGGTGTGCCAAAATTGGTGTGCCGTCCTGGCCAAATGAGATGTTTTATCCAATTCAGAATTTAAAAGAAGTAAACTCCCACGTCCACAGCATAAAAAAAAATCATTAAGAACAAATTTTAAATATCAAATGTTAAAATCAGAATTATATCACCACTCACTCTCAGTCTCATCTATACCACTTTCTCCTGCATTCAGCGTCAAGGAGGCTTCGAGCCTATCCCAGGAGACTTCGGGAACAAGGCGTGGTACACCCTGGACAGGGTGCCAATCCAATCCATCACAGGGGACACACACACACATACACTCAAATCACACACTACCCTGAGGCGAAGGAACAGTCTTCGTGATGGAAGAGCCCATCATCTCCACAATCTTGGTGAAAAAGGCAGGGAAGGTCCGCAGCTCGGCAGAGTGCACGCTCATCATCTTTTTCATGCATCAAGAATTCGTCCTCAAAGACCAAATTGGGAACGCCAATTAGCCTAATCTGCACGCACCCGGAGGAAACCCACCAAGCACGTGGAGAACATGCAAACTCCATACACACACAGATGGGAATCAAACCCGAACCCTGGAGATGCAAGGTGACACTGATGACCACTTCACCACCATGCCGCCATGGGAATTAAATTCCATTTGATTAAATTGTAGCATGTGCAAAAGTTTAGATAAATCACGTCTCAGTACTTAATGAACTCATTTTAAGAACTTAATCGACTTATTTGGCAGGTGAAGAATTGTCATTAGGAATAACGATTCCGCAGCATAATAAATTCTTTCACGCTTCACACCTTGTGCTAAGACTTAACAGCCATGCAGCCGACTGAGGATCTGACAACAAATCTAACAGACGTCTGCTAGGTCAAGGAAAGAGATAAAGGTGCGCGATTTCCACCGTCCGAAATGTTAAGAAGGATTTGCACAACTGTAGATAGATGGATGGATGGATGGATGGATGGATGGATGGATGGATGGATGGATGGATGGATGGATGGATCGATGGATGGATGGATACAAGCGGAGGCTCTTCACCGTATGTCCTCTCTCAGGCGCCGTAAAACCTTGCAGTAGAACTCGCTAGTTATGGTCTGGTCTCTGAGGACGAATTCTTGATGCCTGAAAAAGATGATGAGCGTGCACTCTGTCGAGCTGCGGACCTTCCCTGCCTTTTTCACCAAGATCGTGGAGATGATGGGCTCTTCCATCATGAGGATTCAGGGTCGTACCCATACACCTTTAAAGTTTTGCCCCCTGTAATGATCCTGCTGGACATGGGACAGTTCCTCCATGACACATTGACCGAGTTCTTGGCAGACTTGTTCCTCGTGTTCCTGGGTCAACAGCCTGTTGACGAATTTGGCAGCAACACGGTGCATATTCAATTCACACATGAGGATCATCTGGACTAGCAGTAATGTTGTGGATTGTTCTTCAAAAATCATCAAGCAAAGGTTTTGACATTTTCAGATGTTGAGCTCGTTGAAGATCTTTTTGATCTCTCGCCGTTTTTCCAGTGATGTTCTTCCGCTCTTGAAGCATGCGTCCCACTCAAAACACCTCGGACCACTCATTACATAAATCACCGTAAACACCGTAAAAGCAGAATCATAATCTCAATCGTTTCCAGTTTCACGCAGAAGTTCACGTCCTACCGTGCCGTCCATGATGAAATGTAAGACATGGTAATGCATGTGCTCAGAATAGCACCAGTCACACAGCTCCAGATGTACGCAGGATGATGTCTTTTGGCACACTGACTTATGAAGGTTGGTGCTTCCTGTGACTATTTGTGCTGCCTTGTGCTGCCATCTGTTGGTGTGTAACTAAACTATACTCAAAACTTTTTGATACCATCTCATTAATTTATAGATGGATAGATTTTTCTGTAAAAAAAAAAAAAAAAAAAACTGCTATCATTTCACCACAGCAAGTATTCTGGTATTCCTCCACTGGGATCTGCTTAGTGTGTAGAGACAGAAAACAGTCGACTGTATCAGCACTGAAGTGTGTTCATGTGTGCAAGCAAAAATCAAAGGTGGGGTGAAGAAGGAACAGGAAAGGCAACAGCAGGCAGAGTTTAAAAGCCGATCCACAGAGAGCCGTCGCAGCGGAAAAAGAGACACTAGCAGGAGGGAAAATAAAGATCTGAGAAAGGTCATCGACTCGTGCTACAGTGCGGTACGGAATCTGAAATGCCATGCGGGCGGACATATTCTGATAATGCAAAGAACATCCAAATGCCACGACATACCTACTACATTATACTAAGAGTAAAAAAAAAAAAAGCAAGAAGTAGAATGTAAGAGTATTCCCAGACGTATGGCAAAGGAATAAAAGCACATGGATAATTATTTGATGTTAATATACATTGTTTTGCAGTCGATAGAATGTTTCTTGAAAACAGTGCTTTTATTTCTAATTTAAGAGAAAGTTTTATTGGAAATGGCAGCCTGGTGGTTAGCACTGTCACCTTGCACCTCCAGGTTGTGGGTTCGATTCCCGTTTGCATAGAGTTTGGATGTTCGCCTTGCTTGGTGGGTTTCCCCTGGGTACTCCGGTTTCCCCCCACAGTCCAAAGAAAGTAGGTTAGGTTAACTGGCATTCCCAAATTGTGTGTGTGTGTCTCTGTGTGTGTGTGTGTGTGTGTGTGTGTGTGTCTGT
>QMIH01000527.1:310150-360686 GCA_003987875.1 Clarias batrachus
TGTCTGTGTGTGTGTGTGTGTGTGTGTGTGTCTCTGTGTTCGCGTTCGCCCTGGGATGGATTGGCACCCTGTCCAGGGTGTATCCCGCCTTGTGCCCCAAGTCTCCTGGGATAGACTCCAGGCCCCCCGTGACCCTAAATACAGGATTAAGCGGTATAGATGATGAGTTTTATTGGAAATGTTTGTCTTAATCATATTCATAGACTAACTAAAAATGTCAGTTTAGTCAACAACTTCCTAGGCTTATTCAGTTCTACCTGCCAATTATATTTATAATTTATAAACAATAACTAATTTATTATTATTATTATAGTAGATAATTGTACATCTTCAATGTAATCATGCCCTGGCTACACATCGCTGGCTGTAAACACTCGTCCCTCTCCCCCGTCACTGCAGGAACATTTTCCCCTCACATATGCGGACAATCATAGACATGGCCCCATTTTCCTGAGAAGAATCCAGCAAAACTAGAATCGCAGAGGGGAAAAAATAAACAATATATTGATTTTCATTACACGCGGTGAAAGTGGTAAAACCACCGGCGCCAACCGAAATGATGCTTTAAGACGAAACTCAATTTCATGGCGGGCGGCAGTTTGTTCGTTGATTATCCAGAAATTCAGAGTAAAAAGCTTCGAGAATGTTGTGTTTTGTATTAAAGACCAATGGAAGCCTGTGAGACAGAAAATGTCACCGCTAATATGAGTTGATGCTTTTACCCTGAAAGCGCACTGGCTATGACCTCGGATGAGGACCGAAGGGAAAAAAAAAAAAACCTCATGTGCTGGGCTCCCAGGCACTTTAGCACTAAACACAACAAGGAACAGTCATCAGAATTTCATGCCCGGGCGTTTTTTGTTTGTTTGTTTATTTGTTTTTTCATTCCTTCATAGATGGCCATGAATTAAGATAAAGATAGAAAAGAAACATTCTTCTTGTATTTTCATTTGATACAGTATGCAGTTTACACGCCTAATGCTCATCATGGCAGTTGAACATTCCTCAATCCTTTAACTATAATGCGTTCCTGAAAATCTCTCCACCTGCCGCACTATGCCGAGATGCGATCTGTTTGTCAGAAAGATGATTTTTATTATATTAGCATGAAGATGATCTGTTCAGAATCACAACTCGTTCACTCATTCATCCGTACCTCATTATCCTGTGTACTGGGTCGCAGAGGGGCTGGAGCCTATGCATCACAGGACACACTCAAACACAGACACTATGGACAATTTGGGAACGCCAATCAACCTATCCTGCGTGTCTTTGGACTGTGGAAGGAAACCGGAGCGCCTGGAGGAAACCCACCAAGCACCCACATGAACAGCCATCGTGTCACCTCAGAGCCGTGACATTAAGGGTTTTTTTTTTTTTTTTTAGAGACAGCACTCAGATTTGTAATTGAAACATTGGCCAATGATCAGCTGTTATTCTGTCTAGATCACAAACACAATGTGCCTTCGTGTTTGTGATCTTAGGGACTTTGTTAGAAGTGGATAATTATATTGTGAAACAGATTAGGTCTCAACACAGGAATTCAGCTCGTTTGCCTAAATTGCATTATCAGACCAGCTTGATTCCAGGGGGAAAAGGTGGAGAGAGTACAGAAAAGCTTTTACTCACCAGTTGTCTAGGTAATTAATTTATTATTTGTCTTTCCCTGTTATCCTTAGTCTGGAGTTTTTTGCTTGTTGCATTATGGGCATAAAGGCATGGATATTTTTTTTATGGATATTATAAATCTTTACATCCATGTCCAAAGTTTCTGTCTCTACTGTATTTCTGACTGAATTCAGCCAAACTAGATCAGAGCATCACTCATCATCTATACCACTTTATCCTTTATACAGGGTCATGGAGTGTCTGGAGCCCCTCCCAGGAGACTTAGGGCACAGGGAGGAACCTGGACCTCCTGAACCTCCTTTACACACTATGAGCAATTTAGGAACACCAATTAGCCTAATCTGCATGTCTTTGGACTGTAGGAGGAAACCAGAGTACCCGGAGAACATGCAAACTCCATGCACACAGACCAGAGGTGGAAATCGAACCCAGACCCTGTAGGTTCAAGCTCACAGTGCCAAGCACTACACCATCATGCCTCTAGTGGAAAGAGATTGCAATAACAACAACAAACAAATTTAATAGTAAATTTATGGATGATGAGTAGATTCACGTTTTATTACATAAACAGTTATTATGTTTTGAGCAAACAAAACATTTTTGTGCCCAAACATCCATTATTAATCATCCATAATTTTGAAGACTTAAGTACAACCTGTCGAAGAAAATGAAGTGAAAATGACTTGAGCAACTGTACATGGCTTCAGGCGTGCCTTGAAGTTAAGAAACAGCCTGTCAGGTCCTGCATATAAACAGCTCTAGGTGCTATATTTTCTCAGTCCAACTCAACGCTCTGGTGATTTTATATAAAGATAAAAAAGAGCGCTTGCTGTATCATCAAGAGATTAAGTTTGAATCCCAACGATGACGCAGCCAACTTGGGAGCCAAGAAGACAAAACTGGCTGTGCCATCTGGGTGCGAGGGATGGCATACTCCCTCTCTGCCTCTCTCTCTCTCTCTCTCTCTCTCTCTCATGTCAAACAAAACATCGCTAAAACAAAAGAGATGGCTGTTGCCTTCAGGAGGACACAGAGCGAGCACTGAACATCTGAACATCAACGACTCCTCTGTGGAGATCATCAACAGCACCAAATTCCAGGGTGTCCACCTGGAAAAGAACTTCACCTGGTCCCTCAACACCAGGTCCTTGCGCAAGAAAGCCCAACAACATGTCTTCTTCCTGACAAGGCTGAGGAAGGCCCAGCTTCCACCACCCATCCTGACCATCTTCTATAGAGGGACTATCAAGAGCATCCTGAGCAGCTGCATCACTGTCTGGTTTAGGAACTGTACCATCTCGGACCAAAAGACCCTAGAGCGGATAGTGAGGACGGCAGAGAAGATCATTGGTGTCTCACTTCCCTCTATCGAAGACAACTACCGTAACATCCGCAAAGCCACCATCATTGTGGCGAAATCAGACACCATCATCCGTCACGGTCATCCGTCTCCTCAACAAATAGAGACTGGACTGATAAACCTACAGGATATATACACAACCTCAACTACCTCAAAACATTGCGACTGAAACTGATAACTCTTACAACACACAAACAATCAACAACCATCTAACAATTGTTCATACCAACCCGGAATTACTCTGTTGAATATTATTACTTGTTATTTGCACAAAATGCTTTTCTACTGTATCTCATCTCACAACCTCAAAACATTACCTCATCACCACGAAGTACTGAAATGTATCATGTTGTCGCGTTGTCACTTTGTTCACTTTATGTTGTCGCTTTTGTATAAGACTTCGTTTAGTTCTCTGTTAATTTTAAATGTCAATCGGTCTTGTCTCAGCTAATCAGGTTTCATAGTTAGCTAGTTCGTTTCTGTTCATTTATGTTGCTAATTTCTGTTGTATGTAGCACCTTGGTCATGGAGGAACGTTGTTTCCTTTCACTGTGTACTAAACTGTATATGGTTGAAATGACAATAAAAGCCTCCTTGACCTAATCCGAATTTGCGACGACATAACATGTGACACAACATGAGTAGCAGAGGTAGTAAAGGAAGTATAGGCGAAGCCTGGCTTCCATCAGTCGTGACACTGGAAAGAGATGGGAACTTGAAGGTCCAAATTAGGGGGAGAATAAAAAAAAAATCAAAAATAAACATGTTGCTACAAGGGTTATAGTTTTAATCAAGGCTGCCGTGATTTACAATGATTGCGCTTTTTCACATAGTCGTTCCGACATAAAAGTGTTCGCTTCTTGTGCACAGTTAACCTTCAAATACATCAACAAAAGCAGCCTGACTGGTGAAAATAACAAATCGCATTAAGGAAGATGGTTTTTGACTGACAGAACTTATTTGGCTTAATGGAGACGGCGCGCTGAGGAAGGAAAGACGTTCAGGGTGAAACAAGGCATTCGCTTTGATTTCGATGCAATTTGACGCACTGATGTTGGTTGTTAGAGTGCTCATCAGGACTCGGTCGTATCCTTAAATGAAAATCCCAGCACACACATCCTTACAAAGTGAGCTGCTATATGAATCCTTAAATGGCCCAAACTTGATACCAAATGGTATTGGCGCTAAAAAAATTTTTTTTTTTAAAAAAGCGTCTCACCAAGGTGAAAAAGTTCATTTTAAGATATGATCATAGAACATCATTTAATTTTTTATAATACTTTAAAAATAAAAAAAGGGAAGCATTTTTTTTTAATATGCATACACATTTATATTTTTATCAGATAAAAAGAAACACATTTGCGAAACACACTTTCATGCTCTTTTATGTCTGTAGTGTCCGGAACTTTTTAAAATTCAAATCTTTCAACGATCTTAACTGTCATTCAGATGAAACTTGGCCGATTTAGAGTTTACATGAAAAAGTGTATTACTCTAAAATGCTACATTTTTAAGATACTGCAACATGAATTTGACATGGTTACGGACACTACACATTTTTTGCTTTTTAAGCTTTTACCAAAAAACAACTTTAACAGGTTCTAAAAGCTTACACCTATTTTAGTATCAAAGAAATATGAATAATTAGCATATAAATGATTATTGGTTGAAACGAGCCAATAGAACGCTGAAAAAT
The DNA here is from genome assembly GCA_003987875.1 of Clarias batrachus. Classification (NCBI taxonomy): domain Eukaryota; kingdom Metazoa; phylum Chordata; class Actinopteri; order Siluriformes; family Clariidae; genus Clarias; species Clarias batrachus. Next base: position 314,836 of record QMIH01000527.1, read on the forward strand.
GTCCATTTTTGGAACACTTATAAAATTCTCTCCAAAAACGGGAGAAGGTTAGCAATTTAAAAAAATTTGACGCTACAAGATTGGTCACTTCCATGTTGCATAAACTTCAGAAGTGTTTTTTTTTTTTTTGACACACAAATTTTCTGTCATGTACGTATAACATTTGTTTTAGAATAAATACAGTGTATAAAGCTTATTAGGAGATTTGCTGAGTGCGGCTGAAGATACACTTCTGATTTCTCTAATGTAACACATCTCACCCAACTTGCTGTTCGTAAACTAATTCAAGTGTGTTAGAACTAGAGAAAAAAAAATTTAATCTCTGTCTCTTCCTCACTTACTGAATGTCATCACGCTGATACATTTCTACCTAGATATGGTAGAAATATGGTATGCTGTCCTACCACACACATTCTTCTACATAATCCCATAGTGATTTCACACACCCCTTCCTGTGAGGCTATTTTTACTCTTCTCCCAGGCCCACACACACACACACACACACACACACACACACACACACACACACACTTTAGTGCTCAGTGCTACTCCTTATGACTCGCTTGTCATTGTTGGGGATAATTCTTCATTAGAATGAATTATCACAAACATATTATTTATTTTTTATTTTAAATCATTATTAAAAGTATATACTGCACTCATTCTCCTTACAAACACACACCCACGTAAAGTTCTCTCAATGCACAAAGAGAGTCCAATAACACATGAAAAATGGTGTTTCGGTCCCTTGTCGCAGAGGACAAGAGCGAGCGGACTGTCCTACTTCCAGGAGATGAATTTTCCAGGATAGGGTTGAAATTAAACGTTTAAAAAGCAAATAAATAAATAAATCTTTAAAGCATTACAGTATTACATTGCTTTAGAAGTGCCAAAGGGCCTTTGAACAAAATGCAAAATAATTGAGGCGGGTCTTGCGAGCCTAATGCGTAGCTCTGTCCGAGGGCTGTTGTATAATACACTGCTGTATAAAACTTAGAATATAAACTATAAAGTTTAAATGCTATATTATAGCACATACCATAATATACCATAGCATTACCATGCTGTTTAGGACATTATGATGGTAGGCACCATAGAACTTTATAGAAAATGATTTGTACTGTATATGTGACATCACTGTGGCTTAGTGGTTAGCACTGTCACCTTACGCCTCCAGGTTCTAGGTGTGATTCCCGTCCGTGTGCATGGAGTTTGCATGTTCTCCCCGTGCAGCTTGGTGGGTTTCCTCCAGGTACTCCGGTTTCCTCCCACAATCCAAAGACATACAGATTAGGCTGATGTTGATTGGTGTGCTGATTGGTATTCCCGTAGTGTGCAAGATTGGCAACCTGTCCAGAGTACAGCTAAGAGCTAAGAGCTCTGAGCTAAGATCAGAGTGTAGGGTCAGGATTTATTTGTACTTTTTTTTTAAGGTAAAATGCAGATTAATTTGTTTTATTTTCATTTTATAGATTGTATTAAGTATTTATTTTTTGGGGCTGTGACATGAATAATTTGAGTTTTCATTATTTCCTATGGGAAATGATGATTTGGTTTACGAGTGTTTTGGAATACGAGCCCACTTCCGGAACGAATTATGCTCGTAATCCAAGGTTCCACTGTACTCTATAACCTGGTATTCTATAAAGTTCTATGGTTCCTACCATCGTAATGTCTGAAATAGCATAGTAATCCTATGGTACATTATGGTATTTACTATAAGTTAGTAATGTGCAGAAGGACACACAAAGGACACAGGTTTAGGCCACAGTACATATTTTTTTCCATATTTTTATAAAATGGGTTTTTTTCCTCCATTTTTTTTTAAATAAATACATATATAAATATATCCACACAAAAACGCAAACACACACTTCCTTTCGGCTGCTCCCGTCAAGGGGTCGCCACAGTGGACAATCCGAATTCTTGAAGGGAGCGGCCGAAAGAAAGTTTACTAATGTATATGAGACAAATCTGTTCACTGTACCCAGATTACTGTACATACTGTACCTGCTGAACTGTGGCACCCAATAAGTACCCACCGAGTATTGTGGGTTAACCTTTGGATGGTACCATACCAGGTAAAATTGCCCATTATAAGGTATAAATTTTACCCTTATGGTACGTATAATGTATTTTGAACAGCATTCTGTTTCATATACATGCATATACATGTTTCATAGTACTGTACTATTGTGCATGGTAGAACCCTGTAGTGTATAGATCATGGTACATGTACTATATTAGCCAATAATGTTAAAAAATACTATTTTTCTATATACCATTGTACTACCATGATACCTATACCATGGTAAAAGTTCTTCTGGGTATAGCCTTAAAGTCTTAAAAGAAGTGAAAAGTTGTATGGTAAAAACCAGAGGGATATGTGAGCAGAGGTTGAGTTCTTGCCCTGTAAAAAATACTACGCGGATTTTCAACTAAAGCCAGAGATGTTCAACTAAAGGTCATACTAATATTCTTTTGTGTTTTAAAGATTCAGTGTACAAAATGGGAAAGCCTTTTTGTGACCTGAGAACATGTACAGCGTAACAAGAGAACGGACACAGGTTTAGTCTACACGTACAGTACATATGTATTTTTATAAAATTGTTTCTTTCTTTCTTTTTAGGAATAATCAAGGAAAAACTAAAGAAAGTGTCCAGAATGTGTAAAAACCACAGTCAAAGCATGCCATGGTGGGAATATAAGCCATGTTGGCCAATTTAGAAGCCTCATCACTAAGTAGATCAAACGAAGGAGAACTAAAATTTTCCGGTTGCGCGTACATTGCGCGTATGACCTTCAAAACTTGCTAACACTAGTAAAAGCCAATCAAACTGAGTTTACATATACTTGTAGTGTTTCTTTTGTTGTTGCGAGATTTAGTACATTAAGACATAACCATGGATCCTAAAAAAGATATCAAGAAACAATGGCTAGAACCTCCAAGAGCCACTTTCAGTTTCATTTTAAAACCAGCTGGTGCCAAGAGGAATCCGAAAATGATGGTAAGTGAGGTTTAATGTCTATTTATTTCATATTGACATGACTTTTCTAAAAATGCAGAAATATTATTATAGTGTTGGAAATTGGTATTATTGGTAATATTTTGGGATGGCTGGAACGGATTATCTGCATTTACAGTATTTCCTGGACAAGGTCTTGTATGCTCTCTGTTAAGCTAAAACACCTCATCTCAACTGGTGTGTTCAGATCAACACCGTGTCGTACAATCGACACAAGTTCAACATGACAACATTAGACCACGGTCATTAAACACACAACCCAAGCTGTATCGTGGGGTCGCCACTGCGGACAATTTGATCCATAAGAACAATTGGGCACATGTTTTATGTCAGATCCCCTTCCTGGATGAGATGATCCTTCCCATTTTATTTGGGCTTGGAACTGGGACTGGAACCAATGGCTTGGGTTTGGGCCTTAGATTGGAATCGAACTGGTGCCTTCCGCATGGTAGGTCGTTATTTGGTTCCAAAGCAACTAGCACAAGATATATCTGAGCAGTTGAGTGGTTAAGGTCCTTGCATCGCAGGGATTTGAGCTTACAAGCTTCTGATTGGCAACCCAACGCCTTAACCACTGAAACACATGAAGTGAAGTGAAAAATAAAGTGTGTTTTTCCATAAAATTGAGCAGTAAACTCAGGGGCATATCTGAACAAATGTGCTAATGATGCAACTCTTCATTAACAGGCTAGAAGGTTGAACTGTACCCTTGTCTCTTTGCAAAATAACAACTTAAATGTTTCAAAGCAACAGAGGTAAACACTTACGCAAATCACTTTTATTTAGTGGTAAAAAAAAATTTGGGTAAGAACTTGTTCCCAAAACTTTATAATTATAGGAGGGTTTTTTTGTTTTTTTACTGGTAGTGATGCTAATAGGTGATATTCAATCAGTTGTTGTGATCAGAATGTACTTTTCATATAAATGTTAATAAATGACCTCAATCAAGAGGATGTAAGATGCACCACTGGTCTGTTATTGATGCACTTGACCTTTCACCAAGTGGGTTAATGAGAATGAGTCTGGCGCCAGTGTGTTACACCTACAGTACGTCAAGTACTTAGAGAAGAGGTCTTGTGTCAGAATTTGGTTTTAAATAACTCAGTGCTTTATCTACTTTGTAAAATTTCATTGTTTCGAAAAAATCTTTGACTCTTCCTCATGCCCATTGATTGTTTTTTTTTTTGTCATTGTTGCCAATGAGGCCTAATGATAATAAAGTGAATTATTTGTCTAAATGTGGACAGCATCATGGGAGAGAGTTCGAGTCTCCAAATGATCTTCACCAGGCACCATGATTCTGGTAAGAAAGAAAGAAAGAAAGAAAAAAAAAAAAAGTCTCTATGGGTAGTGTGTCACAGGAAAAAACAAAATCTAAAGGTTTCTAGAATTTTTAACCTCAGTGATAACCCTAGTGTTCAATCACACCTTGTTCTTGCCTCCGAGGGCTCTTAAGATTTGCCTAGATAAACGTCCCGAAGCGTCGTCATGGCGACTATTAAACTGACATTATGCTAATCTGGAATATTACGCAGTAATTAATCTCCGTCATTAACTAGGACTAGGTTTTGATATATTGCTAGTCTCTGCTTCATAGCTAAACACTCTTGATAACAAGCCATTACTCCACTGGGCAGCATTTAATCAGGGTCAGCAAATCGACAAAACGTTGAAGGCCAGCGTTGCCTAAATGTGTCTGTTTATAATCATTATGAGGTGTGTCACAATAAATTTAACCTTTACTACTCTTCCCTCCCACAAACATTAGCATCATCAAGGTCTGCAAATGCTGTGCTATGCTCTGTGTGTGTGTGTGTGTGTGTGTGTGTGTGTGTGTGCGTGTGCGTGTGTGTGCGTGTGCGGAAGTGGGTCACACACAAATACAGCCAGACTCCCCAAGGGAGCTCCAAATCACACACACATACACACACACTTATCTCTATAGCTGAATCTTCAAAGTAGATAGTCATTTCACATCTCTCTCTTTCTCTCTTTACATCTGATGAAACATGACACACAGTAGAAAAGAGAAACCTAAAACAAGGCCGGATTCACAATCTGAAACGGGATTAGTTATCAGCATGGTGACCCTGAGATCATTGTACCTTCCTATGATATAAGATCTTGTTTGGTCTGGCTCATATGGTAAAGGCTGTGGGTTACTGGGCTTCCGATCAAAGAATCGAGGGTTCAAGCCCCAGCACCACCAAGCCGAGCCCTTGAGCAAGGCCCTTGAGCAGTGGTGCTGGATCCAGGCTGACTTTGTGCTCTGACCCTTGCTTCCTAACGGGATATTTTTGAAAATTCCCTTTATTAGGGGCGGCGGTGGTGGCTCAGTGTGCTAAGACTCTGAGTAACTGATCAGAAGGTCAGCAGTTCAATTCCCATCACCGCCAGGCTGCCACTGTTGGGCCTCTGAGCAACGCGCCGTATAATGTCTGACCCCGCTCTCTGACCCCAGTCTAATAACAAGAAGCTGGGAGCATAAAGAATTTTGTATATTAGAATAAAGTGCATTAATGTATACGAGACAAATAAAGGCCGAACTGAGCTCATACTATTGTACCTACTTATGAAATAAGGTCCGTCTTTCACTTTGTCTTTCAATTCACAGGATTCCACATTTTTATTCTTTCAGTGAGAGAATGAGTGAAAACGGAGGAGGAAAATTAAAGCAGAGCTCCAGATGAGCAACATGCCCACGTTCACCCACTGCATCACTATCACTATCATTATTCTGACCAAGATGGTCAAATCTTTAAAATACAAGATGTGCCATAATGCTGAAAATTGGGACAGCTTCATCAGAGCCAGGTTTTTTTTTTTTTTTTTTTAGCATAATATCACACTAAACTGGATTGTGTGCAGGAAAAAAAGGGTCTGATATGCATGAACGTGTATAGAGAACCCATCCCATTACGCAGTCCTCCTGAAGTAATTGCATATGTTTTATTTACACTAAGCGAGGACACCTAGCAAGGTTACAGACGTTACCTAATCCATTTAAATCCATCCAAGGGTTAACTAAACGAGTCCGTAAGTGGTCCAAAAAGTGATGAGGTGCTGGCGAGATGCCTGATCAAAATCCCCATGAACAATCAGGCTGGTCTTTCTCACCTCTCCAAAGCCACGAAAAAATAAATAAATAACCAGAAGACTCACGGTTTTGAAGTCCCGGTGGCTGCATTCTTGGCCCTCGTAGCGGCAGTAAAGCATCATCTCGTGTAGGTCATGGCCGACGCGCTCGGTGAACTCGCGCATGCTAAACGGTTTGGGCCGAAAGCCACTGAAATTGGCGCGCTCCGCGAGAAAGTCGAGCACGTGGGGCTCGGCCAGCTGTGGCTCGGGCACATGCAGATGCACGTCCAGCAGCGCCAGCAGTTCCCCTGCATGGTACAGGTCGTTACGGGTGAGCCGCGTGAAGCGGTAGGCGTTCAGGTTGCACACGGTGACGGCAGGGAACACCAGGCTCGTCGCAGGCACGGCGCCCACGCTAGCCACGTGTGGATATGATAGAAAGTGGGCTATGCGCTCCGCACCCTCCAGTGCCAGTACACCAAGACAGGCCAGTAGAGCCGCCGTCCAGAGCACGCGGCGCACCGTTGAGGAACGGCGATGTGGGAAAACATAGCGCAGTCCGTGTAGCGTGCTGCGCTGGGCAAACAAGTGCCAAGACAAGTGGCCTGATAGGTTGCCTGTGCCAGCACTTTCGGTTTCATGGCTGCCCTCGCTGGCACAACTGTCCTTCAGCTCCATCATGGGCACCGGCACGCCTGTGAGGGAAGAGAGAGGACAGAGCTCCAGTCAAAAAACATATCTGATAATGCAAACACAGCTGAAAGAAATACACTCTCTCACTTACTCATTCTATCTAACTCTCAGGGCACTAGGAAGGGTACACACACCCTGGGACGGGGTGCTGATCCATCAAAGGGCACAAGCATGCACACATACACATACTGTCTCACACACTACGAGCAATTTGAAAATGCCAGTTAGCTTAATCTGCATGTCTTTGAACTGTGGAAGGAAAACGGAGTACCTGCAGGAAGCCCACCAAGCATGGGGAGAACATGCAAACTCTGTGTATGGGCACAGACCCAAATGTGGGACTGGAACCCTCAACCACGGAGGTGCTAACCACTGAACTACCAAACCACCAGCAGAAATACAACACACTCACTCAACCCCTTAGTATTTTGTACACATCCTGTAGGAACGGAAGTGGATTATTTGTCATTAAAGCATCATGTTCAGACTTACCTTCATCCTATGTCCCTCTCTCTCTACCTGGGCTCTGTCTGTTCATGGACAGCCTCCTCTTCTCAGATTCATCATTCATGTGCCATGTTCTTTCCAATTAAAATAATAGATTTGCTCCAATGGACGCTCAAAATGTGGGACATTTCCAACCAACACACTTCTTCAGAACTTGGTCCCAACCTTGTGTGGATAGATCCTTGGGTTCCATGATGTTGTCTGCTTGGGTAAAACCTAGCAAACTCTGAAACCTTCTCTCTAAACAGGTGTTTAATTGCACACACATGGATTCCATTTCCATTCGACTAATTCCTTGAGCTGTTTTCTCATGGAAACAGCTTGCATTGGAAATAATTTAGGGGTTTCACGGAAATGAAGGTAAACACTTGTGCAAACAAAACGTTTGAATGTATGCTTAATTGTAAATGTTCTTCAAACTACATTAATTGTAAAATTTCTTCAGTTTTATGGCCATTTGTGGGTATCTTCATGAGATGAAGTAGTGACTCGGTGTGTTAAGGCTCTGAGTTACTGATCAGAAGGTCAGGTTGGCGGTTTGAGCTCCCTCTCCACCAGGTTGCTACTCCAGGGGTGCTGTATAATGGCTGACCTAACAAGCAGCCGGGCTTTGTGAAGAATAAAGAATTTCACTGTGCACTAATGTATAGGTGACAATTAAAGGCTGAACCTTTAGAAACATTTCTGTTACAGAATGTGACAAGACCAAATGTGGGAGAAGTTCATGGTAAATAATGTATGCACTGTTAATACCAGAGGTGAGCAAAGTGCACAAATCCTGTCCTCGAGTAAAAGTAGATAGAAAGTACATGAGGTAAAATATTACTCAAGAAAAAGTCCTCCATTTACATTTCTCCTTGAGCAAAAGTACAAAAGTATTCACCTTTAAGTATCAAAAGTACTGAGCTTTTATTAGCTATTACAGTAGCCTTTAAGTCATAATAAAAGAGTCTCCGTCTGTCTCCGTCTGGCTGACCGTCTGGCTGCTTCCCGACTGGACATGCTGTTTCTGTTGCTGTCTGCAACCTTCTTTCGATTTCAAACACCCGATACATGATTAGGGACGCCAAAACATACAGTTACAGTATGCAACAGCTTTAATTTTAAAAATGTATTGTAGCAACCAAGAAAAAACGATGTACACAAACTGTAGACGGTTCCCTTTCCAAAAGGTTTATTGCCAAATAAATGTCCAAATGATTGAATTAAAGTTACAAATAAAAAACAGACATATGTCAGATTCTCATCTCCACAGACGTCAAAGAACCGCCTCTTCCGCTTAGCGTTCCATTCAGAGACAAATCTTATGTAAATGACTCTATTCAGATGGAAGTCAATGTTAATTGCTGCATTGTTTCGGGGGTGTGATGTTCCGAGGCATGTCTGTGTCCGACAGAATAAAAAAGTGCTTGAATGAAGCAACTACAAAGATTCTTCAAAAATCAATGTAAGAATCTTGCCCCGAGAAAATGTCTCATCATATGAATCCACGTAAAGCACTACTACAAACTACTTGGTTATGTAAAACAATGCCATGTGGAAATGCATCGAAGTAGAAACCAGGGGTAGCTCGTTTTTCTTTTTTACATCATTTTTTACATTCTTGTTGTCTAAGGCTTAATTGGTTTAAGGGTAGCTCAGTAGTTAAGCCACTGGCCTACTGTTTGGAAAGTCCCAGGTTCAAACCCCACCACCACCAAGGTTGCCATTGTTGGACCCTTGAGCAAGACCAAGTTGCTCTGGATAAGGGCGTCTGCCAAATGCTGAAATGTAATTGTGCTGTGTTGAGTTAGCTTAAATTGTATGTGATAAGATGCAGTTATTTGCCACATGTACATTACACTCACTCACTCACTCATCATCTATACCGCTTAATCCTGTATTCAGGGTCACGGGGGCCTGGAGCCTATCCAGGGAGACTTGGGGCACATGGCAGGGTACACTCTGGACAGGTTGCCAATCCATCGCAGGGCACAGACACACACACATACATACAGTCAATCATTCACACACTACGGGCAATTTGGAAATGCCAATTAGCCTAACCTACATGTCTTTGGACTGTGGGAGGAAACCGGAGTACCCGGAGGAAACCCACCAAGCACAGGGAGAACATACAAACTCCATGCACACAGAGACGGGAATCGAGCCTGGCCGGGGATCGAGCCCGGACCCTGGCGGTGCAAGGCGACAGTGCTAACCACTACACCACCATGTAAATTAAAGCACAGTGAAATAATTCTTTTTTCTTTTTTTTTTTCATATATCCCAGTTAGGAAGCTGGAGTCAGAGCACAGGGTCAGCTGGATACCGCACCACCCGAGTAGATGGGGTTAAGGACCTTGCTCAAGGCCTCAACAGTGGGAAGTTGGCAGTGCTGGGACTCGAGCCCCCGACCTTCGGATCAGAAACCCAGAGCCATAACTCCTTCTTAGCAGGCATATCGCCTAGAATTGAACATTTTTAATTTTTTGAAAACAGAAGGCGACCTGTTGTACACAGTGAAGATTCTGCTGAGGGCGACATTAGCACCGAGGCTGGGCATCGGAATGCATGCGGAAAGGGAACCAGAGTTTTACAGTATGGCCTGTTGTATCAGTAACATACGAGAAGGCATCGCTACCATGAAAAAAAAAACAATTGAAAGAAAAAGCTTTTCACGATAATTCAAGATATATAAACAACCTTATCAGATTATAATATTGCATGTAATACCGTGAAAATATCCCGTTACTCACTGAGTACTGTAGACATATGTGCGTTAGTTGCACCGAGACATTTAGAGTAGCGTACAAGCTTGTGCGTTGTCCAGGTTCTTGTCCATACTATAAAATCTAAGCCTGCCAATACCCCTGGCAAAAAGTGCACATATTTGTTGTAGGATGGAGTAAAAAGTAAAATACACAAACGTGAAATATGTCCTTTGGTACAGTAACGAAGTAAATGTACTTTAGTTGCCTTTCATCCTCTACAGCTACAGAAAGGAAAGAAAAAAAATTTAAATATTCACTACCTTGTGTTTAGAGAATATACTAAAGTATGCATAATCATCTGTACCACTTAATCCTGTATTCAGGGTCAGGGTAATCCATCGCAGGGCACACACACACACACACACACACATACTCATTCACACACTATGGCCAATTTGGGAACTCCAATTAACCAAACCTCCATGTCTTTGGACTGTGGGAGGAAATCGGAGGAAACCCACTAAGCACGGGGAGAACATGCAAACTCCACGCACACAGAAACACGAATCGAACCCGGACCATGAAGGTGCAAAGCAACAGTGCTAACCACTACACCACGGTGCCGCCCCTCTAAAGTACAGTATACAGTGCCAGGAAAAAATCCTGTTTTTTTTCCCCATATTCGTCAAACTTAAATGATTGAGATCATCAAACAAATTTTATCATTACGCAAAGATAACCAGAGTAAATACAAAATGCAGTGATTTCATTTATTAAGAGGAAAAAAAGCTTTCCAGACCTACCTGGCCCTATCTGAAAATGTAATTCCCCCTAAACCTAATAACTGGCTGTGCCATCCTTGGCGGCAACAACAGCAATCAGGCGTTTGCGATAACTGGCAACGAGTCTTTCACATCGCCGTGGAGGAATTTCAGCCCACTCTTCATTTCAGAATTGTTTTAATTCAGCCGCATTGGAGGGTTTTTTTCGAGCATAATCGGCCTTGTTTAAGGTCATGCCACGGGATTTAAGTCCGGTCTTTGACTACGCCACAGTGAAATCATCATTTAAAAACTTCATTTTGTATTTACTCTGGTTATCTTTGTGTAAAATTTAAATTAGTTTGAAAATCCGCATCATTTAAGCGTGACCGATATGCAAAAAAAAAAAAAAAAAAAGATTTAGAACAGGAAGGGGGCAAATACTTTTTCATGGCACTGTACCTCTATGAGGAGGTGACAGCGAGATGCGAGAGGTGGAAAATAAAGATGGAGGCACTGAGATGAAACTAAAATATAATGTAGGCCATAAGGACCCATGGTCACACAGGTGTCACAAAACCTTTAAACGTTCCTTATTCAGCTTTATCCTTGACTTTATCTCATGAAGTCTCTCAGTTCCCATGGCGGTGCAGTCATGTGACAATCTGTGACACCATTTCCAAAATGGTGGTGTGCCTGAGTAGCGCATGTGACTAGCTAATTTTTAAAAAGCTTGTTTTTTGTTACTGGAAGTAAATTTCATCCTGTTTAACAATTCTAATGATTCTGATTGGATTTCTTGAACAAATTGATATAAAACAAGTTAAGAAAATATCCCTGTGATGCCGTGTGACGTCTTTCAAATTGTGTTCCCTGTGATCTGTGTGGTCTGCGTTACATCCCACATAATTCCCCATAAATACAAGAAGGGTTGAGGAGAAAATGTCATTTAGTGGTTAGCGCTGTCAGCTCCAGGGTCCGGGTTCGATTCCCACCTCGGGTCATGGAGTTTGCATGTTCTCCCCGTGCTTGGTGGGTTTCCTCTGGGTACTCCGGTTTCCTCCCACAGTCCAAAGACGTGCCGATTATGCTAACTGGCGTTCCCAAATTGTGCGTAGTGTGTGCCCTGCAATATATTGGCATCCCACCTGGGGTGTACCCCGCCTTGTACACCGCCTTATATCTCCTGGGACAAACCCTGTATACAGGATACAGCGGTATAGATGATGAGTGACTGAATGAGAGAAAAAAAGTCCAGGCTCTTATGGGATTTTGTTTATTCAGACTGTTGTGCTCACAGACCCACAGCCGTTACGTTAACGTCACTGTTACCCAGCTTGTTTTCCGACGAACAACACAAAGATTTCACTGCAGTTTGTTTTACATAAATTATAGTTTGTTTTTTTTTACATATTCTGCTACGACAACAGCAACAAAAAACAAGTAATTTAAAGTAAAAAACCAAAGACGCCGGGCCACTTGTTTACCCCTGGCCTGCCTTCATGCTGGTTTTAATCAGTGTTGTGCTCTTGTTTCAAATGTCTGATGCAGAAAAGCACCACACGCTGAATGCTGAGGGAAAAAATACATGTAGTTTGATTTAACTATTCAATCAAATATTATTCTCTCTCTGTATCTTTCACTCGTTCTCTATACCGCTTATCCTGATCAGGGTTGTGGGAATCCTGGAGCCTAGGGACTCCCAGGGGAGTCGGGGCACAAGGTGGGGTACAGACTGGACGGGATGCCAATTCATCCCAGGGCACACAAGTACAGTACACAGTCACTCTGGATAGTTTTGGAGATGCCAGTTAGCCTGATCTGCACGTCTTTGGAATGTGGGAGGAACATAAGCAAGCATAAGGGGGCAAATACTTTTTCATGGCACTGTGCCTCCATGTAGACGTGACAGCGAGACAGCAACGAGATGCAAGAGGCCCTGAGATGAAACTAAAATATAACGTAGGCCATAAGGACCACCAATCCTTTAAACATGCAAACACAGACCCAAGGCAGGACTTGAACCCTAACCCTGAAGGTGCAAGGCTACAGCGCTAACCACTACCCCACCATCAATCCATCCATGCAGCCAGCTAGGAACCGACGGACCATCTGTAGTCCAACTAGCCCGTCTATGGGCATGTTGGGAAGTGGTGGCTCAATCGGTTAAGGCTGTGGGTTACTGATTGGAAGGTTGGAGGTTCAAGCCCCGGCACTGCCAGGCTTCCATTGTTATGCCTTTGAGCAAGGCTCTTAACCCTATCTGCTCCAGGGGCGCTGTATCCTGTGCCCTGACCCCAGCTTCCTAACTGTGATGTAAGATACATATGAAAAATAATTTAATTCATTCAAAGAAATGTTGGGTGGTGTAGTGGTTAACACTGTCGCCTTGCACCGCCAGGGTCTGGTCCCGTCTCTGTGTGCATGGAGTTTGCATGTTCTCCTCGTGCTTGGTGGGTTTCCTCCAGGAACTCTGGTTTCCTTCAACAGTCCAATGACATGTAGGTTAGGTTAATTGGCGTTCCCAAATTGGCCAGAGTGTGTGTACCCTGCAGTAGATTGGCACCCTGTCCAGTTTGTACCCCCTTTGTTCCCTAAGTCTCCTGGGATAGGCTCCAAGCCCACCGTGCCCCTGAATACAGGATTAAGTGGTATAGATGATGAGTGAGAAAGAAATGGTTACCACTTCCCATTTTTCTGACTGTAGTCATCGTCCCCCTGGTCAACATTCACACACATGTCTTTGGACTGTGGGAGGAAACCGGTGCACCTGGAAGAAACTACCCAAGCGCAGGGAGAACGTGCAAACTCCGTACACACAGACGCCGAGGTGGGAATCGAACCCTCGACCCTGCTGGGGCGATGCCGCGGTGCTAACCCAGTGTTTGTAGGTGTTTCGTCAGTCTCTGTTTAAATCGGGCGTGCATTAGATATGAACCGCCTGTCCGAGTGCGACCTGAGAAAAATAAGGATGAGCGGGACGACGACCAATCGAACAACACCTTTGGCAATGACGAGTGAAAGTAATGAAAGAGGCCGGGATTCACAAACACACACCGAAATGGATCTCAGCCAACGAGTCCCCTTAGGTTCCAGCTGATATATGGCGAGAGCGGGGTGGCTTATATAAAGTAACTGATGTGAAAGCGCAGTGTACATGTGACAGGTGCACGCACAAAGACAAGAAGAGTTTGTAACAAGGGAACAGAGGTTTAGGAAAAGACACTGCTCTACATTCTCCCGTCTTCCTTTCATCCGTCCCTCCTTCCAGCACCTATGTGTCCACTTTCTCGCCTTTCTCCTGCCCCAAAACCGAGCCTTCTCTCTCTCTCTCTCTCTCCACTTTCCACAACAACAGCTCTATCTTCTCTCTCTCTCTCGGCCAATATAACAAATGCAGCTTTGAGGCAGAGCACCTCAAACATAGACGCACCACAAATAAATAAACACACACACACAGCCGACAACAAGTGCAAGTGCCTCACATGCAGTAAAACATCCGGTATTGTGTATGCGAGTGCGAGAGTCAGGGAGGCGGGTCAAGCCTGGAGATGATGCTCGATCCTAAACCGGTTGTGTGCGTGCGTGTGAGAATGTGTGTGTGTGTGTGTGTGTGTGTGTAAAGTGAATGTGTTAGGACCTCGGAATTCCAGTGCCTCCTGCTCTCGTAAGGACAGATGGAGCCACGCACCCTCCTGTTTCCTCCCAACAACATTGAACAAACAAGCTGATACAAACATGACCCACTCACACACACACACACACACATATACACAGACGCCGTGAAAGAACAGGGGAGATACTTACATGCACGCGCAGCTCTGATCAGCCTCGGTCTCTCACGCGCTCCCCGAGCCGCTCACTCGAGTCTGCTTCAGCGCTGCCTTCTCTCTCTCTTTCCTGCCTGTACTGGTACACACGTGCTCATACTCCACTCCCATCCATCCACGCGGTGGAAGAGCGCACGCAACTGAGGACAAATGCAGAGCAGAGGGTAATGGAGAGACCAGAGATGAGCGCTGTCTGTATGCACAGAGGGGGAAAAAAGGATAGAGGAGGGGGAGAGGGAGAGGAAAAGAGCGAGAGAGAGACAGAGAGAGAGAGAGAGAGAGAGAGAGAGAGAGAGCACTTTAGTACAGCAGCTATCTATCACATATATGCTAATGTGCGTGTAAGCATTCAGGTTGAAAAAAAAAATAACAACATATTTTCACCTGACATTTTCTGCATCAAGCTACACAAGGAACATTCAATCACCGTCTATACACTCTAAACAGTCTGGAGTCTGGAGGTAACGACTTGGTAGCCAGTTAAACTATTCTGCATGTCTTTGGAAGGAAACCGGAGAAACCGGAGAAAACCCACCAAGCACAGGGGAGAACATGCAAACTCCATGCACACAGACCCGAGACGACAATCGAACCCTCGACCCTGGAAGTGTGAGGCCGCGGTGCTACCCGCTATGCCACTGTGCCGCCCGGTGTGTGAACAGCTGTTCCAAAAGATGTGGTTGAAGTGGTTCATGTGTCTCAGAGGACGAATACAGGTGCATGATAGAGGAGACGGAATAGGAGGAAAGGATTGAGTGAGTGGAAAATCCCCCAACAAGGAGGAAATAAAATGAAACATTAAGTATTATATTAAGGACTGGCCGGCTTAGTGTTTAGCTCGTCTATGCTGTTGCCTAGCACCTCCAGGGTTCGGGTTCGATTCCCGCCTCTTAGTGGGTTTCATCCGGGTACGCTGGTGTCCTCACAGTCCAAAGACCTGCAGATTAGGCAGATACTGATGTTCACAAATTGCCCGTCGTATGTGTATAAGTATGTGTGTGTGCCCTGCGATGGATTGGCACCCTGTCCAAGCTCCAGGATAGGATAGGCTCCAGGCCCCCTGTGACACTGACTACAGGATTCACTGGTATAGAGGATGAGTGAGCGAGTCAGTGAGTGTGACGGTGGTTAGCACAGTCGCCGTGCACCTCCAGGGTCTGGGTTTGATTCCCGCCTCATGCGTGAGGTTAATTGGCATCGCCCACTGTGTGATGGAGTGGCACCCTGTCCAAGGTCCTGTACAGGAAAAGCGCTATAGACAATGAATGAATGAATAAATGAACATTCATGACTGACTGGTTTCCCTACATCTTATATAACAAAGAATAAGAAAGTGTGCCATTCCTTCCATGTAGACATCATGGCCAAGTTCGCTCCTGTGGATAACTGCAACCAAAGTGCAAGAGAAAAAAAAGAAGCTTTGGCTATATTATTATATAATTACTTAAATTCATAATTTGTCTCAAACCGAGATGTTTACTTAATTCCTCGGTATATTTTTTACCCAGGCGGACACTAAAGTAAAAAAACCAAATGAATGAATGTCTTGAATTTGTGGAATAATCCCATAATCTCATTCTGACACCGTACTGGCGCCGTCTCTCCCACGGCGCGCAGGAAAGGCTCACGCTTGTGATTGACAAGAAGAGAAATGAAACCTTTCGGTGTGCACTTTTATAGCAAGGTCCACATGAGTCGAAAAGCTCTAGTTAGAATAGTTAAAAAAGTGGATCTTATTCTGTAGCGTGTGCTTAGCTGATGCATGCAGGCAGCGCAACACTCCAGAGAGAGATCTTATTCCTCTGTGTAGGTGGAACCACCACAGATCATCCTTCTTTCATTTTTCCTAACTGCTGCAATCTGGATGTCTTCCATTAGGGCAAATAAATAAATACATGTTCCTCAGCACCTCATCATATCCACAATGCTTTTTTCTCATCATCACAAGGAGGCAAATGTGAGCAAAAGCACAACCCGTGCTAACCATCTACTCCGCAGCGTGCGCCTACCTTCGAGAAGAAAGGAACGCAGATAGAAAGAAAGGGGAAAAAATTACAGAATTAAAAGAAGAAAAAAAAACTTTATGCGGAAATGTCACCCTGCACTTGAAGTTTTTTTTTTTTTTCCCTTACAATCCTTCCCGACTCATAAAATTACTTTATTCCGTCTGACAGCTGCCCTATTCTCCTTCGCCCACTCCTTGTCCATTTCTCTTCACCTGACCGCTTTCATTACACACCTCTTTCTGTTATTATCACATTCGTTTCGGCCTCTGTGACCTGAGCTCAAGCCAAGACAACTCTATGGAGGAGGATGAGAAAAAAGAAGAAGTGTCTCTGGGTTGTCGTTCTGGCCTACCCGACACACGGCGCACTTCTTGTGTTTTGTGTGCTTTCGGTGACAATCTAATACGCAGGTCGCCTTTGTGTGCGCATGTCACACTCGAACACACCGAAGACCGGAAAACAAGCCTAGGTTATGTTTCTAGGGACACTACAGTGGACACATGCGGCATACAGACGCAGTATCTGCCCTTGACGGGGATAACCGCATGATTCCGGCCTGGCCTAGTAAGGAATGTGAAATGCATCTTTGAGCATCTCTGTCAGATATTAGGCCAGTTCCCTTAGGCATGTGTAGCCTCTGATTATAGCAGTATAACAGCAAAAGCATGCAGATAAAAGTGAGGACAGCGTGACTTTGAATGTACTGATACTGGAACATAGATGAACATCTAGATCTTCTTTACAACTTTATGGTGCGATATAGTTATTTAGCGAAACGGACTTTATTCGTCTTCTAGGAACAGGTTATATTAGCAGGTTTTCCAGGAACGAGCATCATCATGATTATGGATTCACCCCGTGAGTCAGGTTATTACCGCTGACTACAAAAAACAAGATTGAGGGTTAGAGTCACAGTTCCATGATTCGGCTAGTCGCGGTGTAAACAACTAAATGAGTCCCGCACCCGTTACCGCTCTTTCAAAATCCAGACTAAAATGCATTTTTTCGTTCTTTTTTTTTTTTCTCTCACAATCTTTTTATCTCACAATCTCAACATAACAAATACTGACAATGTAAAAGACATTATGGAAATGTCTCTCCAAAAAATAAAAGAGACTCGTCTTTTCAATTGAGGAACACGTCCTGTCCAAATCCATCACGTCGGTAATTTATTTTTTCTTTTTGTCAGGTTTGCAGGATTTTATGCCGTGCGTTACCCATGTACAGTAGAAATATCCTCATGTTATGTACTGTATACAGTGACATGTCCGTAAAGATTCCGTTATATATTGAGGAGAAAAAGAGATTTTTAGCTTTTTCTTTTGTATAAAACATTCAAGGAATCACACATGTGCTTTTTTTTTTAAGGATCACAGGACAGTAACACACATGTGATGCTTTAGAGGGTTTTAAGTAAGTTGTTCAATTTCTTACTACACATTGCTAAGAAATTATATTGAATTTGAATTCAATTAAAATTTTATTTGTATGGCGCTTTTAACAATTGACATTGTCGCAAAGCAGCTTTACACAATCAAAAGAATTACGTTTGTATGAACGTTTGTATTTGATCATGTGATCTACTAATCATAACGCACAACTTGCAAGGCCATGAGTCAAAGATGAAATATTATATTAAAATAAATAAAAGCATATAACCGTTGATATGGTGAGGTTTTTCGGTAATTTATTAAACATTTGTGGAAGGAGTCTCCAGTGTAAGAGCTTACTTCACTACTGATGGCACAACGTGGTGCGTAACTGAGATCAGAATAAATGAATAAAAAAAACTAACAAACAAACAAACTACTTTCATCTGCCCACAATGTTTTAAAAAATGGCATCACAGCTATTTTTCTTCTTTTGCTAGCATCCTTTAGACTTTTAGCACTTCCTCATCCGCCGTATTAAATTACGAGGTGGCGTTCAAGTCAAACTGGGACTTCCCCAAGAATGAAAGTGTAGTATATGAAACCCTAAATTAAGGTTTAGAAAAAAACATCAAAGCACGGTGATGAGACTCTTACTCTGTACATCTGTGTACAGGACTGTGAAAAGCACTGCATTTGTTAACGTGAACATTCAGCGTGCAACTTGCGGGAAAAAGCATCTGTCTGTGGGAAATGTGCACACAATCATTCACCTACACCACTTGCACATCACTGGAACTCGGCTGGGAGTAATTGCCACATCCCCTGTACAGTCCTAACCTCGCTCCAAGACATTTCCACATGTTCGCACCATTAAAGGAGTTCCTGGGAGGCCGGCGTTTCAAACATGAAGCAGGCAGTCTGATCATGGCTCCGGCATACTGAGAAAACTTTCTACCTTGATGGTATCCAAGCACTAGTGAAACACTGGGATGAGTGCATTAGTGTATAAAGGTTTATATTGAGAAATAAAGGAAGTTTTTATCCTCATGTCTGTGTTCTGTTACTCTGCACAATCAAAAGTCCCACATCACCCCCTAGAATTTCCAACCATAATTAGCTTCTCATCACAAGGCAGCGGTTTACTAAGGTTTACTAAGATATTTATATTACCAAACCAGTGCAATATTAAGGATGATCCTGTAATGTAAACAAAGAAAAGAAAAAAAAAGGCTAAAAGAAAAAGAGAAGAGAATGAATGTGTACAGCTGCTATAACATCAGTGATACCAGGAACTAATGTGTCCTGAGCAGTAAACGACAGTAGTCTGACATTAATTAGCCTAGTTATACATTGTTTAAAACATGTTATTCACTATAATACTTTATTATTATTATTATTATTATTATTATTATTATACACTTCTGGATATGAGATTTTTATTTTGAAATATTTAGCTTTTGCCTTAGAATAAACTTCATCATTCATAGTTGATTATTTTCCCATTCAAGCACAATTTGTTGTGTTTTATTCTGTTGGTCTGTTGCAAATTTTACAAAATACAATAAATTAATGTGACTTTATGCAAAAAATCACTATAAAAAACAAGCCGGTATTTGTTATATGAACTGTCTTAGCATCATGGCTAACACATTGCACATTCAAATCCCAAACATCAAAACTGTAAATAGATATACAGTGAAATCTCTGAACCTTTATGCTAAGCGGAACCTAACTTACATACTTTCACCTTAAGAATTGAAATTTTGCAAAAAATTTACCTCAGCATACAAAGCATTTTCAGCATATGAGCGAACAAACCAACGTATTTTCTGCATGTACAGTGTTTCCTCTGGGAAAATGTGTTTCTCAATACACATTTTTGCCTTACGAACTCGCCTCCAGAACGGACTAAATTCATATGCTGAGGTACCGTTTTATTTAAAAATATATCTATTTTTTATGTTAATTAAAATACTTGTTTACCTTCCTGTAAAGTTAATAAAATGTAGTATTAAGTTTGCTCAGTCTAATAAAAAATTAAATAATAATATTTAATGAGAGCCGTTATTTTCCGTTGACACTAAAGCTGTGCGTGCATCTTCTCACCATCACCTGAGGTGCACTTTTGGAGGGAAAATTTATACCTCATGTCGAAAAATGCTAATAAACTTCTTTGGCTCAGTAATTACTACAAAAAAAAGCACAGCTAAGGATAATTATCTAAAATCACTCTTTATATTTGATATGCACTTGGAGGAAAATTACGGAAATGATATTAAATATGACCTGCAATTTCCAGAGGTATGTTTTGATTCTGTCCGGGTTGCCAGATATTTGTGGAAGAAAAAAAATGTGAGAAAATGCGCAAGTGGTGCATGCTGGGAAAATGACTCAATGTGTTGATGTAATGTAGGACTATGCAAGATTTTTTTTTTTTTTTATTGAAACAATACAAATAGAATACAAAACACATTAAATACATTTAAAAATAACAACAACAAAAAGCATTAATTACAACACATCAAACACAAAGGACAAGGAACTATAAATTTGACAGTCCAAAAAAAGGGTAAAAGACACGAGAGGATCGATATGATAAATAAACAGTGAAAAAGATGTTTCAAGAGACACATTACTTCAATTAAAAATAATGTTATAATAATATAAAAGTCTATTATTCTTCTTATTAAGTCTAATTAGTTTAAGAGAATTCATAAGTGGCATCATTTCTATAATGAAAAGAAGGAAAACGGATAACTGTTCCTTTTTAATTCTTTGTTTATGTATAAAGTATTTTGCATTTAAAACAAAATAATCAAATATAAATTCAAGCGGTTTATTTTCCAAATTCTCATAATAAAAAATTCTTATTATTATATATATACTAAAGCAAGAGTATAAAACCTTAACAGCAAGGGAAACTACAGGGTGGGCCATTTATATGGATACACCTTAATAAAATGGGAATGGTTGGTGATATTAACGTCCTGTTTGTGGCACATTAGTATATGTGAGGGGGCAAACTTTTCAAGATGGGTGGTGACCATGGTAGCCATTTGGAAGTTGGCCATCTTGGATCCAACTTTAGTTTTTTCAATAGGAAGAGGGTCTCCCGATCTGACCCCCTTAGACATTTATCTTTGGGGTCAGCTGAAGGCAATTGTCTATGGTGTGAAGATACGAGATGTGCAGCACCTGAAACTGCGGATACTGGAAGCCTGTGCTGGCATTTCTCCTGCGGTGTTGCTATCAGTGTGTGAAGAGTGGGAGAAGAGGGTTGCATTGACAATCCATCACAAAGGGCAGCACATTGAACCCATTTTATAAGTGGTCAGAAACTTGTAAATAACTCATGAAAGAATAAAGTTACGTTTAAACCAAGCACACCATTCTTTTTCTTGTGAAATTCCCAATAAGTTTGATGTGTCACAACTTTTGAAAAAACAAAAGTTGGGTCCAAGATGGCCGACTTCCAAATGGCCACCATGGTCACCACCCATCTTGAAAAGTTTGCTCCCTCACATATACTAATGTGCCACAAACAGGACGTTAATATCACCAACCGTTCCCATTTTATTAAGGTGTATCCATATAAATGGCCCACCCTGTATATAACCAAGCATGCAGTTTCACGTTACCTGATTTCTGGCAACCCAACAAATTGTGCTTGTATGGGAAAATAATCAACTACGTTGAACTAAGGATGAAGTTGCAATTTATTCTAGATCTAAACATGACACATGGAGTTTCTACGCAAAGCAATAGATGAGTTTGGCATTTAATACCCATCCACAATATACAATTTTTACAACAGTGCAACAGAAGGAACTGGCCAATATGCTCAAATATTTCTTCAAATGAGAAATATTCTGCACAAAAACATTCCACCAAAAAAAAGGAATCCAGTAATGTGAAGTGCCATTACTTTATATACTTTGAAGGATAGCCTACTAAACCTGTCTTATAAGGTATTTTGGTGGAAACTGATACGCACTTTTATGTTCATTGAGCTTTTTATAGGCTTGTCAAGACAAAGGACAAATAGGGTGATGTGCTATATAAACCCCAGTGACAGCAAAAAGAAATAGGTTGTGTAAAACACACTGCAACATAAAATTAGAATAAAAGTACATAACCAAGAGGGAACAAAGAGAAACATGAACAGATCGATGTTCTCTCCATCTATTATTGACTTTACTTAAAGGAAAATTCATTCATCGTCAATACTGCTTTATGCTTGTGTAAATGGTCACGTGGGAGGAGACATCTCAGGAGGCTTTGGGCACAAGGCGGGGACACCCTTGGTCTTTAGACTGTGGGAGGAAACCGGAGAACCTGGAGGAAACCTTGCCAGCACGAGGAGAACATGCAAACTCCATCCACACAGACCAGTGGCGGGAATCGAACCCAGATCCTGCTTGGTGGGTTTCTTCCATGTACTCCGGTTTCCTCACACAGTCCAAAGACATGCAAACTCCATGCATGCAGTCCCCAGGCGGGAATCGAACCCAGACCCTGAAGGTGCAGGGCAACAGTGATAACCACTGCGCTACCATGCTGCCTAAAGGTAGATTCCGCTTTGTTTGTATTGAAGTATCTGTGATGTGTTCAGTGATACCGGTGCCATGCTGACATCATAAGGGGACGTCAGCACATTGTGATTGATATTCAACTGGAGAAAAATGTAAACTTTCTGAAACGTTGTTAGATCCTAAAAAAATCTAATAAATAAAACAAATCTCACCATTTTCTCATGCGCAACTTTCCAGCAGTGTTCAGCAGCATAACAAATGTGAAATCTAAGGCAAAAAGTGTGGAGACAGTAGACGCCTGGAGACGGCTTGTGAATGAGCCGCATCTACAGTACTGTATGTTACCAGTGGAATTCGCAAGAAAGTTGAACCCGATCTGTCTGAGCAAAGTGCAGACCAAAGCACTGCTGCATCACTGCACTGCTGGGATAAAACAAAGAGTAATTCTCACTAAACCAAAAAATCAAAAGTACTGCAGGAAAATAATTACCTCGAAGAGAGGAGAATAATAAGGCTAATAAAATTAACTATGTTTAACTTTTTTTGTTTTTCAGCTGATTCAGGATATCACTACAAAATAAATCTTGGACACCATTTTAATTATAAGGACTAATCATTCCGGATAGATTTTCTCCAGATTTATGAAATGAAACCCGGAGGTCGACAATATGTCAGACATTTCAAATCAACCAATTTTTTTTTATTATCGCTGCGGGAATGCGTAATGTTAAGTTGCGCTTAGTAAGAATACTAATTTCACTCCCCTGACTCCTGAGATGTCGTCTAAAAATGCACTTACTTATACTACTAGGACAGTTTAAGGCTATTAAGCCCTTCGGTCCGGGTCATTAATCAAAGACTGGTTTGGTACAGATGGCACATCTTTGGGCTACGTGTAATTCTGTCATTCTGTCATGCACTGGGATCGATGGTACCTTGATTGACAGCTCTGGTTAAAGCATTCGAAATAGGTGTGAAGCTTTAAAGTACTTCAGGTTGAGCTTAACAAATGAATGTAGTGAAACGCATATCATTTAAACACAACATGAAGTGTCGACACTCTCAATGAGAATGAGGCGCCCTCTAGAGACCGCATGGCATCCTGCATCGCATTCCAAAAACCACTTTGTTAACATCTGGTAAGGGTAAACCTGAAAGGACTGAAGCTTGACATAGTTGATAGTCTGGTCAATGTTATATTGATTAATTACAGCAAATGACACAGGTAGATTCATTTAAACAAAATGTAAACTTATGCACACTTTAAAGCAAGTAAATGAGGCCCAAAAGCTCTAATTGATAGATCAATTAGCAATTAGATCAATTTGAATTGAGAAATTAAAAGTTTCCAATTACAATATATTATTTGATGTATGGTGGAAAAGTATTAAAACAACATTACGGTTCTTCCTGTGTGCAAAACAAAAGTGATGTCACTAATTAGTCCTAGCCTTAATATGTAAAGAGTTACATTAGGCTAATTACCAATGTGGCAACCCTAGGTATTTAGATTCTGGAGCCATGGCCTGGATCATCTCTGAACCTAAACCCAATTTAAAATAAAGTTTTAAAAAACTGTAGAAGGCAGGAGCGGTCAAGAAACCGTCTTCTTGGATGCATGGATGGATCAAGCGAGTGACACCAGTGTACTGCAGAACTCTGTGCACAGCTGGATCCAGGAGGTTTTGAAGAATAAAATACTTCATAACTTAATATTGATTGATTTTATAGTATTATTCATACTATTATTAGACAAATGTCAATGTTCATGAAAACATTGAATTTCTTTTGAGCACCACTATATAAATGCATAATGAGAAATACTGTACATGCTCCAATTCTCCCCAGAAAACAGTCCTGGTATATGATACAACAATAAGAAATCTGAATAGACAAGTAATCATTTCAATCCATCAATTCATCCATCCAGGAGTCAAACTAGGGACCGTGGAGGCCAATGGTGACCACTGATTTATTCCCATTTTGTACAAACGTGGTAGGACCTCCAGTGCTTGGATGAATCATTTATACGTTGCACATTAAAGTGCCGAGTAGTTTCTTGTTAAGACTTAAACATTTTTAGAGTTCATTCAGAGTGCAGAGTGCCGTATATCTCCGGTGCAGATATTCTACCAGGTAATACAGCTGTGGAAGCATCTCCTTCATCAGCAGGTGAGGAAATTAGGTCTTGATTTTTCCTCCACTGTCCCTCGGAGGGAAGCAAAGAGACAGAATTAAACGAACTCGACAGAGTCGTGCTTAATTCCTCAAAACATAAAACTGCTCAACTGAGCATGTTCGTGATACAGAGGTCAGGTTTCCTCAGCACACCGAATCGTCTGTGGATTCCTTTGATATTCCTGACAGCTGCAGGGCCTTCCAGCCTGCTAATAATTTAATGAGGTGTCTCAGACAAGGCCCCGGTGCCTCTCCCGGCTCAGCTCATGTGTACGCAGTTTAAACACAGATTAACTTCTCTTCTGAGCCTCAACCAAGAACAAATACATTTCTTCCTTCACCGTGCAAGATGGAGCTTTTTTTTTTTTTTGTGAAGCTCGATTACTTAACAGATTACGTTCTGATCATTCAGGCTGTCTGAGCCTGGGATTCTCTGCGCCAAATCTTGGAGCTTGTTAAAAGTTTAAGGAGAGCGTGATTCTGCTGAGAAAACATCACTTTTTTTTTCTTTTTTTTTTTTAATTGGAAAAAAAATAATTCTAAATGACAGTTAAGCAACAATGAAAAAGATGGGTCCTTGGTTTAACAAGGTCAAATTTTAAAAATCGAAACCAATTAAAAGCTCTATTCATATTCCATGAATAGAAAACCTAGAAAGTCTTGATCTCTGTCGTAGACATAAAAATTTTTTTTTAAATTTTTAAAAATTGGCTTTTTCAAAAGGTCTCACAGGTTGAAGTTGAAACTTCCACCATTTGTCAGTCTTTGCATAACTTCATAATGCAGGCATGAATATGCATCATCTAGGTGTAATGGATAGAAAGCATACAGAGGTAATATAAAAAAAAAAAGAAACTATCACAATCCTCCTCATTCGACATGCCTCTCGACACAGGACACGATCTGACGTGAGCGAAGTCCATTAAAACCCTTTTGCCCGTGACCCTAAACGACCCGTTACATCTTCACAACCTTCGAAGTGGATTAAGCCGTCAGACTCTTGTCTCGAGAGGCACTCTAAATTCAAGGGCGCAAGACGGAGTAACCATGGAAACCTACACTAGCGCACCTGTCTCTATGACGGCTCAAATATTACACTCATCAATACCCAGCTCTCATTCAAGCCTCCGTTAAAAATGCATAAAACCGCCTAGTGTGTGTGTGTGTGTGTGTGTGTGTGTGTGTGTGTGTGTGTGTGTGTGTGTGTGTGTGTGTGTTGGTGTGCAAAAGAAAATCATACAATGTTAAATTGAGACGTGGACAGAGAATGGATGCGTGTGTTATTATTTAACCAGGAACAATGAACTGCACGATGCTCAGGTTGGGAGGAAAAAAAATTAAAAAATGCAGACATTTTAAACACATTTATTTTTTCACTGCTTTCTCTATGCTTTTTATGTACATATCTTACAACAGCTTCTATACAAAACATGAACGAAAGAAGAAAAAAGAAGCACAGTAAAGACATTTGGACATGGTCTGGTAGATGTCTATGGAAACGCCGTCTGCGTCAGGTACAGTAAGACTCGTCAGGAAGCTCCCCGAGCAGCTCGTCCAGATCATCTGCGGAACACGAGCAGATTAACGAATTAGCATTTACAAAATGCGCATGGAATGCCTTTCACAGGTGTTCAACTTTAACGAGCGACTAATAATTTCATCGGACCTCACTGAATTTATGCAGCTGTTTGGATGCAAATTACAAAATGACCCTCTACTGCCCTCTTGTGTTTATAAACTAAAGTAAAAAAAAAAAAAAAACCTGTGAACTACAGACGTATGTACTAGATTAAATGATTGTTACCATTATAAACAAATTTCTCACTATAACCGCTTTACTATATACAAAACAGGCACTCATCTAAATGTAGACATTTTGAACTTAAATTTTTAACCTTAATAATTACGTATTATACATAAGAAAAAAAACATGCAAAATACATACATGATGCTTTGTCTAGTGAAATTACGTTTGCACAAAACTTGAAGTGATCAGACGGAATATGAATTTAGATTGCATTAAGCAATAACATTTGAAAAGATAGTGTCTATAAATGTTTTATCACTACCATCAACGTCCAAGGAAATTACTTTTCTAGCAATCAGGGGGTTTTTTTTCTCAGCTCAGAATAAACTGTCAGATAAAAACCATAGTGATCATAAATCATGTCAACAATCCAACAAAAAAATGTTTTTTTTGTGCGTTGAATCACAAATGAGGCATGAGTATTTGATTTGAGAATTTCTTGATGCAACAAGCTAGAGCTGGACGTTACACCGATATATTTTGAAGAGAGAGACAGGATGCATGGAAATGAATACTGTTAATTTCAATATAGTTTGATGTTGCATTACAAGATCTGTTCCCTACATGAAGCTGTTCCCGTGCATGCATCTCTCCTGTCTCACACTCTACGCAAACAAGTCCACACTCTCACTCTGTGACTGCGTGACTAATCAGGCGTTCTACGTGGATGGAACATGCTACCCATGCTAGCACAAACCTAGCACAAAGAGCATGTTACTCTACTTTGTGCCATGAAGAGACGCATCTGTACATACAATCATTCACCAACACCACTTGCACGTTACAGGAACTCAGCTGGGAGTTATTGCCACATCTCTCATACAGTCCTGACCTTGCTGCAAGCCATTTCCAAACGTTTCAGCCATTAAAGGAGTTCCTGGGAGGCCAGGGTTTCAGACAGGCAGTCCAGTGCATTAGTGTAACAGAGGATTATATAGAGAAGTAAAGGGAGACTTTACTAACATAACTATGTTGTTATTCTATTGTTAATCAAAGGTCCCGGTTTGACTTGAACACCCCTTATACATCAAGTGCTTAAAATGCTGTTGGTCATTTTCAAGCAAGAGTTAACTGTACGTCTGCTTCCCAAACTGAAATCTGTAAACACCTAAACATAATGACGTGGACCAAAAAAATAGGCACTTAGTTGTTCATACAAGCTCGCTATATTATCTCTTAACATATTACTGTGATTAATAAAGACGGTAGCGTTTCGAGTGCCCTGTGTAGTAAAACGTGCCTTAATATGTATTAATTTCTCTATAACACTCCAGGAGCTTTGAAGTCTACCTCAGTAGACAGCTTAACTTCTGCACCAGAGCAAGCAGACGTGTTACTGTAGTTGAAAAAATAAAACTACAGCATGTTTCAAACAGTGAATGAAAACCTGTTTTCATGTTTTATTGAATCACAGTCTGTTTTAATTGGGGGGGGTGACTCTGACTTAAGGACAAATCCAAATTAAGAACATGCTCCCAGAACGAAATTTATGCAAGTTGGGGAGGAGAATGTTCTTAACTTGGATTTGTTCTTAAGTCAGACAAAGTGAATCTTACACACCTTTGACATGAATATCCAATGTAAAGCGTCCCAATTCAATAAACTAAATCTCTGTTCCCTTTTACCCACATTGCCATCATGTTGCGAAAACCATAAATGACCATTTTCCACCTAAGGAAATGAATCTCACATGTCAAATTTACCAGTGTTGTCTCTGCGCCAGAGCTGTTTTCACTCTATTGGACTGTGACCTCTGTTTTGTTGAGGATTTTCCCAAATTAGAATCATTCTTCATCAGAAAAGCTTTACCTGCTCCCGGACTGATTTATTGAAATCGGTGAGGCCAATTAATTTCTCCACACCCTCGTTTGCGCATATACCAGACATTTTATACATTCACTTACATACAGAAAATATGGTATATAATTGTCAATTTTTGGTATGTGGAGTGTCTATTTTTTGTATGGTACACATGATCTACTTCCGTGATTTGTTCACATCTACGGATGCTCAAAGAACCGCGGTCCGTTCGTATCTGTGGAAAGCGTATCTCGTAACTCGAATGTTCGTAAGTCGGGGACTACCTTGTACTACCGATCGCCATTCAGCCTCAAAATACCAAGACATCATTTTTCGCCCACAATCAGCTTCTCATCATCACTGCACCTGCGTCCCATTGAGCATCCTCCGAGCAGTCAGGTCGTGTAGCAGACTGGACCACACCGTTAGGTTGGACGCTAGTCTGCTCCTCCTCGTCCTCGTCATCATCATCATAACGCAGCTCCATCTGAGACACAGGGCCCCCTTCAGGCTTGGTGGATTCACAGTGCCGTAATCCAGCAGATTCCTACAGGTTTTCATTCAGGACAAGGAAGAAGGAAAATAATGAAAATCTTGGATCATTTGAAGATTTCATCATCATCTAATTCAAGTAAATATGCATCCCTATATGTCACCCAGCTGCTTTCGGAAAGCGCAGTCACTAACCGTTGCTGGCTGAGAATGCTGCGAGGAAGACTGCACTGCTCCATCAGGAGGGTAAATTCGTAGAAGGTTATTAGGGGTCACGTTCAGATAGTGGTTTCTATTGGAAGGGGAAAACACGCCCACCTAGGCAAGAGCATCATAAAGATTATTTTTAATAATCCTACTGTTGTGACCAAACAGTGAGTAATGCAGTAGGATTTGAGCAGAGGCACGTTACTTGTTTGAGCAGCAGCACCGAACCGGTCTTCAGCTCCGCCTGTCGTTCCTCCAGCAACCGTCTGTGAACCGTACCCTGTATCTCACCTAGGTTCACGTATGAATCCGTTTGCACAACATGGGTATAACAGAGTAACAGATCAAACACATGGCTGTAATACAGATGAGTTGATTCACAGATTTTTTTTTAATGATGCTAATTTACAAGGACCTAAAATTATTGTTTCATCTAATAACATAGTTTTTGTCTTTTATATATACGCAATCATCATCATCATCTTCTGTTATCTGACTTTGAATAAGTGCAACTAAAACCTTTTAACTTGCTCTGATGTTAATTCTTAATCACAAACTGACAACTGAAGTTAAGAAGTTAACTGGTTTATGTTTAAATGTATTAACTAACAATGTTTTACGTAACATTTCTCCGTAGCCCACATATATACTAACTTGTACACCACAAGAGGGCGCACCCCCAGTTTAGCAAAACCAACCTTGTTCCTTGTTTAAACTATTTGAGATTCATTAATTGGTCTTACGTTTAAATTAAGATTTAACTGAGGAAAAACACATGCGTGTCTAGAGTAATAATTAACTATGAGGGGCGTTCAAGTCAAACCGGGATTTGTGATGAAACCTGATTGACATTTACAGAAGATATCAAGGCATCAAGTGGAAACGCCTGATCTTTTAAAACTCGACGGACAACTTGCGGAAGATGCGCATCAGTCTGTGGGAACTGTACACACAATCATTTAAATCACCAACACCAATTACACATTACAGGAACTTGGCTGGTAGTTATTACCACATCCACCGTACAGTCCTGACATCGCTCCAAGCCATTTCATCATGTTTGGGCCATTATAGGAGTTCCTGGGAGGCCAGCGTTTCAGACACGAAGCAGGCAGTCTGATCATGGCTCCGGCTTACTAAGAAAACTTTATACCTTGATGGTATCCAAGCACTCATGAAACACTGGGATAAGTGCATTAGTAGCTCGGAAAGTCCCAATTTCAAATCCCATAACCACCAAGGGCCATTGAGCAAGGTCCTTAACCCTCAACTGCTCAGATGTATAATGAGATTTTAAAAAATAATAGCAAAATGTAAGTCGCTCTGGATAAGGGCGTCTCTCAAATGCCTAAATGTAAATGGAGCAGGAGTTCTCACTCGGAGATCAAAAGTCCCGGTTTGACTTGAACGCCCCTCATATTAATGGTAAATCGATTAGTGAGGTTGACGTGTTCAAATTAGTTTAGAAAAATGTCCGAAATCTGCAACTGTAATTATGAAAGGTAAGTATCCATAACGAAAAAAAGCATCAGGCTGTAGTGAAAATCAACAGAATAAACAGACTAATCATTATTAAATAGAAATAGAATCATTCATGCATACCTGTCTTTTAACATATACCAGTTGTGAGAAAAGTAAATACACACTGGACATAACATTTTCTGTTTTTGTTTATTATACACACACCACTTTCTGTGTTTTAGCATTTGATATATGAATCGTAATTTAATACTAGGAGGGTCTAATTAATGCTCATGAATCGTTCTTATTTACATAATTGCATGAGGCACGTCTTACCCGTTGGGTCCCTGAACACCGCTTTGGCATCAGCATGTGTGTGTAAGATGCTCTTTAACACCACGGCCATGTTCGGAACTTTATTTTTACACAGCTGCCTCAAGGCCGCCTAGGTTATTTTTTAAAACAAATCCATCAATTAATAAAGAAAAAATGTTAAGTGAAAAGGAGAAGAAAATATTTAAAAAACCACAAGCAACAAATCTGAAGGTCTTCCACAAGCATGAATTAATTAATTACAGTGACAAAAGCGTTTTCCTTACTTTCCTCAGCACCATGACAATGCTGTACGAATGAAGGAAACAGGAGAGGTTTCTCTCATCCAGTCCCATCTCGGCCTTCATCGCGGCCCACGGACCAACACTGAACTCCTCGTCGTCGTTTACCTGAGAGCTCGGGACCTGTTTACATTCATGAACACACACACACACACACACACACACACTTAGACCATGTTGACGCTGATGCGTGCTCTGATTGGTAGGAGATTGCGCAATAACGTATGTACTAGTGTTAATTCCGCCGGAAATATCGGTTGACGAGCTTTTTTCCAGAGACTAAGACGAGACGAAGACGAGACGTCATGGATATCAATGAAGAGTGACAGTGACGAAATCGCCATGCGCTATTGTTGATGAGACTAAAACGTGGTTTAAAAAATGTGAAAATAATAAAACATCTGTATTTATTTTCGTCGACATTTGATTTTTGTCACAACCCGCTGCGATACGGTGTTCACTCATTAAGGCACAAGCAGCAGTGTTTCCAGAGTCACGGCGCACGTCGAAAAAGAAGAAGAGACGATATTTGGGCCCATTTTCTTCATATTGAACCTGAGAAAAAAGCAGATGTGTCGTAATATCGGAGGGGAAACAGTGTGGGAAACACAATCGCTGGGAAAAATACCACAAACCTGAAGAGACGCACCAAGGCATACCATAAAAATCTCAAGGCAGGTTTACAGCCTCTTTGTTCTAATTATGTTTTGTTATATGTGATGTATTTTATTTAATATTATCTTATTGCTAAACCGGTGACAAACACATTAAGATAATAGGTTAGCAAATGATTGTGACCCATAGGAGCTACAGTATCCCTACAACAGTCCGAGTGTGAAAATTCTTTTTTTTTTTTTTCAAAACACTGTATTGTTCGTACAGCTCCTATTGTTTTTTGTATTTAAAAAAATATATATCGACATGCAGCAGTTGTTGTGGTGGATAAAAATAAATATATTTAGCTGAAAACATCAGACGAAAAGATACATTTTAACTGTTAAGATAATTATTTTATGAAAAACAAAAAAAAAGGGTTTGGGCTAGAGTGGATTGACTGGAGAGTTAATTAATAATAATCTTATTGTTAAAATTTTCGTCTTCATTGACTAAATCTAGACTAAAATACTCGAGGATTCCTCTGACTAAAACTAGACTAAAATATTTAACGGTTCCTCTGGCTAAATCTAGACTAATATACTCGAGGGTTCCTTTGACTAAATCTAGACTAAAATACTTGAGGGGTCCTCTGACTAAATCTAGACTAAAATATTGAAAGGTTCCTTTGTCTAAAACTAGACATGAATGTCCGGGCTTTATTATCCTATTTTTGTTTAGTTCACTAAAGCTTGACTAAACAAAAATAGGATAATATTGACTAAATATGAAAAAAAACTAACAGGGACATTTATCCCGGGACTAAGCCTAAGACTAACAAAA
Source organism: Clarias batrachus (assembly GCA_003987875.1). Lineage (NCBI taxonomy): Eukaryota > Metazoa > Chordata > Actinopteri > Siluriformes > Clariidae > Clarias > Clarias batrachus. The sequence continues at coordinate 347,331 of QMIH01000527.1, forward strand.
TTAACACTCGTATGTACCTCACTGCGCAGGCGAGCCACTGCCCCGTGTGCTGGCGTCTGTGGAACCGCCACAACGATATCGTCCAGACTCTGCCCACTGATCTGCAAAAAATAAACACATATATATTTAGCTGACAGATCATTTAAAATTTTCACCCAAAACACCAACATCAAGATTCCCGGTATTCACCTGTTGCGGTAAAGCGCCTGCTGGACCAGGGAACCGACGCGTTTTGGCGCGAACAGGCTCGCTCCTTGGCCTCTGAGGCGTCCGACTGGCTGCGGACACCAGCTGGACCAGGTGATTAGTCAGGACAGGTGTGTGGAGTGGACGCGGGGATCGCGAAGTCGCCGGAGCAGGAGATACAGCCTGGAACAGAGAGCGATGAGGAGTAACGGCTCCTCTCTGATACTGAGGTGAGGCTCGGACAGGTCCGGGAGTCACCGGACTGGTGAAGCGGCAGGCTTGCGAGTTGTCTTGTGGGAAATTTGCAGTCGGACGCGAGGAAGGGATAAAAGACTGCGGGGGTGCGGGTTTTTCAGTAGTGTTGCAAAATCCTCTAAGAGACGACACAGCTGGCGCGTCTTTGCCAACATCTGATAACCTCGGCCGTTTAGCTGGGGATATGCTGTCAGATTCTAGGTCTGTCTCTCGAGCAGATGCTTTTGCTTTCTGAGGAAGGCACTCGTCCAACTCGTCCAGATCTACATCCCAGTCATCAAAGTCGTCCTGCGCAGGAACGTCTTTTTTGGGGGGAACGCTAGAGACACCAGGTTGAGGGTTTGACTGGCCAGGTTGACAGTTTGAGGGATGTTGCAGGGAAGAGATTACATTTGAGACTGTAAAGGGTGCCTGAAGAGAAGCAGTATGTGTGTGAGGGACAGGAGGATGAGAGACAGATGAAGATTTTGGGTTGGCCAGGCTTCTTAAACTTTTGACAGGTTTGGATTCTGAGATCTCTGATAGTAGTGTCGAGGAGTCTGGTGCCGAACTGGTTGACAAGTTGGCTGACGGTGCAGCGCTGCTCTGCTGTGCATCATGGGAACCAGCTGCAGATGGTTCTAACGAGGGTGCACAAGCCGGAACTGCGGACGGCCCGGGAGCTGACGGGTGCGTCCAGTCAGCGTCCAGCAAGTCCTACAGCACAACACAGAATTTAACCGACTAGGGCAAGTCTGTCAATGGATCTGGTGATGCTTTACACTCTGACTTTATATAACAGTCTTGATTCTCACAGATGTGTTTACTTAATATCTAAAACATACAAGACAGGTTCGATCCCCGTCTCAGGTCTGTGTGCATGGAGGTTGCATGTTCTCCCCTGTCGCAGGGGGCCTGAAGATTTTCCCAGGAGACTTCCACACACATTCGCACACTACAGGCAATTTGGGAACGTCAATTAGTCTGCATGTCTTTGGACTGGGGGGGGAAACCGGAGCACTTGGAAGAAACCCACCAAGCACAGGGAGAACATGCAAACTCCATGCACACAGACCCCAAGGTGGGAATCGAGCTCAAACCCCGGTGGTGCAAGGCGACGGTGTTAACCAATAAGCCACCGTGCCGCCTACGTTACTAATATTCTTCTATTAAATCGATTATTAAAGGTTTACACCAACCATATCATTAGGAATAAAAAATTCCTGCACTGTTCTGATTGAAGCGGTTACACTATAGAGTTTTATGATGATTTGAATATCATTGTGAATATTAGTGGTATATCGGGGTGCATATAAACTACATTGGTGATAAATTAACCCAAATAGGGCTGGAGGTACTGTACATTAGTTAAGCTGTTAATACTTATGTACTTACACAGGTATAAAGTAGTTATTTTTTCCAGTACAAGAATCTTGGAGCAAGAAATAAATACAGTCTCTTGGTCACGACCAAAACATCCAAAGTATCGATGCTAAAAAGTCTCTCAAGTAGGTGAAAAGGTGAATTTTCGAATCGGATCATGTAACACCATTTCATTTTTAATAATGCTTAATGCTTCTCGATCAATCCATGCTTCATTTATGTTTTGTAAATTTGCATACACATTTATATTTTTATCAGATAAAAAGAAACACATTCGCTAAATACAACTTCATGTCTTTTTATGGTTTTTAGGGTTCGTTACCTTTTTAAATTCAAATCTTTCAACGATCTTAACTGTCATTCAGATGAAACTTAGATTCCACATGAAAAGACAAAGTGTATTGTTCTAAAAAGCAACATAGTTAAGATCTTGCAACATGAATTTCACATGGTGACGGACACTACAGAATTTTTTTATGCTTTTTGAGGTTTTACCGAAAACCAATTTGAGCAACAATTATTACAGGAGTTTTTTTTTTTTTTCACTTTTTTGCTTTTACAGCAAAAGCTTTACACCAATTTTAATATCAATACTCATAAAAAAAATATTTGCATTTTAAATTATTATTTTAAATTATTATTGGATTATTTGTTTGAAGCGAGAGAGTATAACACTAAAGAATAGCCATTTTTGCGGCAGATATAAAAATCTTTCTAAAACGGATGAAGTTAACAACTTGAATTGTTTTTTGTTTTTTAGGGAAGCAAGATTGGTCACTTCCAACTTCAGAAGAAGTTCGTTTTTAATTCTATTAATTCTAATACATTTTAATTCTGTCAATTTCCACAACAGCTACTAGATTTTCTATATTCGTACAGCCAAATCTTCTCTCTTGAGTAGCCAAAAAAATCCAGAGTAAACATTTTTAAATCTTAAAAACATTCAAAAAAATATTAATTTTTATATTTTGTTCTTATCTTCTACCGACATAGTTTCTATAGTTAAAGTTTTTCTAAATTTTATTCCATAAATTTATTTCTTACGGTCACGGGCGGTCGTATAAGCCTTTTACTGCATATCGGACTATGTATGACTGTGTATGTGACAAATAAAATTTTTATTTGAGAAGTAGTTTCTTTGCCACACACATTTCACATATTTCGGTATTCTGTGTATAATATTACAATAATAATTATTATTATTAAAATCAGCACCAATATTGTGTTTTGGCAGACAGGAAATGAGCTCCCTTTTCACACCTGATTTAACTTATCAGCTAATTAAACCAGTTTTAAGCAGTTAAGCTAACACACCTGATTGAACAATCATCTGTTAATCACCAAACTGAACATACAGAATGAAATACAGGCAGAAAGAAGATTTGTAAGTTATTTCTGTATATGACTAAAGATAACACTGTCTGAGTAGATGTGTGTGTGATTTAACACTAAAGCATCTTTCTTGTTTTGTCATGTTTATAAACACAACCCTGATACACACATCATCATCCAGCTCTTCTCCCAGGCTGAAGAGTCCTCTCCACTCACTGCAAGCCTACACCACAGGAATAAACGTATTGTACACAGGTTACTTTCACATTCTCACTACTTTAAATACAATATCACTATATACAATATATAAAATACATATTAAATACAATACAACGTTAGCTGAAGTCAGCTAAACAACTAGCCAGGAGTCATCTTACCGCAGTCGTCATGTCCTCTAGATTAGTCTGGACCTCAGAAAAGCAATAATTAGTTTATAAATATTAATTACTGGATACAGCCATGACGTCACATCTTTCAAATAACAAAACGTGCTTGCAAAAACTTCAAGAAAAACCATCAACCGACTATGATTAGCAGGCTGGCGCCGCCACGTTCAAAAAGTACGTCATGTTACGTGATGACGAACGAGGAAGTAGGCGGGGCCTGGTTGTACCGACTGAATCGGACCGTTTCGCTCGGTTGAGTAGAATGAGTCGACTCTTTCGCTTTCTTTGCCTTTAACTAGCTGAGCCGGTTCATTTCGCTCGGTTGATCAGAATGAGTCGACTCTTTCGCTTTCCTTTTTCATATAATCAAAACGTTTAAAACAAACAGTACAGACATACTGTATAAACAACAACGAAAACGAAAAAAATACAAACATGAAGCCAGGGTATAATAAAACAATCACGTACAAGTCGTACAAGAGTTTTTGAATGTAAGTTTCTTTGAACCTGAGTCTAGACCATCTTTGAATACAGGGGAAAAGAGGTTTAGACTAGAGCCTGTAATTTTTTTGTTTATGGATGTGATGTGTAAATAAATATGTACATATTTAAAACATAAAGAAACTTCACTTTCAAAATAAGATTGGATGAATATAAAAAATCCTGACCAAAAAGTCTCTTTGTGTGAACACTGGCAAAACTGGTAAGGCTATATTCACCAGAGAACCAAAATTTTATCATTGTCATTTAATTTGGTAATTGGTCTCCAATTTTCTAGACATTTTGTCTTTGGCTTTGTTGGATTTATGTATTAAGGTGATAATTCCTTGTGTCATAGTAGGTGGGAATGCTGCTAAATCTAAACTTTCCACACACTTTAGGTAAGAACGAGGATACATCTTTGGCAAACATATTATATAACTCACAGGTTAAACCATCACTGTCTGGACTTTTATTATGTTTTTAATTCTTAATAGTTAGTCTGTAGAATTTCTGAATGGGATATATTGCTCTCAAAAGTGTGTTTATCTTCTCTTGAAAAAAAATAGAAATAATAGAACTAAAAAAAAGAGTTGGCTGAATTTTTGCAAAATCTCAAGGTTAATCTCTAAGGTATTATAAAACTTAGAGCAAAAAAAATGCTATTTCCTTAGGATTATCAAGATTTATATAATTTCCATGAAGACATTCAATGGAAGAATTCATATAATTGGATTTTTCCAGCCTGAAACAAATAGGCTGAATTTTGCTTTTCTTTTTCCAGCCATTCTTTTCAGAATCAAACATAGGCTCCCTTCTATCTATACATATATTTTCTCATTTATTTGGAAGTTTAGAATACTCAAGCTTTTGATTCTCAGTCAATGGTTCCCTTGAAGTGGTTAGTTGTGAAAGAATTTCATCCTCAAGTATTCTATTTTGTTTTACATTACTTCCAAGATTTTCTTAAGAATTTCACTAATTTGTATTTTAAAAGCTCCCAATTGTGACCATATGCTTTTTGTGAGGCGGCACAGTGGCTCGGTGGTTAGTATTGTTGCCTTGCACGTCCAGGGTCCAGGTTTGATTCCCGCCTCTGTGTTTATGGAGTTTGCATGTTCGCCCCATGCTTGGTAGGTTTCCTCCCATAGTCTAAAGACATGCAGATTAGCCTCATTGTTGTTCCCAGACTGCCCGTAGTGTTTTTACCCTGCAATATATTGGTACCCTGTCCAGGGTGTACCCCACCTTTTGCCGTAAGCCTCCTGGGAGCGGCTCCAGGCACCCCGCGACTCTGGATACAGGATAAAGTCGTATAGACAGTGAGTGAATGAGCGTTTGTGATTCAGCTCTTCCCCAGAAAGATTGGTCAATGGCCTTGATTTGTTTCTTTGCCATTTTGTATTTAAGGAGGGACCTGGTCAGTACAAATCGACCCTTTAGCTTTTCTGGCTCTTTACCGGATGAGTCGATTCATTTTGCTCGCTTGATACGAGCAAAATGAATCGATACGAGTTGATTGATACAAGTCGACCCTTTAGCTTTTCTGCTTCTTTAGTAAACGAGTCAGTTTATTTCGCTCGGTTAATCTGTACAAGTCCACTCTTTCGTTTTGCGTCGGATCATTTTGCTCAGTTAGTCAGTATGAGTCGACTCTTTCACTCATCTTTGCAAGTCTTGGAATCTGAGGCACGGCTCTTTCACGATTTGACTCCTGGGACATACCTGTACCATCAGGGAAGAAAAACTCCATAACCAGGTTATGTGATAACCTGAGCATTCAGTACATTCAGGTGGTTAGCTGACTTAATTCTATTGCCACATAACATTGGTGCGTCTTAGACCTGAGCAATTGAAGCAACTCCAGATCATAACACTGTACTGCTTGCGCAGTGCATCGATCCATGTGTGTGCATCGACTCATCAGAACACATGACCTTTTCCCATCGCTCCAAAGTCGGATCTTTATGCAAAAAGTTGGTTGCATCGTCTTGGTCACTTCGAAAAACAGAATTTTTTTTTTCATTCCTGACTCAGTGGGATATGAGCTACCCATTCCTTGTCTTGATCACCAATTTTACAGCCAAAGTACAGTTGGGATGCTTTCTTGACAAAAGCAGTCATCAGGGTCTCTGAGCCGTAAATACTCCCTGCGAATGTAGCAGAATGTTTTGCAGCTATTCTAGGTGTATTGGTAAGTAATCGGCTAATTTGGGTGTCATTTTTGTGATCAGGAGCCAAAAATATCTAGAGGTACACCAGTGACCAAGAAGGAAAAGCACTGTGCGATGTTATTAACCCTCATGCTGTGTTCCGGTCAAAAACGATCAGTCATTGAAAATGAATGGGTAAGACTACAATTAGTGTATAAAACAGAGTTCAAGCACATTTCTACACAGTGAGGAGGGTTTAGAGGAGAAGGTGTCAGAGGTTGACGATGACACAGAGAATAACTCGGAGAAAGAAGACTCTGATACTGATGAGGAAAAAGTTGTGGTCTCCTTTCGGTGCAAAAATGTAACCAAACCCCAACCCGATATGCCATATCCCCAGTGGAAGACATCAAGTCCTGTTTTCAACTTTTCTTCATGGACTCCACTGTAACCTTTCACATGAACATGACAAACCTGGGGGGAGTTAAGGTTTATGGAAACGCCTGCCAGTGTACACAGGCAAATCATATGGTGTACCTGAGAAAAATCAGAAGAAGCGGGTCCTAAAAAACCAGCAGGGCAACTTTAAAATTGTAAACATGTTCATACAGTGTATAAGTAATCTAGTTACATTTCCCCTCCATGTAGTTTTATTTTATAAATCATACCAGTCAGTTTTGACCAGGAACAAAAAAGCTAGTTAGTGTCAGTTTTTTAAAAAAACTTTGACTTTGGTTAACATTTCAGTGAAGTACTCTGTGATGAAATACACTGCAAAAGAAATTCAGAACATGTAATGTTCACAAGAGCTGAAGTTGATCAAGTTCTAATAACATTAAGTGATATTTTCATTATCCTGGAATTATAATGAAATAAAGTTACCGAGGCAAAAGTGACTGGGAAGATTGTGAGTAAACATGAACACATGAGGGTACCATATTATACTACTTCAACTTCATAACCTCCATTTATGACTTTTCCAGCCACATCTCTTAAAACAAAACAGTTCAGCACTATCCTTCCATGTTTTTAGATTTATTATGCATCAGACAGTTAACTCAATTTCAGTCATTTTCTTTGTTGCAGGCTTATAATTTGACCAATCTCAAACCATGACTTATTTGGCCAGTCAGTCAGAAATCACTGTTATGTGAATTAGCATATGGACTAGCCATTCCCCTTATATAGTGCATTAGTGTCACTTAATGTCTGGGAATGATGAATTACAAATTTTATTACAATTTAAAATACAAAAGATAACTACCCTTATTTCCAGTTTTGTAATCTTGACAAGTCTTTTATTTCAAGTGGATTAACTTGTATGTAGTTCATGCAATGTTTAATTGATCATATTTAAAATTGTTAGCTAAAACGTTAATTAAATATCTATAGTTTCTATTCATCGTAGACATCCTGACAAAGTTACCCAAATCGTTCCTGCAAAGTGGGCTAAAAAAAAAATTTAAACAAAGAAAGAAACTTCACACAGATGTAAAGAACAGATTTAATATCTATCTCCTCCAAAAGTCATGACATTACAGCAGTATCCAGAATGTTTCAGCAAACAGCTTTAAAACTTCTGGAACTGTTTCTTGGCTCCTGCTGCTTTGGTGACCTTCAGCACATTGAACCTCACAGTTTTGCTGAGGGGTCTGCACTCTCCGACAGTGACGATGTCACCCACAGTCACGTCCCTGCAGGAAAAACCGGAGAATATTAAACCCTGAACGAAGGAGATGCCCAGTCCCATTCATTAAAACAAACTAAAATAAACAATGTATATTTATGAAAAGCTGCATCAGTAAAGCCATTAGGCAATGTCGTCAGAGCCTTAAAGACTTGGAAGACCATCGTGAGAAAAAACATCATATGCAGCTTATTTCAGCAATACAATATCAGATTTAATTTCAACAATTTAAACTTGTATACGGCTGACTAGATCAGGGATTATTCCTTCACCTGAAGCAGGGAGAGAGATGGACAGACATGTTCTTGTGTCTCTTCTCAAAACGGTTGTACTTGCGGATGTAGTGCAGATAGTCACGTCTGATGACGATGGTCCTCTGCATCTTCATCTTGGTCACCACACCTGTAAACATTTACAGTTAGGCTTGAAACTCATATCTAACTGCAGTGTTAAAGTGAACTGCAGAGGAGGTCTGGATGCATCAGTACTGCCATAAGGCAATGTCGTCAAAGCCCAAAAAGACTTGGAAGACCATCGTGAGAAAAGACATCATTTGCAACCCAGTGACCACCACAAACAAGTAAAAGATCAGGCAAAAGCAACCTACCAGACAGAATACGGCCTCTGATGGACACGTCACCAGTAAAGGGGCATTTTTTATCAATGTATGTGCCGTCAATAGCCTGTGTATGAAAAAATAAAAAACTAAATCTTCATGTAAAAAAAAAAGTTCTACAGCCAAGATTTTTTATTTTTTTTAAACGACTGCATCAGCAAAGCCATAAGGCATTATCCTCAGAACCACACAAGCTCAGAAGACCATCGTGAGAAAAGACATCACCTGCAGTTTAAAATAAACAAAACCACTTAACATTTTATCTCACCTCTCTGGGAGTTTTGAAGCCCAAGCCAACATTTCGGTGGTAACGTGGGAGCTTCTCTTTTGCACCTGCATCACCGACCAACACTCGCTTTTTGTTCTGGAAGATGGTAGGCTGCTTCTGATAAGACCTCTCGTTCTGTCGGGAAATTAAAAATTGTGTTACACAATGTAGGTCAAGTATAAATGTGCGTAGCTTAAAATTCAGGACTGCATCAGCAAAGCCGTGTAGGCAATGTCGTCAAAGCAGCGACTGCTTGGAAGACCATCGTGAGAAAAGACATCATTTGCAGTCAATTCTAAACATGACCTATTGAAAACCTGATCAAGCAATGCAAGTTATGCTTTCAGAACAGAGACTTTTAAATGGCTCCCTATATAACGGTATCAGAGAAGAAAAAAAAAATTCTGAGTGTGTACAAGCAAGCATGTAAAATCTCACTTGCTTGTAAATGCATAAACATTATTTTAAAAACTATTTAGATTTATTTAATGCAATGCATCGCTCCAACTGAAACCAACAACGGGACAAGCACTTCAAGCTTCCTCCAAAATATCAAAAATACTGATCCAGGAGGCTCCACTGTCCTGTAGATTTTTTTTTTTATTTCCAGAAACTAACAGATTTACAACCCTGTGAATTTGAGATATTATTCAAAGCCATGTGCTATTGAGAAGCTTTAGCCAACTCGAAACCACAGCTAAGGCTGTGTTTAAGCCTTTGACTATAATACTAAACACTCCCCAAAACAAAAAAGTAAGTACAAAAGCCTTTAATATAGCATATTAACGGGGATATTCCTTACAAAGTAAAGGTCTGTCTTGCTCTAAGTTACACGCTTTATCGCCCCGCGCGGCCCTCGCGCCCGCTTCCGTTGCGCACGCGACCAGAAATATCTTAAAAATCAACAGACAGGATCACAAAACGACCAAATTTATACGTACATAGGTTTTCTAAGCTCATATACATCAGAAAGTGTGACAACTGACTAAAACCTATTGAAAAATAACCGCTTTATATGTACCACGCCGTTTGGCTGAACGTACCTGAGTGTCCGCCATCTTTGCCAGCAGAGTCGTAAAGGGAACTACACATGCGCGAGACAGACGGAAGAGCGGTCTAACCGGAAGTGACGCACACTAAAGGCGGCCCTTTTAGCTCTAATGACTATAGTCTGAGGAGAGACCCTTTTCTTCTTCTTTTTTCCCTTTATTTATTATAATCTTTAATTTTTTGTTATCTATTGCTTCTTTTATCGTCCCTGGCTATGTAAATTGGATTTTGTTATTGTTTTTAGGATAAGGATGTAAAATATTATAATATTATAAAATTATAATATTATAAAAATGTATGTCTACACAGGCATGAGGTCTGACATACGTATATTAACAAAAGAAATTAAATACGTGAACGTCATCATGAATTCATGCACAAATATATATATTTGTACAGATAATAATCTCCACTCCGCACAGTGGCTTAGTGGTCGCCTTGCCCCTCCTGCGCCTGGGTTTGATCGGTGTATTTATACATATAACAGTCCCTAAGTGGCTTAGGTGTTAGCACCTCCAGGGTTGAGGGTTTGATTCCTGCATTGGGACTGTGTGTATGGAGTTCGCATGTTCTTTCTGTGCTTGGTGGGTTTTCTCCAGGCACTCCGGTTTCCCGCCACAGTCCAAAGACATGCATATTGCTCCTAAATTGCCTCTATTGTGTGAATGACAATCGGGCGTCAACAATCGTGTTGACTACTTGAGTAACAGAACCGACAGATATATCTCCAGAATGGGGAGTATCCGTTGCCGTTGTGGACAGACCAAAAATACCCCAAAAAAATACCAACAGTCGCTAGAGTCCACACAGCACATTGAGTGAGCAATAGTTCTGAGAGATGCCTTTTCCTCACCATGGATTTAAATCATGATTATAAGAGTGATGACAAGCATTCCTCCATGGCAGCTCAAACCACTTTCTATATCAAACCATTGTCTATATCACGTTATCCCATATACAGGGCCATAGGGGGACCTGAATCCTATCCCAGGGGACTTAGGGCACAAGGCAGAGTACACCCTGGACAGGCTGCCAGTCCATCACATTGCACACACATACACTCATTTACATACTATGGGCAGTTTGATATCTGCAGTTCTTAGGACTGTGGGAGGAAACCAGAGAACCTAGACAAAAACACACGAAGTACTCAGAGAACATGAAAACCCCATGCACACGAAGTGGGAATCAAATCCAGATCCTGGAGATGTGAGGCGACAGTGCCAACCACTAATGGTGGTGCATTGTCAAGTCATGAGCTAATGGTAATATGAAATTATAAGCAAATATCGAATCAGCCAGGCAACAGTAACTCAATTAAAATCTTGTTACAGGAGAAGACCACGATCTGTGCCACTCATGTCACCCTAGAACAAGAAACTGAGGCTACAATTTGTGTGGGCTTATCAAAATTAGATAGGGGAAGATAGGAAAAAGTTGATTAGATTAGATTTCTGCTACGGCATTCAGATGGGAAGATCGACAAACATGAATCCATCCTCCCTTGTATCAATGGTTCAGGCTGCTGGTGCTGTTGTAATGATGTGAGGGATATATATATATATATTTTTTTTTTTGGTACACTTTGGGCCCCTGCCACAGTCTACCTAAATAGTGTTGCTGAGCATGTGTTTATAAGATTTAGCAGTAAAATCAATGTATATATCTTTACAATATATATAATATATACATATACAAATATACCAAATATATATAATATCATGGCAAAGTGTAGTGATTAGCACTGCGGCCTTGCAACTTCAGGATCTGGGTTCAATTCCTGCCTCAGGTCTGTGTGTGAGGAGTTTGCATGTTCTCCCTGTGTTTGGTGGGTCCAAATACATGTACAAAGACATGCAGATGAGGTGAATCGTCATTTCGATTTCAAGTTGTTCACAGTGTGCCCAAGTTGCCGGGTGTCCCGACCTCGTGCCCAAAGTCTCCTGGGATACGCTACAGGCTTCCTGTGATCCTGCACAGGATAAGCGGTATAGAAAATGAATGAGCGAATGAATGAATATATAAATGTCATTCACTGGCCACTTAAATAGGAGCATCTGTACTTTGAAATAACACTGGACAGAAATGCTGTATGCTCTTTGGTTACTATAGACCTCCTGTCAGATTAAACCTGTCTGGCTATTCATCTTTGACAGCTCGGTTCAACAAGGTATTTATAGAATTATCATTGTAAAATTGTTGTTGGAAATTCCAGATCAGCAGTTGAAACAATTGCATGAGTCCATTTGGCATCGGCCGGGATGCCACAGTCTAAATCGCTGATGTAACTTTTTTCATCTTTCGATGTTCAATGTAAATGCTCATGTAAAATGTATACATTGCACTGCTGCAACATAAATGACTGATTATATATCCAGGTTTTTATGTGTTAATGATACACTTAAATTGCACTTTTTTTTGCACTCATTACTGGATGTAATAGAAAAGGGAATCCACCAGGGGACGCTGTGTAACAATTGATGGTGAAAGTGTAAATTCTGACACAGAAGCACAGAATTCTATCATATATCATTATACCTGGAAATTAAGATCTAAAGGGGTTTTAAATAATTGTCTGGTCACTACCTGATTTGATCTTTCCTGAAGAAATAAACATCACCTATTACCTATAGTGTTGACCAAATTTATAGTAATTATTAATGCTTTTATTATTAATAATTAATAATAATAAAGATATCATGATCATTTTAGCTTTCTCATCCGTACTGTATTTCTGTCTGTGAATCACTGACCCTGTACAGTATATCTTACAAAATTATATCTTTTTACTGAACAAGCATGCAATTTGAGACGCACATCAATGGTTGATGAGTGTCCTGTGAATCTCTTATTTGGTTATCAAGAGCTTTTTTTTGCATTTACTTAGGATTTTAATCCAGTTTAGCAAAAATAATATTATGTTTCAGTACTGTGCAAGTGATATTGATAATAATAAGTCATATATGTACGGAACTTACTTTGGAAATACTTTATGTGTAAATATAAACGGGCAAGGAAAAGCTTAGGGATGCAAAAATTTGTAACAGAAAGTTATCTTTATTTAAAACAAGTGTTACAGAGTGAGAAACATCAACACTATGTTTATATAAATATATAAAGCCTTGAATATACAGTACACTATATCACAAAAATAGATTAGATCAGATGTGCTCAGAGTATCTTATCTGTCTTTTTGACCATCTTAGATTCATTACATAAAATAATAAAATAATTTTAATTTAAAAAAATTATTGTTTAAATAGAATTTGTTGTATTTTGGGACATATAGAAAATGAATACAATGCAAAGATATAAACATTAACTTGTGCATGACTTGGAACATTGCATGAGAATATTGGCCAATATTAACTTGTGCAAAGTTGTGTAAAGTGTGTAAACTTCACATGATTGTCATATGTGAACTCTACTTTCATTTTAAAGTCTTGGTCTTGCCTATTTTTCTTCTTCCTAGAAAACTGTTTGCTCTTGTGCCTCTTTCTTTTCAAGTCTGTGTCAGCTGAGTTGCATCTTTATATTAGTAATAATAATGATAACAATAATAATAACAATAATAATAATAA
>QMIH01000527.1:361436-373937 GCA_003987875.1 Clarias batrachus
CTTTTAACAATTGACATTGTCGCAAAGCAGCTTTACACAATAAAAAGAAGTAAGTTTGTATGCAATGTGTATGAATCAAAATGATAAGATTGTCCTTGATGAGCAAGCCGAGGGCGACGGTGGCAAGGAAAAACTCCCTGAGGAAGAAACCTTGAGAGGAACCAGACTCAACAGGGAACCCATCCTCATCTGGGTGATAACGGATAGCAGGGATTGATCAGCATAATAATGTGTCATGCCAACAGTCCTGGGATCATTCATGTGTGAATGTATAAGACACTCTGGAAAGGAAAGGGCATCTGCCAAATGCAGAGGCGGATCTACCGAGGTGGCAAGGGATGGCAATTGCCACCCTAAAAAAAAGCCTCGCCACCCCATTTGCCACCCCAGCACTAGTGTCCTAGTGTTCTAAAAATAGGAGTTTTTTAAATTATTATTTATCTGACATTCCAATCCAGATATCAGGTTCAAGTCAATCACACATCAGCCTTTATTTCATTTATATAGGGCAATGTCCACCCTAGTGTATACACCGAATAAGAATAGCGTTCCTTGTTCCTTGAATCCACAAAAACCATGCGTCAGTGTTGCCACCCTCGTGATTTTAATGCCACCCCCTTGCCACCCCATGAATAATTTTCTAGATCCGCCCCTGGCCAAATGTAAATGTAATTGCCACTGACACTTACAAAATGCTTGTAATTATACTTCAGTATACCATACTAACATCCGACAAAAAGATCTAAAAGCACAGAAGCAGCAAACTGTGGAAATTAATATTTGTGTCATTCTCAAAACTTTTGGCCACGGCTGTACAGTATGGGTGTGATGGGTTGTTTTTGTTTTTGTTTATTTATTTATTTATTTATTCTACTCAGGATTTTCTGCTTACACTTAAGAAGTAACATTTAACTCTTATATAAGAGTAAAAACAAAAAACAATAAATAATAACAATAATTTAAGACTTGAATGAATAATAATATATTTTTTAAAAAGATTAAATTCAAAGCAGGATGAGTGTGCACTTCCGGGTCCGCCCTTCTTCCTGCCCCTAAGATTTACGTCACGCGAGCCGGAAGTACAGAGTAATTGTTTTTCAGGCGAACATGGCAGCGGCGCTGTCAGGAGGAGGCGATGGGGGTAAGATTAAATACACCAGGAATGTTCACCTCAGTGTTTAACACGCTCAGAAAACCAGACCGAGCGGCGTTTGAGTCAGTCCCGTGTGTGTTGCTATTGTAATGAAACGACACGGAAGCTTCGAGAGGCTGCTGTTAGCTAGCAGGCTAGTTAGTTAGCATCGCTAACAGCAGTTAGCCGGAGACAGAAACATGCCCGTACATATTCTCGGCTCAGTGTCAGTGTCATGTTCAGTCAACATGCAGCTCGTTATCTTCACACTGTCCAGGAGAAACCATCATCTGATGATGATGATGATGATGATGATGTTTTTCTGGACAACGGGATGACATCATCCTTATCATCATCATCAACATCATCAACATCATGATAAGATAAGGTAGTTAATTAATTAGTGATGCTCAGGAATGACCTGTAGTTTTATATATATATATATATATATAATGTGTGTGTGTGTGTRTATATATATATATATATATATATATATATATATATAYACACACACACACGCACAAAAACCCTTACTCATTTAGGTCTGGTCAGTCTGGTCACGTGATCATGTGCAAAGTGAAATTGAAATTTCAATAGACGAGTCACTTTGCTGCATCATTGTCGCTTTTAATAGAGGAATGAACTGCAGTCTCATGCCCTCTGTTCTTCTTCCACGATCCGTCACGCTCTTTCAATCACCTTAAGTGCCCGCTTTTGTCCCGATCAAGGTCGTAGCGAATCCGCCTTCTACTCAGGGCACGATGCGGAGACACGCCCAGCCTGATGCGACGGGATGCCGGTTCGGCATAGATGCGGACACGACTAGAACGCGTGAAAGCGGTAACCCGAGCTCGGGATGGTATCAGGGAGACGGGAGGAGCGGGGTCGCTTCAGCATCGTAATTCAGATTGGATTGTGGTAGCAGGTGGTCGGAGTTAAGGGTCCCTTTTTTTTATTCGTTTAAGTGTGAATAGCTTAATGTAAACATACACCATTGATGCCGGGTATGTTGATCGGCAGTGTCGAGTGAGGTCTTCTTGTCAACTTGAGTTTGTTTTGCAGACCCCGAGTGCACAACTTGAGAGTCGCAGTCATATGCACGCTTAAACAATGCCAGTCGAATCGTTAAACCCCGACTTGAAACATCTAGGCGTTAACAGTCAACGCTGAGAAATACCACTGCACACGAGTCAAGATATTATTGTCAACGAGAGCGGCACAATCATGTGATCTCGTCCTGTCTGCAGCAAGATGTTCGGCTATGACTCACAACACACAAGCTTCTTCATCTTTTGTTCAAAGTGTACCAGCTATTAATTTGCTGAAATCGAAACTCTTTTGGGTTTCCTTTTTTGTCGTGTTTGGTGAGAAATGAGTAACAACAAACAGGATGAAATGTAATCTTTGCCCTTAAGTCTGTTTCCACATACGAGATTCTTACAGATACCAGCCCGAGTCGTGACATATGTGATGATTTTTTTTTAAACTTCGCTCCTCCTCATCTATCTCTCGTGCTCTCTCTCTCATTTTTGCTCACTCACTCTCTCTTTTTCTCACTGCATGTTTTTCTTTCATGTTCTCTTTTCACAGGCAGCAGTAATGACCAAATACTAGAAATAGGAGCCGTGTTGCTGAAGGAGTGAGAAACCATACCGCCTTCCTTACTTTATTATACATAAACATGTATACGTTTAGATCATTTAAAAAACTGTTGTTGTTTTTTTGCACCACGCCTGACCCTTTTGCCCTTTTCCCACAGGTTTATTTACGAACGAGTCCGTCGTCATGGCGACAGCAGCGCTGTAGTGTCGCGGAACGAACTGGGTGGGAGTGAGCTGTGCGACCCCACCCATAAGAAACTCGCTCAGTGTTTACAGCAGATTGGGGACGAGCTGGACAACCATGCAGACCTGCAGAGGTACTATAAGCACTTTTTTTTTTTTTTTTATAACCCCACCGCTACACTAATGCGCATTTCATATAAAGTTTTCTCAGTCTGTCAAAGCCATGATCAGTGTCTGAAACACTGGCCCCTCAGGAACCCCCTGTAATGTGCCGAAACATGTGGAAATGGCTCTTAACGAGTACTGTGCACTGGATGACAAAAGCAATTTTACGTCTTCATTCATCAAAAACCTCATCACAAGTCCCAGTTTGACCTGAACACCCCTGATAAGAAAGTTGGACAGTAATGATGTCCTTCCCACATTGAGAGTACTGTACGTGCGGTCTGATTTCACCCTATTGCCACACTTGGACGGATTGATGAGGAGATTTTTTTTTTCCCGTTTATTTATTTATTTTGTATCACAATAAAGAAAATTCAAGCGATGGAAAAGGACGTTCACTGGACGTGTCATTTAGCGATTAGTTTGTGAATCCGTGGACCTGTTTTGATTTCAGTTTTGACCAATCGATCATCTGATATTAAAAGTTTCATTTCACACCAGTAATAAATGTGTAAAGTCCGCCTACGTCTTATAACGTACTGTCATCGTGATTATTACGACATTTTTCTTTTATATCTTTTTTTTTTTTAAATCAGTAGTTATAAACCTTCATGGCAGCGGTGTTCCCGGATGGCAGCGGCCTCTCTTGTGTACATGCTGCAATGTCATGACAGATTGTTCACGTTATATTATTAAAAGAGTAAAAGTGATCCACAAAAGCTCAATAACGCTCCTGGCGAACTGTCATTTAAAAACATATTTTAATCTCCGTTCTTTGTTCTCCGTTCTTCCGTGACAGAATGCTCTCTGACTCATCGCTCCAGCCGACTAAAGACGTGTTCGTAAAGGTGGCACGCGAGATCTTCTCAGATGGGAAGTTTAACTGGGGCAGAGTGGTGGCGCTTTTCTACTTCGCCTGTCGACTGGTGATCAAGGTAAGGACACACACACACTCTAGATTCTGAATCTCTTCTTTTCTCATTTTTTGATGTTCCTTCACTCTCAGCGTAGCCTGTATTAAAATTTTTTGTAGTTGAGTTTTTCACTCTGCCTCTCGTTCACGCGCTGTCGCAGGCTCTTCTGACAAAAATCCCAGACATCATCAGGACCATCATCAACTGGACGCTGGACTACCTGCGGGAGCACGTGATTAATTGGATTAGAGAACAGGGAGGATGGGTAAGGGTCATTCAGCTCATAGCTTCAGATCGGGTGTTTAGATTGGATCATGGGGGGGGGCATTTAAATATACATAATCTGCACTGATTACTGTAAAGAAGTAGATTTGTTCGTAAAGCACATTTTAAGCTCAAGTTGCTATACTTTTCTGTTTACTTTTTTCCTTCTTCACGTTTTTCTTTCTTTTTCTCCTTTATTCCCTTCTTGTTTGCTTTTTTTAATAACTTTCTTGCTCTTTATTTTTTCTTTGTATTTTTTTTGTATTTTTTCCCTATAATTTTTGTATTTTCTCCTGCATTATTTAATTTTCCCTTCTTTTTCCTCTTTTTGGTACTTTTAATTTATTTTTCTTATTTCTCTTCCTTTTTTCTTTCTTTTTATTTATTTATTTATTTTCCTTTCTTTGTTTTCTTTCTTTTTTTTCCTCTGTTTATTTTCCTTTTTTGCCTACTTCCATTCCTATTTTTCTTTGCTTTTCTTTCTGTTTCCTTTCTCTTTTTCTGTTTTCTTTCTTTCTTTCTTTCTTTCTTTCTTTTTTCTTTCATTTATTTCTCTTTCTTCTTTGCCTTCTTCCTTTCCTTCTTGTACTTACTGTTTTCTTTCTTTCTTTTCCTTCATTCTTTCTTTCATCATCTTTATTCATTTAATTGTTTGTTTATTTATTTGTTTGTATTACTTTCTGTCTTTCTTTCTTTTCCTTCCCTTCTTTCCAGGAGGGCATCCGCTCCTACTTTGGCACACCGACCTGGCAGACGGTGGGCGTCTTTCTGGCCGGAGTCCTCACCACCGTTCTGGTCATGCGCAAGATGTGAAGAATAAGAGATAAAAGAACGGACAAGAGTGGCAGTAAATTAAAGAGGGGGGACGGAAAAGAGGGAGAGACAGAGCCGATAAAGGGAACAGAGTGACAAAGAGAAAGGCAATAAGAGGCAGATCCATTGTGATGTGAATGGAGAGAGAGAGTGGACTAAGATGGGATGATAACGAGGGAGCTAAGCATAACCTTTAATCGCTCTACTTTGTGACTCTTGAGCCTTTTTCCTTTCTCGTCAATCTATATATATATTCACACACATATATATATATAAATTTAAACATATATATATACACATGCACTGAAAAAGGAAACAAAGAGAGACAGACTGAGGGATGACCAGGAGGTTGTGTCGGGCCGAACTTTTAAGTTATTTATTTTTATTACGAGACAACAACAAAAAAAAAAATCGACAGCAATTGTCTTGATGTAAGGAATATATTAGATGTTTAGCTTTGACTTTTTTTTTTGAAGAATTCGACAGACTCTTCCTGTTCTAGGAAATGATCTGCATGTCTACTTGAATCACTCTCCTCTTGCAATGAATTACACATAGGAGTTGCACATAGTTATTACTCGCAAAGGGTTTATAAACGCTTTATAAACACGACATGGATATTTTACCTCATGACGTCTTCGTTTTAATGTCATCTGAAGTTGTAGTTGTTAGCAGTAGCTGTAGGAGGTTTAGACTTTGTTCTGTCTCCCTTCGTTCTTTCTCTCTTTCCTTCCTTTCATATCAATA
The DNA here is from genome assembly GCA_003987875.1 of Clarias batrachus. NCBI lineage: Eukaryota > Metazoa > Chordata > Actinopteri > Siluriformes > Clariidae > Clarias > Clarias batrachus. The sequence continues at coordinate 367,256 of QMIH01000527.1, forward strand.
CTTGGATAATTCTACACGTGTGTGTGTGTGTGTGTGTCTGTGTGTGGGGACACAGTCGCGATTACGGTGCTGAAGTCATATGCAGAGGCACTAATGGGGGATTTGCAGCTTCAAACAAGAATAAGACCTGGTGATCATAGCATTGGAATAAACCAGGGATAATAATTCGGTCCCGATTTGGGTTCTTTACCAGTTTCTTCGCGGAGTCAACTGAGTTGTGTGCTCGAACCCGGAACGGGACAATTTGTATCTTGTAATCTTAAAGCTCAGAGAAAAAAACAACATAGAATTTGCTGGATTGAAAGCAATAGACACTTCATATATATATATATATATTCACCAGTTTGCTGCAAGTTCCCTCAGTGTGAAAATGTTTGCGTGTGTCTCGTTAAAAAAAAAAAGAAAAAACACAATTACACACTTGCACATAGACAGACATCGACCCGGTCTTCTCGAAGTGGTCTTAGTACTGTATCTTCTCCCCCCCCCTTAAATCACATGCAATCACACTTTTTTAATAACGTTCTCATTTCATGGTACCTGGCTACAATGTTCTTTGGGAAAAAAAAAAGAAAAAAAAAATTCTTCTTATGTTGACAGTGCCTTTGCCTTTTTATTATAAATCCACTTTGATACAATCATCACTTTGCCGTCTTTTCTAAACGTTTGTATAACAGTCTGAATTCTGCTGGATTGATTCCCTGGACCTGTTTCCTCTCTATGAACCCTTTACCTTTTTTGTAAGTTGTAATAAGTAATAAAATGTTTTTATGAATTTCAATACCAGTGCAAGTATATTTTGTTTTCTACTGCGCCTGAAGTCAACTCAATGTTCTACAAGTGTCACAACTGTTACTAAACTAAGGCCAGCTTCATCGTCTATACCGCTCTATGTATACAGAGTCGTGTAAGGCAGGCAAACAACCCTGGCCACTCAATTGCAGGGCCCACATACACACTCATTCACAAGCAATGGGCAATTTGGGAACTGCAGTTAGCCTAATCTGCATGTTTTTGGACTGTGGGAGGAAACCGGAGTACCCGGAGGAAACCCACCAAGCACACGGGGAGAACATGCAAACTCCATGCACACAGACCCGAGGTTGGGAATCGAACCCAGTCCCTGAATTTGCGAGGCCGTTACCAGCCTAATTATGCATTAGACAATCTTTTAACAGCTTTGACCCATTGAGGCATGGACTCCATTAGACCTCTAAAGGGTGTGCTGTTGTATCTGGCAACAAGCCATCAGTAGCAGATCCTTTAAATCCTTTAATTTGCCAGGCGGGGCCTCGGTGAATCAAACTTGTTTTTCCAGTACATTCTACAGACACTCCATTGGATTGAGATTTGGAGGCACCTCGAACTCGATTTGTTCCTTTAACCCTTCCTGAACCATATTTGCACGTGTCAGGGCGCAGTATCTTGCTGAAAGAGGCAGCTGCCATAAGGGAGCATTGTTTCCTTCAAGGGGTGAACTTGGCCAGCAGCAATGTATAGGTGGTACATCCCCAGGACCCAAGGTTTCCCAGCAGAACATCGCACAAACTGTCTTCACCGGCTTGCCTCATTCGTGCATCCTGGTGCCATCTACCATAACGTAAAAGATGATTTGATTCATCAGACCAGGTCACCTTCTTCCATTGCTCTGTGGTCTTCCTGGAGTTCTAATGCAATGTAGGGGCTTTTAGCAGTGGATACAGTATGGGTCACCTTGGACAAGCGGATGGGTCTGCAGCTACGCCGCCCAATACACAACAAGCTATGATCAATATGGGTTATGACACCTTTCTATCAGAATCAGCATTCACTTTCTCAGCAGTTTGAGCTACAGTAGCTCATCTACTGGATCAGAGTACACAGGCCAGGATTCGCTCCTCATGTGGATCAATGAGCCTTGACCACCCAAGATCCTCTCACCAGTTGACCAGTTTTTCTTCCTTGGAGCACTTTTGGTAGTTCCTGACCACTGCAAATCAGAAACACTGCTAGTCGTCAAGCCATCGTAATTTGGCCACTCGGATCTTTACACGTTTTCTCTGCTTCCAGCTCGTCAACTTTCGGAACCAAATGTTCACTCGCTGCCTAATATACATCCCACCCGCTTCCATTTGCCATTGCAATTAGCTATTCGATGTTATTCACGTCTCATGCCAGAGGTCATAATGTTAAGGTTTCCATTATGTTAACTCCCATATAGGACCTAAGCCTAATAATAAACAGATGAATAAAACCCTGCTGTTATTTACCAAACACTCAATCACATAGATAATCACCGGTGAGGTAAATATCATACATGTTTTGTTTAACTCTTTTCAGTGGTGTTTGATTTTTTTTTTAGTAAAATGAGGCACACGTTAATATCAAGAGAGCGCTGTCGACATAACTGCTGTATAACAGGTGCTAACAGGATGCAGGCGGCACGGTGGCATAGTGGTTAGCACTGTGGCCTCGCGCTGTGGCCTCGCACCTGCATAATAATATCAGGGGTTCGATTCTCTTCTCGGGGGAGTCTGTGTGTATGAAGTTTGCATGTTCTCCCCGTGCTTGGTGGGTTCCTTCAGGTTTCCTCACACAGTCAAAGCAAAGACATGCAGATTCGGGTAACTGGCTCATAGTGTGTGTGTGTGTGTGTGTTGCCCAAAGTCTACTGGGATAGGCTCCAGACCCATGTGACCCTGTATCACGGTAAGCAGTATAGAAGATGAATGTGGGGGTGAATACTTTTGCAAATGATACTGATATTCTCTGGACTATTTAATAGACAGATTTGTTCAAATTCGTGATAATTTCTGTGAAAACTCATGCAAAGCGGTGCATACATGTTACGGAATATATCTTACCCAGCGTTTTCTTAGGCAGGTCCTAAATATCAGAACAACTTCTGAATTTCTTTCTGAAAAAAATCTGTGAAGTCTGACCTGAGAATTTCCTAATAAATCAATGTATAAAAATGACAGTCACAGCCTGGGCGGCAGGATCGATGCTCGACCTTGTTTCCAGTAATGATTCATAATTTATATATGTATAAATGTATGTTTGTAAATGTGTGTGAGTGTATAAAAGAGTATGTGGTATATATGATTAAGTGAGGCTTAGTTTGAGTCAGCACCCAGACGTAGTTTCCCAGATTTAGCGCATGTGGCTTTCTGCTACTCTTCTGCCTACGTCGTAGCTTAGCGTGATCAGTTAAAATCATCCTCGTGGCAGAAACTACAGTAGAATATGCAAATCATTAGCTGCGGACGTGAATCTACACAAAAGTTACGTTTACATCTAGGCATTTGGCAGAGCGACTTACATTTTTATCTCATTAGACATAATCTGAGCAGTTGAGGGCCTTGCTCCAGTCACCCCTGAACCGTAGTATAATCCGATTGTTCCACTGCTTTCCACCATACTGTATGTGGCGAGATCCCAGCAGGGAATCGCGGTGAAGCAGTGGGTATCCCTGTGGACTCGCTCCGCCAGAGTTTGCATGTTCCTCCCATGTTTGGTGGGTTTCCTCCGCGTACTCCGGTTTCCTCCGACAGCCCAAAGACATGCATTTTAGGCTAACTGGCGTTTCCAAATTGTTTGTTGTGTGTGTGTGTGTGTGTGTGTGTCGTACGATGTGTTAGGGCCATTAGTTCAACATTATCCCATAGTCATGTCATGTAGTCAAGTGACTTTTAACTTTCAATACAACAACATCCGTAATGTTGCAAATTAACGCCATTGCAACGTTTTGACGAATAAAAATTCCCAAAATAGGTTTTGAAACCCGACGACACCGTCATAACACAGCGACTGATTTATCGTTTAATTTATCCCAACAGTTAGAACAATGACACTGACGCCTGAGGAATGATGTGTCACAGGGTTTATTGTTGTGCTCAAGCATGTTATAGTGAGAAAGAAATATAGTGCACGGTAATCACTGAGAAACAGAAATAAGTGCATCGGCCTGATCGGAACTGGAATTATAATATGTATATTATAATATAATATTTTAATAATATTTATTTATTTATTTGTTTGTTTGTTTGATATACAGTACTTTGAAGTTTATATTCATCATTAAGAAATTTATCATCAGTAAAAAAGATACCTGATCATCTTTTTAAAAAATTTAAAATCAATACATTCCTGAAATATTGAGGGAGGAGGAATACAAAAAAACAAACAAACAAACAAACATAAAACCCAGGAAGAATACTGATGAAGAGGGGTTAAACAGAGACAAGACAGAGTACAAGGAGGCAGTACAGTAAAGACATCAGTTCCTGGTCTCCAGCCTCCCGTCCCTGATCCTCCAGCTCCATGCCATGTTGCAGCTGGAGCTCTGTCTGTGCCGCGGGACGTGGGCGGGGTCAGGGGCGGGGACACAGCGTAGGAAGAGCCCAGCTTCTTTTACTTGCTTATCGTGGGGCACCAAAGAACCATCCTCGGTCTGCAGACTGAACACGCTCTCAGAGATCTGCCGGAGTTGAGCACAGACACAAGTTAACACACACACACACACACACACACACACACACATCTGCAAGTTCAGACAGAGTAATCATACACAGTCTTCTTACCTGATCACTGATTCCGATGGCGATGTGACTGACTTTTACACGCGGGGTTTCACGGATGCGGAGACATCGCCCGTTAAAGTCCCTGATGCAAACGTCCACCCCTGGACAAACAGAAAGAACGTCTCAGCTCGGCGGATGACTGAAGTGTTGTGTGACGTAATGCGCTAGACTCATTTCTCTAAACCTAAATCTGACACCTGGTCAGGTGATTCATTACTCACCCTCAAAGCAGCGCGGTGGGGGCTGGTGGGCGGGGCCAAGCCAATCCATACTGAAGCTCTGGCCATCCGATTGGCTGTTGTAGGAAAACACGCCAGAGCTGAGATCATCGCCGGGGCCGACTGACCAGCGCCCGGAGTCCTGAAGCGAGGATGAGAAGGAGAGACGGACAGGAAGATGACATCATGAGATCGCATTATTACAGGAAACAAACGGTGAGGAATACTCAGGAGGCGTTTAAAAACAACTTCAACTCAAAACAGTTCAGATGATTACTCATTAGATTACTGTAATGTTCTAATGATCTCTGCTTTAACATAGTCCTGTGAATTATGGACCTCTTCAAGATTAAAGATCAGATTAAAGAAATTAGAAAAACTCTTCGATCTTAATGGTAACAATTTTAAAAGTCAAGGCATTTAACCCGAAGGTCATTAAATGTTACCTTGTACAGTCTTTGATCTATATAACCTTCTCTATTATAGCGTTTTCAAAAGCGATAATCTACAGCAGTATCACCCTTATGTAGAGGACCTTTATGCAAAACAACATCTTTTAAAGAACAAAGATTTTAAATGTTTGAGGAAGTGTGGACTTTCCAGTGAGAGAAGGAATGCAGAAGTGCGAGTACACACTGTTTATTGACCTTAGGCAGGCTTTAATCTCGTTAAAAATGCGGAATCACGCGCTACGACGGAAAAACAATCATCCGAACCCTATGATGATTATTAGTTAATAGCAAAAAGAATCGGCACGTCAGAAGACGCTGGGCTCATTTCTGAGTTTTCATGAGAAACTAAGCCTCCTACGGTTTTCTGGTAACAGCCAGAAAGACCACAACAAAACACACACACACACATGCACGCACACAAGCTTGTACTGTTACTGTTATCTGCACTAATTCTGAATAACCTAATCTGCAAATTGAAAAGTGTGTTTCCTCCTACTACGCGCTGGCCCGGTGTACTGCCTACAGAAATGTGCATGCATGTGTGTGTGTGTGTGTGTGTGTGTATGTGTGTGTTTTTTTTTACCTTTTTGTCTCCCGGGTCCCTGCTAGAAAGGCAGTCACTACCCAGGCAGGACAGAAGTTGCTCCTGGAGCTCGGCCGAGTGCGGCTGAGACAGACTGCTCAGGAAAAATTCTACAGAAAAAGTGAGAGCACGTTTGTTTAGAAAAAATCTGATATAAAAAAAATGATCGTATTGAATAACAAGTAGCTTTTGATTTTTTTTTAATTTAGTTATGATTTATAATAACTAAAAATAAGTTAGAATAAGTGTATGCTACTATGGAACGGTCAGTATAAATGTAGGTCACACTGAGTATAGTCAGTATAACTTTAGATCATTAATAGTTAGTATAAATGTAGATCATTAGAGAATAACAGTATTAATGAAAGTCATTAGAGTATAGTCAGTATAAATGTAGGTCACTAAAGTATAGTCAGTATAAGTGCACTGGAGTATATTCCGTATAAGTGTAGTGCACTGGAGTATAGTCAGTATAAGCGTAGGGCACCGGAGTATAGTCAGTTTAATTGTAGGGCAATGGAGTAGTCAGTTTAAATTTAGGTCACATTAAGTATAGTCAGTATAAGCGTAAGGCACTAGAGTATAGTCAGTATAAGTGTAGGACACTGGAGTATATTCAGTATAAGTGTAGGGCACTGGATTATAGTCAATATAAGTGTAGGGCACTGGAGTATAGTCAATATAAGTGTAGTGCACTGGAGTATAGTCAGTATAAGTGTAGAGCACTGGAGTATAGTCAGTATAAGTGTAGAGCACTGGAGTAGTCAGTATAAGTGTAGGGCACTGGAGTAGTCAGTATAAGTGTAGGGCACTGGAGTATAGTCAGTATAAGTGTAGTGCACTGGAGTATAGTCAGTATAAGTGTAG